>LPNX010854594.1:219036-280751 GCA_001517045.1 Pseudotsuga menziesii
GAACCGGTACTATAGCTGATGTCCTACAGAAGTTAATATGCCCTTCCAAATTGCATTGTTGGTCACATAGCAGATAGTTACCTACCTTTTGCACTAAAGAGTCGCTAAAGTATTCTCATTTGCCTATGAATTAGTGGTCTATTCATCATTTTGCTATTGTGTTTATCCCGTTAACAAGTTGCCGTACCCCAGGCGTACCCAAAATCGGGGTACGCCGTACCATTTTCTGAAAACGTACCCTAAATTTTTTTACGGAGTACCCGGTACGTGTACCCGACCCCTCGGTACGCGTACCCATGCAACACAGTCCTCCACCAATCTGCAAAACAAAATGGCACCACCGTGACCACATTGTCAATATTCAACAACCCAACCAACTGCCAACACCGTGTCCACTTCTTGAGCCTCCACCGTGACCTTTGCACCACCACCATGAGCTGGAAATGGAGGTGTGGGCTGCCAAAGAGCCGTGAGGATGAGCCGTCCTGCCCAAGATAATGTATACACTAAAGCCAAAGATCCATGATGATGAACTGTAAGCCTTGAGCTATGCCAATGCACCGTTAGTTATGCCAATGAACCGTGAGCTGCCAATGAGCTTTGGGGATAAGCTGTGATGGCAAAAGGGAGGCATGGGCATTATTTTATAACAAACCCAAGGCATAAAGAACATTCCGGAAGCCTCTAAAACTCTAGCCGAAAAAGGCAAAAACCCCAAAAAATAAAAAAACAAGTGTTTTAGGTGGACTGTGGAAGGAAATGCGGGATTTTAGCGAAATTCGATTTGGAAACAGGTTTCCGTTTTAAGGAAACGAGTTTCCGATATGCGAAACGGTCCCCATCAATTGGAAACGGGTTTCCCTTCCGTATGGTACGAGTTTCCGAGTTTCCGTCAAGAAATGGGCTGGAAACGTGGGGGGGGAGGGGCAAGTTTCCTGCAACATAGCTTTAGGGGGAGGGGGGAGTGAGACCTTATCCTCATCTTCTGCCATACCTTCAACAACATCTTCTTACTTTGTTTCGAGATCTGGGCCTGGTGGACAACCAAGCATAAATTCAATGTACAAGATAAAAGAGAAAAAGGAAGCAGACAAACTTGTGGGTCGATGCCTTTTATGGAGTTATATTCCATTCCACTTTGCGAGGAACCCATTCTACGTGCCTATGTTTGAGGTTGTTGTTGTTGTTGAGACGGGTATAAGCCCCCCATTTATGAGGAGTTGAGAGGACCCATCCTTGATGATGAAAAGGCTCATTGCACTTCTAGGTTAGAGGAGCTTCGAGGTTCATGGGAGGCCACAAGATGCACTGTGATGTCAGATGGTTGGACTGATACGAAGGGTAGGAGCCTTCTCAACTTCTTGGTTCATTTTCTCAAAGGCATAATGTTTATAAAATCCGTGGATGCATCTGCACAGGTCAAAGATATAGCATTACTATGTCAGTTGTTGGATGGGTTCATCCAAGAGATAGGTCCGCAACATGTTGTCCAAGTAGTAAAGGACAACACTGCGAATTATGTGGCAGCTGGTAGGATGCTTATGAACAGGTAGCCTACATTGTTTTGGACACCTTGTGCAACACATTGTATTGACTTGATCTTAAAGGATATGGGGAAGATCCAGTTTATTAAGGATGTCATTAATTCAGCAAGAAGCATTACCAAATTTATATACAAGCATGCTTTTGTGCTTAGATTGATGAAGAAGTTCACTCATGATAGGGAGTTGGTCCGTCCTGCCATCACTCGCTCTACCACTTGTTTCATCTCTCTTCAGACTCTCCTTACTTCAATGTGGAACTTACAGACTATGTTCCTTTCAGTTGAGTGGTGTGTTTTATCAATTAGCACTAATCTGGAGGGACATGACATATTCAGGCTAGTGTCATACTAGGAGAGTTTCTGGGATGGGGTGAAGGAGGTGTGTACTATATGTGAACCTTTGGTAAGGGTTCTACGCTTGGTTGATGGAGACAAGCCCGCAATGGCCTACTTGTATAAGTCCATGGATAGGGCCAAAGAGGCCATTCATGCCTACTATGAGGACAAGGGGGATGAGGGGCAAGCGAAACAACAATTGATATGGGAGGTGATTGATTAGTGATGGAACAAAACATTTCATCACCCCATTCATGTTGCAGGCCTATTCCTCAACCCCGCATTCTCTTACTCTTGTGGCTTCGGGTTTGATGCAAAGGTAATAGATGGGTTCTTGGAGTGTGTCCAAAGGATGGTGCCAAGTGCAACTAACCGTTCAGAGATTTCAAAAGAGTTGGAAGTCTATAGGAGGGCCATGGGAACATTTGGCTTTGATATGGATATTAATGACGGGAAAAACATAATGCCAAGTAAGCTTCAACATGTTTTAAAATTTAATTTCATTACTTTCTTTGTTTTAAATTTCAAATTTTCGATGGCTTCTCTTATGTTTCTTTTATTCACTATAGATACTTGGTGAGAAACCTATGGCAGACGAGTACCCCATCTCCAAAAGCTTGTTGTTCGGATCCTTATCCAAACATGTAGTTCTTCTGGTTGTGAGTGCAACTGGAGTGTATTTGAAAAAATACACACCAAGAAGCGCAATAGGTTAGAGAATTTGAAATTAAATTCTAAATTCATTATAACTTGTAATTTATGTCCCATGGGTAATTTATGTATTCTAAATCCTAATTGGATAAATTTATGGTCCTCATACAAGTTGGATACCCAACGCCTGATTGATTTAGTGTACGTCTCCTACAATATCAGTGGGTGAAGCAACTTGAGAAAAAACCTGAGGTGGAGGCCATTTCATTGAATGCCATTGACACCACTGCTGCACAAAGAGTGTTGAATTTTTAGCATTAACATAAACTTCGAAAATTTGCAGATAAACATAAACAAATCAGCACTGCAGTATAAACACATTCATCACATCAGCACACATGGACACAAGATTTTTCATTGGGGAAACCTTCAAAGGAAAAAAACCCCAAAAGCATTAATAGCTCATCTTGTAAATGAGATGGCTTAAGAAAATTCTTTTAAAAAGTTCCTTAAATCTAGATCTGGATTTTTCACACAGTAACTGTAAAATTTATCAGTTAAAATCAGATTGATAATTTTACCTACAATTTCCAAAATTACAAAAATTACCAATTAGGACTTTTTCCAAAAAAGTAAATTTTTCTCTCTCCTGTCTACAAAATCAGACTACTACAGAAATCTCAGATTGACCATAACTGTAGCTTTTGTCTATTGCCTGAATAATTTTCAGGCTGCCCGAACTATACCTTGTCTGTTGCTTGAAAAATTCTCAGGTTACCCGAGCTGTCTGCTACCTGCCCGATCCGTCCTTCCCCTGCCCAGCCTGTCCTTCTCCTTCTTCGGCCGCCCTGTACAGGAGTAGTGCTACCTGACAGCCTGTCCAAACCCTCACGGGGTGGCCTATGGGTTGCCCTGAGGGCTGTGCAGCCACTGGATGCTACAACACCCTCACAGGTTAGCCCAAATGGCTGCCATGAGGTGTTGTGAGCTCACGACTACGCTAGGGTTACTCAAGGGTACCCAATGAGCCTCAGCCCTCACGGGTTAGGCTGCTCGGAAAAGAAAAGGGGCAGTGCCCCTGCCCAAAAAAAAGAAAACAGTCAGCGCGTGAGAAGAGAAGGAGGCTGCCTGAAGATCAGAGAAACTACCCGAAACTTGTCTTGGCTGCCTGGAAAAAAAAGAGAGAGCTGCCCAAAAATTTATGAGATGAAGAATGCTGATAAAAACACTAGCTGAGGGTTTACTGAGGATGCCCTAGGCTAAGGCAAAAATCTTCTTCAATAAAAAATTATATCTTCACCTGTGAGAGCAAAACTTGTGTGTAAAAATGAGAAGACTTGATCTTCTTTTATAGCCTTCATTCACCTGTAAGTGGACAAGATTAGGAAAGATAAAATTAATAATATTTTTAATCTTTTCCTAATTTCACTTTCACTTTTACCAAAGAGGTCCTTTTATTTTTTCTTTGACTTTTATGAGAAGTCCTTATTTATTTTGACTTTCACTTGTGGTCATTACCTGTGGTCCTTTTTTATTTCAAAAGTACATCATCATAAACAAAGAGAGTTATTAATGCTTTTCTCTCACACACTGTGTGACACCTAGATTTGGTACTAGGGTAACTTAACCAAGGGTAGCTAATCCTTGGAGAAGCACACCAAGCCCATACATCAAGGGTCAAAGTGCCACACACATGCCCAGACCTAGTCTATGGCTTACAGTGTCTTCATTCTCCAAGAGAATGGCTACTTAGAACTAAGCCGAGTGTACCAGTCCTACATTGGTCTACATCGTGGTCCCAGACCAGATGTCTACTCAACACAAGGTTGAGTCTACCCAGTGCAGAGCTAGGTCTATATCATGGTCCCAGAACAGATATCTACCATTCAACAGAATGGTCACTCAACACTGGGTTGAGTCTTCACCGTGGTCCTAGACCAAGTGGTCCCATTCTCCTAAGAGAAGGGCTCTCGATGTTGCTCAGAAAAATCAACACTCCCTCTCAGCGAGAGAGGCATTCTCTGCCATACCAAGCTTGTCACGAAAGTACACAAACTTTGATGTTGTCAGGGGCTTGGTCAAGATATCTGCAATCTATTCATCTGTACGAATGTACTGCAACTTCAGAGCACACTAGGTCTCTGATGAAATGATACCTCATTTCAATGTGTTTCAATCTGTCATGAAACACTGGATTCTTTGAAAGCTTTATGCAACTCTGATTATTGCAATGGATGATCGTTGAGTCAAGCTTTCCCTCGAACAGATCAGATAACAACTTTCTGAGCCAAACCGCTTCCTTGCAGGCATCGCTTGCAGCAATATACTCTGCCTCAACTGTACTCTGAGCTATGAAACCCTACTTCCTGCTGGACCAAGAGATCATTGCGGATCCCATACTGAAGCAATAACCAGAGGTACTTTTTCGGTCAACTGCACTGCCAACCCAATCTGAATCTGAATATCCAAATAACAATACTCCACTGCTGGAAGTATACCTGAGTCCATACGTGATAGTACCTCGCACATATATGAGTACATGTTTGGTAGCTACCAAGTGTATGTGCTTCGGATCTGACATGAACTGCCTCAGTGCATTCACTGTGTAGCAGATGTTTGGTCTCGTATGCACAAGATACATCAGGGAACCAATAAGCTGTCTGTTTAGAGTAGAGTCCACACTCTATGAACTAAAGGCTGAATCCCACAACTTTGTCAAGTTGGTAGTCATTGGTACGCTCATGGACTTGCAGTCCTGAATCCTGTATCTCTGCAAGATATCCACTGCATACTTTCCTTGCGTCAGGAACATCTCACCTGGATTTTGCCAGACTTCTAAGCCAAGGAAGTAAAGCACAAATCCGAGATCTTTCATCTCGAATCCAGAGGTAAGCTCCCTCTTACACTGGTTTATCAACTGTTCATCACCTGTAAGAAACACATCATCTACATATAGAACAAGTATCAAGACATGATTATGAACAACTGTAGAGTACAAGTTAGAATCAGCTGTACTTTTGGAAAACCCCAAACTATGGAGAAATCCATCCATCCTGGCATACCAGACTCTCGGAGCCTGTTTCAGTCCATAAAAGGCTTTCTTCAGTTTACATACATGGGTCTTCTTCCCATGAGTAACAAAGCCTTCAGGTTGTTCAATATATACTTCTTCCTCAATTTTACCATTGAGAAAGGTTGTCTTTACATCCATCTGATGTAACTTCCATCCCAAAACTGCAACAAGTGAAATGATGGTTCTGATGGTAGAGTATCTGGCAACAGGAGCAAATGTCTCATCATAGTCAATGCCTTCTTTCTGAGTGAAGCCACGAGCTACGAATCTAGCTTTATACTTCTCCACACCGCCATCTGCAGCATGCTTGATCTTATAAAGCCATCTGGAAGTCACTACTGACTTTCCTACAAGTTTGGGAACAACTTCCCAAACATCATTCTTCATGATTGACTTATACTCTTCAATCATGGCATTAACCCATACCTGTTTACTTGCTACATCTTCATATGATGAAGGTTCTGAACTAATAAGCTGACTCATAAGACCAGAGTACTTCTATGGTCTTATGCTTTCTCTGAAAGTCCCTGGAGGAGCTTTATGCTTCTCCGCTTATTGTATAGTCTCTCGGTACCAAGCAGGTCTCCTTTTGGAAGGAGGAACTTCAAGTAGTTCTTCTAGTGGACTTTCAATGTTCTTAGGAACATCTGGAATTTGATCATCAAATTTCTCTTCCTCCCTCTGAATTTCTGAATCTGGAAACTCAAGTGGATCAACTGTATCTTCCAATGAAATCTCTAGTGTTCTACGAAACACGGCTTCCTTATGGAAGATCACATCTCGGCTGACCTCAATGTGCCTCTGTCCAGGTATATCTACTCGATAAGCCTTTGAGCAGTCATTGTACCCAACAAAGATACCTTTCTTACCAGAGGGTTCTAGCTTAGCCCTCTTTTCTTTTGGCACATGAACATACACAGGAGTACCGAATATCTTCATGTGATCAACTATAGGCTTCTTCTTGGTGAAGACTTCTTCAAGAGTCTTCTCACCCAAGATAGCATGTGGGCTTCTGTTCTGAATGTATACTGCAGTTCCGGTAGCTTCAACCCATAAGAACAAAGGAAGATCTAGATCAGTGATCATGGCTTTAGCAGCCTCACAGATCGTTCTATTCTTCCTTTCTGCAACCCCATTCTGTTAGGGGTTGTAAGGCACTGTCAGCACTTTCTTGATTCCTGCTTCTCGACAAAAAATCATCAAACTCATTAGATTCATACTCACCTCCGTTATCTGATCTCAAGATACGGATGTACCTGCTAGTTTGATTTTCAATCAATGTCTTGAACTCTTTGAACTTGTCAAAGTTTTCACTCTTGGCCTTGAGGAAGTAAATCCAAGACTTTCGAGAGTAGTCATCAATAAACAAGACATAATATAAACACCCACTCAAGGAGGGTGAAGGCATGGGCCCACAAATGTCAAAATGAATCAAATCCAAAATACCTTTAGATCTATTCTTGCTTCTGGAAAAATGATTTCTTAGTATTCTTACGTAGAGCACATCCTTTACAGATTCCTTCATGTTTTGGAGAAACTTCTGGCATCCCTGTGACCATTTTCTGCAATCATGGGAGAGTTGTGTAGTGAAGGTGTCCAAACCTTCTATGCCAAAGTTCACAAGGATCAACTGTGTGATGTACCAAAGCATGGGTGGAAACTTTGGAGGCCTTGTAGAGGTCTCCCTCTCGAACCCCAATCTGAACTGCTGAGTCTAGATCTGTGTCTTTTGCCCATAAAAAGACCTTCTTGTCCATAAAGAGGACTCTGTGGCCTTTGTCTTCTAAACCAACAACAGATAAAAGATTCTTCTTTAAACCAGGGACATAAAGAATATCATCAATATGAAGAACCGTACATGAGTCAAGTTGAGGTAAAGTTGAGCCAACTCCTTCAATCTTGTAAGTGGAGTCATCTCCAAGTTCTACCTGAGTGGTGAACTTCTTCTTTCTGTAACTGGTAAGGGTACCACGGTTACTTGTCATGTGCCTGGAGGCACCACTGTTCACCAACCAAGAAGTGGAGCAAGCTGAGAAAGAACCAGTTAGAGCAGAAATCAAATAGTACTCTCTTTTAGGCTCATCATTTTTATTAGCCTTGGTTTTCTTCTTCTTCTTTGGTTCTTCTTCTTCTTCCTCTACTTCTGCAACAGATGCTTGAAACCTTCTCTTGGGTTTCTTCTTGTTCTGCCTGTAGTCTCTAGCATATTGTCCAAACTTATGACAAGTATAACATTCAATCTTAGACATGTCAGAGAACTTACCCTTAAGTTTCTTACCCTTATTTTGCCGAGGGAAAGGCTTCTTGAACTTCTTGGTCTTTGTTGCAAGTGCAAGGTTATTCTGCTTGATTACCTTGTCAGTGTTCCTTGCTTCTTCTTGTATGCAATCATGCCAAAGCCTTTCAAAGTTTGGCTGATTTTCTCGTCCACAGACGGATGCCATCAAGGTTTCCCAAGAGCTTGGGAGGCCATCAACCACTGTTTGCACAAGATCATCATCATCAATAGTAACACCAATAGCAAAGAGTTGACCTCTTACCTGTTTCATCTTGGTGAAGAAGCAACCAACACTTTCATCTTTGCTCAACTTCAAAGTTCGTAGCCTCTTCTTCAAGACCCTCTTTTGACTGGGAGCCTTTTTTTCATATAGGTTTATCAACGTGTCATCGCATTTTTTAGCAGTCTTCAAGGATATGATGTTAGGCATCAATTCTTCTCTGATAGAATCATAAATGACTCTTCTAGCCTTACCTTGTTTCTCTTGTAGGCAAGCTTGCCAGCATTTGTAGGTGGCTCTTTTGTGACATTAAGAACAATGTCATCCAAGTCATTCTCATCTAGAATGGCTGTCAATTTGGCCTTCCAAGAATTGAAGTTTGTTGAACCATAGAGCTTCTCTTCTGGTTTGAAACCAACAGTAGCCATCTTTGTCACTTCCCCAAAATGTTATATCTGCAAATCTTATTCCAAGATCTAGTGAAAAACAATAGATGTGTCCCTTTACCGTGTTTTAACATGCTAAGCTCTAATACCATGTTGAATTTTTAGCATTAGCATAAACTTTTAAAATTTGCAGATAAACATAAACAAATCAGTAGTGCAATATAAACACATTCATCACATCAGCACACATGGACACAAGATTTTTCACTGGGGAAACCTTCAAAGGACGAAAACCCCAAAAGCATTAATAGCTCATCTCGTAAATGAGATGGCTTAAGAAAATTCTTAAAAAAGTTCCTTAAATCCATATGTGGATTTTCCACACAGTAACTGTAAAATTTATCAGTAAAAATCAAACTCATAATTTTACCCACAATTTCCAGAATTACAAAAATTAACAATTTAGGGCTTTTTCCAAAAAAGTAAATTTTTCTCTCTCCTGTTTGCAAAAATCAAACTGTTCGAGAAATCTTAGATTGACCAAAACTGTACCTTCTGCCTGCTGCCCGAACTGTATCTTGTCTGCTGCCCGAAAAATTCTCAGGCTACTCGAGCTGCTAGATCTGTCTACTGCCTGCCCGATCCGTCCTTCCCTTGCCCGGCCTGTCCTTCTCCTCCAGCTACCCTGTACAAGACTAGTGCTGCCCGACAACCAATCCAAACCCTCACGGGGTGGCCCGTGGGTTGCCCTGAGGGCTGTGTAGCCATCGGCTCCTACAACACCCTCACGGGTTAGCCCAGAGGGCTAACCGGAGGTGCTGTGAGCTCACAGATACCCTAAGGGTCAACTCTAGGGCTACCCGAGGGTGCCCAATGAGCCTCGACCCTCACGGGTTAGGCTGCCCGAAAAAGAAAAGGGGCAATGCCCCTGCCCAAAACCAAGAAAACAGTCAGCCCGTGAGAAGAGAAGGAGGCTACCCGAAGATCAAAGAAACTACCCGAAACTTGTCTTGGCTTCCTAGAAAAAAAACAGAGAGAGTTGCCCAAAATTTTCTGGGATGAAGAATGTTGATAAAAAACCTAGCTGAGGGTTTGATGAGGATGCCCTAGGCTGAGGCAAAAATCTTCTTCAATAAAAAATAATATTTTCACCTGTGAGAGCAAAACTTGTGTGTAAAAATGAGAAGACTTGATCTTCTTTTATAGCCTTCATTCACCTGTAAGTGGACAAGATTAGGAAAGATAAGAATAATAATATTTTTTATCTTTTCCTAATTTCACTTTCACTTTTACCAAAGAGGTCATTTTATTTTTTCTTTGACTTTTATAAGGGGTCCTTATTTATTTTGACTTTCACTTGTGGTTATTTTCTTGTGGAAAACAAGTCTTTATTTATTTTGACTTTTGACTTTGGCCTTTTTCCAAGTGCCCCTATGGTCATTACCTGTGGTCCGTTTTTATTTCAAAACTACATCATCATAAACCAAGAGAGCTATTAATGCTTTTCTCTCACACACTGTGTGACACCTAGATCTGGTACTAGGGTAACTTAACCAAGGGTAGCTCATCCTTGGAGAAGCACACCAAGCCCATACATCAAAGGTCAAAGTGCCACACACATGCCCAAACCCAGTCTATGGCTTACAGTGTCTTCATTCTCCAAGAGAATGGTTACTCAAAACTAAGTTGAGTCTACCAGTCCTAGATTGGTCTACATCGTGGTCCCGGACCAGATGTCTACTCAACACAAGGTTGAGTCTACCCAGGGCAAAGTTGGGTCTATATCATGGTCCCAGACCAGATATCTACCATTCAACATAATGGTCACTCAACACTGTGTTGAGTCTTCACTGTGCTCCCGGACCAGGTGGTCCCATTCTCCTAAGAGAAGGGCTCTCGATGTTGCTCAGAAAAATCAACAGAGTGGAGATTGAGGAACCTATTATGGAGGCAACCCCTGATTGGTTAGAGGATGATACAAAGAACATGGAGAGTGAGACACAGAACGATGAGTGGTTAGACTTGTTTGAGATTGTGCCACCAGTTGCACAACCACCGGTTGCACAGCCACCAGTTTTTGTTTCACATCCACTAGTTTCATAGCCACAGTCTCAATTAGAGGGAGCAAGATATATGGGCAGTGGTAGCAATAGCAGTGGTAGAGGACTTGATGAGGTTCTAGTACGTCATCATTCTTCTAGTTCTTCTAGAGTGCATTAGTTTCCAGGCACTTCTAGAGGACGACATAGTCCACGGCGACCCCCACGAGCGCCTGTGCTTTCTAGCTCTAGAGGCAGAGCCATTACTAGAGCGATTACCTTTACCCGTTAAAGGGCTAGTAGAGGGAATCCATAGTTTACTTTATTTAGTTGATTTCATTACATATGAGATACATTGATTGTATTTTTTTGGTGATTCATGAGTCAAGGACTCAAGATCCAGGACACGATTCATTTTTATGTGTGATGTATCACTAGACGTCTTAGACATCTTATATATCGGTTTTCTGTCCATAATCATGTAGCAATGTGTTTATTTCATTTTACATGTTTAGAAAATTGAAAAAAAATGAATATTTTTGTATTTTTTTAAGTTGTTGATATATTGTCGATGTTTACCGACATTTTCGCCGATAAATCCGATAATTCCTTTTGGGACCCTCGGCGATATATTAGTTGACACGATATTTGTAACACTGACTCTAAGGGTAATGCAGCTATGTTATAAATGTAATATATGTGAGCAATGCCCCCTTGCAAAGAAGTCACGTTTCCTATGTCCCAGGTTACCAAATCCATATCCAAAGCAAAGAGACTTTAAAAAAAATAACAATCACAAAAAAGACGTGCACGGAAAGTGTAACTCAAGAAAAAGCACTCCCTTCTAAAGCACACATGTGGAAGAAAAGTCATTAACCCCTAGCTCTTGAAAGCTAAGGGGTAAACCCATCACTTAGTCAAATTTCTATGATGGTCAATTCGCAAATATCCTCTCCCCAATACCATATTCACTTCATAACAATGTAGCACAACTTGTCCAAGACTCACAAATCTACCCAAGTCAACTCCCAAAACGAGTAACTAGGCAAGACTCAGCTTAGACTCGATGAAGTTGGCCAAACTTGACCCAAACTCGACCAGACTCTGCCCTACTTGGTCGGACTCGCAGTGAAATGCGCAGATTAGAAAGAGTTTCTTCTCGATGCACACAGCTCCTCCCTACTGCCAATTTCCATTTTAATAAGCTTTGATGTGTTGTCCCGGTAATAGATTAAGAAAAGATTTAGAGGACGAGTTGTTTTGAGCTCAAAAGGGAGTCTCCAACGTAGCATGAAAAAGTTAGTATATGCACAATAAATCAATGTAGTAAACATTGGCGATTTTTTCCTCAAGCTGATTTTTCGGCGAGGAAAAATCACGATTTTTTCAGAACTGAATGAAGAGTGATTTTTTCGGATTTTTTGCGCCACAATGGAAAAAATCGTGGGCTCAATGGGATCCACGGTATAAAAGGGGGAAACTTGTTTTTTTTTTCATTTCACTTGCATTTTCTTGTTGGAGAAGGAGGGAGAAGGATAAGAGGAGACCAACAACCATTGTGGAGGCATCCAAACACCATTTTACATCACCATCAAGGATTTTTGTGGAGCAACGGTTCAAGATTCCAACCAACCAAGTCAATCTTCCTCTCACAAGTATGTACATTGTATCGCATTGTTTTTCTATCTTTTCCATGGATTGTTTGCATGTTTGCATGCATTTTTTCTTGCATTTTTCTCTGCATAGATTTCTCTTTTTTTTGTTAGAATTTCACAAGATTATAACAGTATATCTTAATTGTAATTAATCAATAGGATCACTAGAAAAAGAACAAAGCACAAAACAATAACACCAGAGTTTTTATCTTGGGAAACCCAGTTGGGAAAAACCTAGCAAACCTTCGTATAGAGATAATGATCTTTTGAGAACAAAGACAGGAGAGAGAGAAAATGTCTCTCGCAGATATAACCCCAGAAAACACTCTCCTAGACTATTGGAGCGCACCTTTTCTGTTGAGTTGAGTAGTTGTGAATGTGTGTAATAATGAGGGGCGCCTCCTATTTATACGAATTTTCCACTAGGAAAATAACTGGGGCCGACTTCTCTTGGGGGAGCAAAATATATTTTATAATTTTATTTTTATTTCTTTCTTTTGCTTGCTTTTGACCCCAAGGTTTACAATGAATAATTACAACAGTATAATCTCTCGTAGGAGGTACAAGGAGGTGCAATAAGAATAGCTTCTGAAGTTGCACAAATTCCAACACTCCCCCTCAACGAGGAAGGTATTCTTCAGATATGGTCATCATCAACATCATGAACATATGGGTCTCTTTTGTACATCTCATTTGTCTCGATCATCTCTATACATACTGAAGGTTGTCAACATGTTATTATAAGGTCTTTTATCATTTGCAGTTCCATCTGCTACCTGTCTGTCTCATCAGCCGATGGGATACTCCCTTGCCTGGCTTGAGAACCTAGACGAGCAAATGTGCACGACCATCTACTACCTATCTGTCTCATCCGCTAATGGGGTGCCCCCATACCTAGCTGAGAACCTGAATGAGTAGAGGTACCTGTGCAATCACACGGCTACTACCTGTCTGACTTATCTGTCGATGGGATTTCTCCCATACTTGGCCGAGCACCTGGACGAGAAGAGGCACCTGTGTGAACCCGACCATCTACTACCTATCTGTCTCATCTGCCGATGGGATTTCTCCCATACTTGGCTGAGAACCTAGACGAGTAGAGGTACCTAGGCAAGAGCATGGTAAGTGTTTCTCAGTCATCTCTCCCTTTCAAGGAGGGATACATTCGCTTCTACTCCAGCCTCGAATTAAATCGACCAGCTTCTTCAGGTTCTATCATAAAGCCTTGGGTTGGACCAGCCCTTGGTTTATCAACTAGCCAGAAAGCAGCAAGCATCCCTCGGATTATTTAAAGCCCTCACGCCTAGCTTCGTTGCTTTTTAACCTCTCTTTAGCATTGACAACCTTTATCCTTTCAAATGAAAGTTGCATCCTTATTAAATAATAAGTCTTCCATGAAAGTATTCAAACTTTACCCTGGGAAGCGGCTTGGTGAGAACTTCTGCAGTCTGGTCATCTATCAAAATATACTGTAGTTCGACCGCACCTTTCTGCACCATATCACGTATGAAGTGATATCGTATCTCTATGTGCTTCAACTTGTCGTGAAATACAGGATTCATTGACATCTGCACACAACTCTGGTTATCACAATGAATCATGGTTGGCTCTGGACTCTAGGCAAACAATCCTGCAAGAAGTTTATGAAGCCAAACTGCTTCTGGAGTTGTTGTGCTAGCAGCCATATACTCAATCTCTGCAGTACTGAGAGCTACTGAGTTCTGCTTCCTACTGCACCAGGAAATTACCGCAGAACCCAAACTGAAACAACATCCTGAAGTACTCTTCCTATCTGCAATGCATCTGACCTAATCTGAGTCTGTAAACCCTTGCAATTTCAAGTCACATTTTGAATCGTATCGTAGACTATATCCCACAATACCACATAAGTATCTGAGCACATGTTTTGCAGCAATCCAGTGAAACTGCCATGGTTCGCACATGAACTGATTGAGGGTATTCACAGCAAAACAAATACTGGTCTGGTGTTCGTCAAATACATCAAGGACCCAATCAGCTGGTGATACACAGTGGGATCAATCAAATTTGAATCTAAAGCAAAATCTCTCAGCTTCTTCAAATTTGCATCCATCGGAGTAGCTATGGACTTGCAGTCCAACATTCTGAATTTCTTCAGTATATCTATGGTGTATTTTCCTTGACCTAGGAAAATCTCCTTCTTCCTCTGCCATACTTCTAATCCCAAGAACTAATGCATCAATTCAAGATCCTTAATTTCGAACTCAGAGACGAGTTTTTTCTTACACCATATGATAAGTTTCTCATTTTCACTGAGAAACGGGTCATCAACATATAGTACCAAAATCAGTGGCTCGTCATTCAAAACCTTGTAGTAAAGATTGGGGTCTGCATCATTTTTGGTGAATCCTAGACTTACCAAGAATCCGTCTATCCGTCCATACCAAGCACACGGTGCTTGCTTGAGTCCATATAAAGCCTTTTTTAGCTTGCATACATGAGACTCCTTTTTATGGACGACAAACCCTTCTAGTTGTTCAATATATACTTCTTCCTCAATAATACCATTGAGAAAGGTTGTTTTGACATCCATCTGATGCAACTTCCATCCCATAGCTGAAGCAATAGCAATGATCGATCTGATGGAAGTATATCGAGCCACAGGAGCAAATGTCTCATCATAATCGACTCCCTCTTTCTGAGAGAACCCTCTAGCAACAAACCTAGCCATGTATTTTTCAACATTCCCATTTGCTCCATGTTTGATTTTGTATAGCCACCTAGAAGTTACAACTGACTTCCCCTCATGTTTCGATACAATCTCCCACACATCATTCTTCATGATGAAATGATATTCTTCCACCATGGCATCCTCCCAAACTTGGTGTCTGGATGCTTCTTCATAAGTGGTGGGATCTGATTCAATGATGTGACTCATCAATGCTACATAACTAGAGAAACTCTAAGGCCTTTTGCTTTCTCTAAAAGTGCCATGTGGAGCTTCATGCCCCTCTGCATCCTGTAGGGTCTGTTGTGCCCACCTAGGTCTTTTCCAGCTTACTACAATATTTTTGGGATCATCAACTGTCTCGACTGGATCAATGGGATTGATGGGTTCATCTTTCTCTGCTAACTCATTCTGAATTGGAGGGGAAGATGATCTCATCTCTATTTCCACATCATCGATCTCCATGTTTGATCCTCTGCCTTTCCTGACAGCTATCTCTTCTTCAAAGGTCACATCTCTGCTAACTTCAATCTGTCTGAATCTTGGGATATAAATTCTGTAGGCCTTTGAAGATTCATTGTATCCCACAAAAGATCCCTTCTTGCATGAAGGTTCTAACTTTGTTCTTTTCTCCTTGGGCACATGTATGTAGACTAGATAGGCAAAGATTTGGAGGTGACTTACTTCAGGTTTTACTCCTGTGAAAGCTTCTTCCGGAGTCATGTTCTTCATTATCTTATGTGGGCATATGTTCTATACATATGTAGTTGTTCTGGATGTTTCTGCCCATAAGAACATGTTAGATTTCCTTAAATTATAGCAGTATATCTTATTTGCATTTATCAATAGGATCACTAGAAGATAAACAAAAGCACGGAACAATAACACAAATATTTTTCACCCGGGAAACCCAATTGGGAGAAAACCCAACAACCTTCGTCTAGAGATAATAATTATGACATCAGAGTACAATGAAGAAAGAAAATAAAAATATGGAAATGCTTTCCAAAGATTGAAACCCTGAAAACAGTCTTCTTCTGCAGTGTATGCGAACTTCTCTGAGCCGCTGTGTAGCTGCACTCTGCCAGAAATTGCTCACTTCACTTGTGTTGTTGCGCTGCTGTTGTGTGTAATAATGAGGAGGGGCGCCTCCTATTTATATTGTTTTCCAACCCAAAAATTAACTAGGGCCGACTTCACTTGGGGGAGCAATATAATTTTATTTTATTTCTTTCATTGTTGGCTTTTCACCCCAAGGTTTACATTGTTCTTCCTAGGGTTTGTATGAATGATTACAACAAGTTCAACTCACGAAGGAGGACAATAAGAATAGCTTCTGAAGTTGCACAAAATCCAACACTCCCTCTCAACAAGGAAGGTATTCTCGGTCTTCATCAACATCAGGATCATCTGAGTTTCATCTATACGTCTATACTGTCTCCATCATCTCTAAACGTACTGAAGGTTGTCTTTATGAATTTGTTCTATCTGGATGTCTGAGAGAGAATATTTTGCTACATATCCGTCTCTACTACTGATGGAATACTTCCATGCCTGGCTAGAGATCCTGGATGAGCAAATGTATATGAACATCTACTACCTGTTTGTCTCATCTATTGATGGGGTACTCCCATACCTTGCTGAGAACCTGAACGAGTAAATGTGCATGACCATCTATTACATGTTCGTCTCATCTACCAATGGGTTACTCACATACCTGGCTGAGAACCTGAAGGAGTAGATGTACCTGTGCAACCACACGGCCATCTACTACCTGTCTGACTCATCTGTCAATGGGATTTCTCCCATACTTGTCTGACTCATTTGCCGATGAGAATTCTCCATACCCGGCTGAGCACCTAGACGAGCAGAGGCACCTGTGTGAACCCGACCATCTACTACCTGTCTGTCTCATCTGCCGATGGGATTTCTCCCATACCTGGCTGAGACCCTGGACAAGCAGAAGTACCTAGGAAAAAGTATGGTAAATGTCTCTCAGTCATCTTTACCTCTCAAGGAGGGATACGTTCTCTTCTACTCCAAGTCTTCCGCGAAAGTATTTAAGCTTCATCCTGAGAAGAGGCTGGATGAGAACATCTGCAGCCTAGTCATCTGTCGAAATATACTGGAGCTCGACCACACATTTCTGCATCATATCACGTAAGAAGTGATATCGAATCTCTATGTGCTTCGACTTGTCGTGAAATACATGATTCACTGACATCTACACACAACTCTGGGTATCACAGTGAATCACGGTTGGCTCTGAAATTTGGCCAAACAATCCTACAATAAGTTTACGAAGCCAAACTACTTCTCGGGCTGCTGAACTAGCAGCCATATACTTGGCCTCTGTAGTACTGAGAGCTACTAAGTTCTGCATCCTACTGCACCAGAAAATAACTATAGAACCCAGACTTAAACAACATCCTGAAGTACTCTTCCTATCTATAGAGCATCCGACCCAATCTGAGTCTGTAAACCCTTGCAATTTCAAGTCACATTCTGAATCATATCGTAGACCATATCCCACAATGCCACGTAAGTATCTGAGCACATGTTTTGCAGCAATCCAGTGAATCTGCCTTGGTTCGCACATGAACTGACTGAGAGCATTCATAGCAAAACAAATATCTGGTCTAGTGTTCGTCAAATACATCAAGGACCCAATCATATGGCGATACATAGTGGAATCAATCAAATTTGAATATGAAGCAGAATCTCTCAGCTTCTTCAAATTTGTGTCCATCGGGGTAGTTATGGACTTGTAGTCCAACATTCCGAATCTCTTCAGTATATCCATGGTGTATTTTTCCTTGACCTAGGAAAATCTTCTTTTGCCTTTATCATACTTCTAATCTCAAGAAGTAATGTATCAATAATGTCATTGAGAAAGGTTGTCTTGGCATCCATCTGATACAACTTCCATCTCATAGTTGAAGTAATAACAATGATCTGATGGAAGTATATCGAGTGATAGGAGCAACTGTCTCATCATAATCGACTCCCTCTTTCTAAGAGAACCCTCTGGCAACAAATCTGGCCTTATATTTTTCAATGCTCCCATCTGCTCCATGCGGAGCTTCATGCTCCTCTGCATTCTGCAAAATTTGTTGTGCCCATCTAGGTCATTTCTGGCTTACTGCCATATATGTGGGAGCATCATCTGGCTCAACTAGATCAATGGAACCGATCGGTTTATTCATTTCTTCAAACTCACTCTTAATGTTTAGAGGGGAAATGATCTCATCTCTTCATCGTCATTGATTTCCATATCTGATCCTCTTCCTTTTCGGATAGCCATTTCTTCTTCAAAGGTTGTATCCTGCCTGAATTTAATTTGAATTGATCCTGGGATGTATATTCTGTAATCCTTTGAAGACTCATTGTATCCCATGAAAGTTCCCTTCTTTCCTGAAGGTTCTAACTTCGTCCTTTTCTCCTTAAGCACATGTATGTAGACTGGAAAGTAATTATCCATCTTGGTGACGACCAAGTTCATCAAGGATTCTTCAATTGTCTTGTTCGAGTCACGACAGCAATGTCGTCAAGTTTCTATCATATGTAATAGATTAGGATCCTTGTCTTTGAGGGGAACTCCCTCTGTCTCTCAAAAGTCGGTTGAGAAAATCTTGCTGAAGCAGCAGAGAAACCGACATTCCCAGAAGCCTTCCGCTTCTGATCACCAAATCTCTGCATGAGATCATTCTGGGTCTGAGAGTCATAATACATGCTTCTAGAGGCTTTCTGCTTCTGTTCCATCCGTACATCAATGGGATCACTTGTCCTTGTAGATCATGGCATTCCCTACAAGTCAAATCCCGTCAGATGGTTAGCAATATTTCATAATCAATGTATTAAAGAAATAATCTAGGCAACTTTTTAGTCAATGCTTCGACACAACACATGTAAGGCCATTATACGGATGCTTATGGTCTCCATTATAGCATATCATTAAGAGCGTGTACTCCAGTATGTTATAAAGGGGTCGTCATCCTAGATGGGTTGTGCAGCATGACAGGCTATTTAACTACTTGAATTTAGAAATGTAGATCTGTTTAAAACATATTTAAAAACAACCAGATCTAATCTACCAGAGCATTGTAAAATCAAATACTAATCTTTTGTAGTTTTGTGGGTGGGCTCCCACTGTCAGAGTCCGTTGATCTTCATATGCTTGCTTGACGATCATCTCAATCTAGATCTTCATATCATTTCTTAGAAAAACTCTGAACGATCATCCTTCCTTGGCTCCTTGTGAGGAGGGTCTTCTTCTACATTAGAAGTTGAAGCTTCATGCTTCCTTTTGATTGAGCTTCGACAACTACTGGCATAATGATCGTATTTCTTGCACCTGTAACACTGTATATGAGATAAGTCTTTCTCTTGTTTCTTCTGATCTGGGGGAGGACTTGATCTCATATCTTGGTGCTTGTGATTGAAGAACTTCCTTCCCCTTCCCTTGCCTTTCTTGGCATGAGATATGAACGCTTGATTCTCCTCAGGTTGAGCGCCATGAAGTCTCTGGTGTGCTGTGATTCTTGTTTCTTCCTGAGTGCATTCTGCTCATAGCTTATCAAATTTGGGCAGCTTGGTTCGACCACTTATAGTTTGGATAAAAGACTCCCAAGATGGTGGGAGACCATTTAAGGTGGTCATAACGAGATCCTTTTCTTCAAGATTGTCTCCACTGGACTTTAGCTTGTCCCGGAGCTCGGTGATCCTCATGAAATATGAGGCAATATTCTCGAACTTCGTCATCTTCATATTCAACAGTTGATTCCTCAATGTGAGAGTCACATCGATGCTACAGTGTTCAAATAGCTTCTTTAGGGTTTTGAACATCCTTCACTTTTCCGAGATCTGAGGAACCAAGTGATCTCTAACTAAGTCCACTAAAATCCTCCTTGCTTTGGCATCATCCTTTCTCCAGCGAGGTTTGTCTTCTTCGGCTTCTGGTTTTGGGACCTTTGCCTTTACAAATTGTAATAGGTTATTTTCTTCTAGTAGAAGAAGAACCCTAGACTTTCAGGGGATGAAATTGGAAGCTCCTTCCAAACAATCTTCAACCTTCATGTTGATCATCTTGACTGGAGATCTGGATCTGAGACCCCAGTAGAGGCTAGGTCAAAAATGAAAGTTTGAGTTTTGGAACACTGACTCCACAGATAAATGCGCCCTAGGGAGGCAAGTTGAGTAGAGGTAGAGTCAAGCCAAACTGGTGGAGAAAGTAGGTCAAAACTGGAAACCCTGATTTCTGATGCAGCTGCAGAATTAGGTCAAAATTGAAATTCTCATAATTGAATTTGGTCTTCACCAAAAGATGCGCCCTCCTTAGAGCAAAATTCCCAATGCTCTTTTTCTACAAAAGGTTGAGTGAAGACCTTGAAAGATGGAGCCCTAGTTTTGACAGGTTGCCGACAGAGTTCCGACAATAACTTCTTCTAGTACTGCTCTGATACCATGTTACATTTTCTTAAATTATAGCAGTATATCTTAATTGCATTTATCAATAGGATCACAAGAAGATAGACAAAGCACAGAACAAGAACACAAGTATTTTTCACCTAGGAAACCCAATTGGGAGAAAACCCAGCAACCTTCATCTAGAGATAATAATTCTGAGATCAGAGTACAATGAAGAAAGAAAAGAAAGATATGGAAATGCTTTCCAAAGATTGAAACCTTGAAAACAGTGTTCTTCTGCAGTGTATGCAAACTTCTCTAAGTTGCTTTGTAGTTGCACTCTGCCAGAAACTGCGCACTTCACTTGTGTTGTTGCGCTGCTGCTGTGTGTAATAATGAGGAGGGGCGAGTTAGTTTTGTACCTAGGAATTTGTTCCCTGAGTGAATTTTTTTTTTTGCCTAAGTCACTTAGAAAAGGGAAAAAGGTGACCCTCACATTAAAAGCTACTTAATGAGACTTTATAAAGTTAAAGTCACTTTTTGATAAATTTAAGTGGGTGAGTAAATTTATTTAAGTGATTTAAATAAATGTGATTTTTACTCTCATTGAATCTTAGCCATTGGATTGGATCTTTCTCCACCATTGGATTAGATTCCCACTTAGGGTTTAGACAAAAAGGGTTGAGGAAGGCAAAACACTTGACTTTTTTCATTTTTGGAGAAGGAGAGACTGAGCTGAGAGAGAAGAAGGTCGAGCTAGGGCATTGGCACGATTCCCAAGAAGAGAGACTGCACAGAAATTGAGGGTGTACGGACTGCATTTAATGCTGCACAGAAACCGAGACAGAGGTACGGACTGCATTTAATGCTGCACAGTTTTCGAGGTGTACGGACTGCATTTAATGCTGCACATTTTTTAAGGTGTACGGATTCCGTACAGTACAGATTTTGACACAGTTTTCTAGGCAGATTTTTGGCACATAAATTGAGGTAAACTCTGCACAGCTTTCGAGATAAAACAGGGCACAAAAATCGAGGCCGTACAGTTGTACGGACTGCTGTTAGTTTTCTGCACAGTTTTCAAGGCTTTGCTGGGCACGTTTTTCAAGATTTTGAGATGAAATCTTGGGTGGAGATAAGTTAAATTTTCACTGTATTTCTGTTCTGATATTTTGCTAAAGATAATAAAATCTCTCTCTCTCTCTAACTGGTTTTCCCTGTGGGGGTTTTTCCAGGGCTTAATTTTGGCCAAAAATCTCTGAGTCTATCATTTTATGGTGTGATTGTTAAATGTGTTTTTCAGCATGTTAGTGTATTTTACTGTGTGTTTAATTGTTCAGTAAAATTTCATAAGTAACCTATAGCCAATGCAAAACCGGTTGTATGTGAAAACCATGAAATGTTGACATAAACCAGCAAACAGTAAAACGCAGAATTTCTTCAGGGCGCCTCCTATTTATAATATTTTCCCACCCAGAAATTAACTGGGGCCGACTTCACTTGGGGGAGCAATACAATTTATATTTTATAATTTTTTTTTATTTCTTTTATTGCTAACTTTTCACTCCAAGGTTTACATTGTTCTTTCTAGGGTTTGTATGAATGATTACAACAAGTTCAACTCCCGAAGGAGTACAATAAGAATAGCTTTTGAAGTTGCACAAAATCCAACATAACATAGGTAGAATTTGGTCATGAATCATGGCTTTGGCTGCCTCCACAATCCTTCCGTTCTGTCTTTCAGTAACACAGTTTTGCTTGAGGTTGTAGGGAACTATTAGCTCCCTCTTAATTCCTGCTTCTTTGCAAAAATCATTGAATTCTATGGAGGTGTATTCCCCACCATTATCTGATCTTAGAATCTTAATCCTCTTCCCGAAGAAATTCTCGACTTGTGCTTTGAATTCCTTGAATTTACTGAGTACTTCCTCGGATTCCTTGGTCTTGAGAAAACATATCAAAGTCTTTCGTGAGTAATCATCAATGAAAGTTACATAGTAACGATATCCTCCCAATGAAGCAACTGTCATTGGGTTGCACAAGTCAGAGTGCACTAGATCCAATATTTCTTTAGATCTGCTCTCACTATCTGGGAAGGATTTCTTGGCATTCTTGCCAAGCGCACATTTTCTATATGTTCCATCATGGTCTACTTGTAGCACTGGTATAACTGTAACTATGTTCTTTACCGCTGGGACAACTCTGTAATTTATATGAGCTAGTCTTATGTGCCATACCTCACCCATACTTGTAGAGTCATGGACTAGGGCTTGGACTAGTAGTATGTTCAGTCGGTACCTGCTCTCCTCTCATACCAATTACCTTGGATGTATCCATGCTTGAGTTCTTCTACCAAGCAAGTACTTTTCCATCTGAAAATGCTACTTTGTATCCTTTGTCTTCTAAGGCTGAGATGGAAACAAGATTTCTTTTCATACCAGGTACATAGAGCACATCACTTAAGTGTAGAGTATCATTGGACTCTAGCTGAAGGGAGGTGGCCCCCGATCCATTCACGGTGTAGTTAGCATCATCTCCAAGTACAACACGGAGATGAGAATCTTTCTCAACTACTTCTGAGAGATTTTCTTTGTATCCTATCATGTGTCTAGATGCACCACTATCTATGAGCCAAGTATCACTAGTGGTGGGAAGCCAAGTATCACTAGTGGTGGGAACAGTACCTGATTGAGCTGATCTACAGAAGAATTCTGTACGATCTTCATTCTTTTGTTTCTTGTGATGATGATCTTCTTCTACATCAGCCGTTGAAGCTTCATGCTTCCTTTTGTGTGAACTTCGACAGCTACTGGCATAATGACTGTATTTCTTGCACCTGTTGAATCTTTCTCAACTACTTCTGAAAGATTTTCTTGCACTTGTTGAATCTTTCTCAACTACTTCTGCGAGATTTTTTTTGTATCCTATCATGTGTCTAGATGCACCACTATCTATGAGCCAAGTATCACTAGAGGTGGGAACAGTGCCTGATAGAGCTGATCTGCAAAAGAATTTTGTACGATCTTCATTCTTTTGTTTCTTGTGATGATGATCTTCTTCTACATCAGCAGCTGAAGCTTCATGCTTCCTTTTGTGTGAACTTCGACAGCTACTGGCATAATGACTGTATTTCTTGCACCTGTAGCATTGGATCTACGATAGATCCTTCTTTTGTTTCTTCTGATCTAGGGGAGGACTTGATCTCTTGTCTTGGCGCTTGTGATTGAAGGACTTCCTTCCCCTTCCCTTGCCTTTCTTAGCATGAGATACGAATGCTTGATTTCCTCAGGTTGAGAGCCATGAAGTCTTTGGCGTGCTACTATTCTCGTCTTCATATTTTTGAACTTTGTCATCTTCATATTCGACAATTTATTCCTCAATGTGAGAGTCACATTGATGCTATTGTGTTCAAATAGCTTCTTTAAGGTTTTGAACATCTTCCTTGTTGTCGTCTTTTCTAAGATCCAAGGAACCAAGTGATCTCTAACTAAGTCCACCAAAATCCTTCTTGCTTTGGCATCATTCTTCCTCCAGCGAGGTGTGACTTCTTTGGCTTTTGGTTTTGGGAACTTTGCATTTACAAACTGTAAATAGGTCATTTTCTTCTAGTAGAAAAACCCTAGACTTCCAGGGGATGAAGTTAGAAGCTCCTTCCAGACGATCTTCAACCTTCATACTAATCATCTTGACTGTAGATCTGGATCTGAAACCCTATCAAAGGCTAGGCCAAAAATGAAAGTTGGAGTTTTGGAAAACTGACTCCGCAGATAAATGTGCCCTAGAGAGGCAAGCTGAGAAGAGGTAGAGTCAAGCCAAAAATTGTGGAGGAAGTAGGTAAAAAACTGAAACCCTAATTTTTGTTGCAGTTGCAGAATTAGGTCAAAAATTGAAAATTCTCAGAATTGAGTTCTGCCTTCACCAAAAGATGCGCCCTCCTTGGAACGAAATTCCCAAGGCTCTTTTGCTGCCAAAAGATTGAGTAAAGGCTTTGAAAGATGAAACCCTAGTTCCAACAGGGTTCCGACAATGTTCGGCAATGGCTTCTTCTAGCACTACTCTAATACCATGTTAGAATTTCACAAGATTATAGCACTATATCTTAATTGCAATTAATCAATAGGATCACTAGAAAAAGAACAAACCACAAAACAATAACACCAGTGTTTTTATCCTAGCAAACCCAATTGAAAAAAACCCAGCAAACCTTCATATAGAGATAATGATCTTCTAAGAACAAAGAGAAGAAGAGAGAGAGAGAGAGAGAAAATGTCTCTTGCAGATATAACCCCAGAAAACACTCTCGTAGACTGTTGGAGCGCACGTTTTCTGCTGAGCTGAGTAGCTGTGAATGTGTGTGATAATGGGGAGGAGCGCCTCCTATTTATACTAATTTTCCGCTAGGAAAATCACTAGGGCCGACTTCTCTTGGGGGAGCAAAATATATCTTATAATTTCATTTTTATTTATTTCTTTTGCTTGCTTTTCACCCCAAGGTTTACAATGAATAATTATAACAGTGTAATCTCTCGTAGGCGGTACAAGGAGGTGCAACAAGAATAGCTTCTGAAGTTGCACAAATTCCAACATTTTTGTCATTTTGACAATGATTTCCATGCCCATAAATATGAAAAACAGTCACAATGTAAGGGATTTTTTCAATGGAACAGCAGGCTTGTTTTCTTAGGTTTGTAGCCACCCTCTTGTTCTCATTTTGCTGCTATTTTTTTCAAAAGGATTTAATGTATTTTTTTGTGTTTTTTGTGCCCTAGGCTTGCATTTTGACTCTTGAAAGTTGAGGTTGTCATTCCCTTTGCAAAAATGCCAAAGCCTTTGGACCCTTTCTGGCAGTATGGTGAACTAGAGGATGGGACAAATAGGCAAAATTTGAAATGTAAATTGTGTGGGCATCACATGACGGGAGGGATTAGCAAGTTGAAGTACCATCTAGCTAAAATCCCTAGGCACGATGTTAGCCTATGTATTGGAGTGACCCCAGAGATCATGAGATTTGCACATGACTCGATCCATGAAAAGAACAAAAAGAAGGATGAGATTGCAGCAAACAGAGTTGAGCTTGCAGCTTTTGGCTTAACAAGAGGTTCAAGGGTATCAATGTATACCAATGTCAGTGCGAGTAGTGGGAGGGGCTCCACTGATTCACCTATCGAGAGGGGGGGTCCTCATCCCATTTTGTTGCATGAACAGGAGTTGGAGCACAACCTTCTATCAGTTCAATTATAAAGAAAAGTGAAAATGTACAAGCAGACAAGGTTATGGGGAGCTGTCTTTACTGGAGTAGCATACCTCTCACCATTGTCATAAACAATCCATTTTGGCAGCAGATGTGGGATGCCATTGAAGTAGTTGGCCCAAGGTATAAAAGTGCCACCTTTGAGGAGTTGCGAGGGCCAATCCTTCAAGTAGAAAAGAAGGACATCAATTCTAGATTGGAGGAGTTCAAGAAGCTATGGGAGACCACTGGTTGCACAATCATGTCTAATGGTTAGACAGAAGGTAAGGGTAGAACCCTTATCAACTTTTTGGTACATTGTCCTAGAGGCACAAAGTTTATTAAATCAATAAATGCATCAGCATATGTAAGAGATGCAACACTCTTATGGGAGTTGATGGAGGGGTTCATACAAGATATCAGGGTGCACAATGTTGTGCAAATTATTACAGATAATGCAGCTAATTATGTGGTTGTTGGTAAGATGCTTATGGAGAGGCAATCCACTTTATTTTGGACTCTGTGCGCTGCTCATTGTATTGATTTGATGCTGGAGGATATGGGGAAAATTCCCTTCATCAAGGAGGTGATTGATCAAGCTAGAAGCATCCCCAAATTCATATACGACCATGTGTTTCTTCTCATCCTCATGAGGAGGCACACCAAAAGCAAGGAGTTGAAGCGTCTTGCAATCACGCGTTTTGCCACCAACTTCATTACACTTCAGTCTTTGCTTCAATATCAGTTTGACTTGAAGCAAATGTTTGTTTGTGATGAGTGACGTGATTGCATACAGTAGGAGAGAGGATGGGAGAACCATTGCTAAGTTGGTGTACACTGACTCCTTCTGGGAATGAGTAGAGGAAGTGTGTGCGGTGAGTGAACATTTGGTAAAGGTTCTGAGACTTGTTGATGGTGATAAGCCTGCAATGGGCTATTTGTATGAGGCCACGGATAGGGCCAAAGAAACCATCCAGAATTATTATGTGAGCAAAGGTACCCCTGGGCACATCAGGCACATGTTGTTGTGGGATTTGATTGACAGTCGATGGACCGGGATGCTTCATCGACCCATTCATGCAGCAACACTCTTCCTGAACATTGCAATTGCCTACAAATGCAATTTTGATTTTGATGACGAGGTGTTCGAAGGGCTCCTCACTTGTATTCAGAGGATGGTACCTGAATATGACACTGGCAATGTTATCAATCGCGATATAGAAGTGTATCGAGATGGTACTGGAGCATTTGGCTTTAGTGATGTAATTCGTGACAGGACCATTTTCATGCCAGGTATGTTATTAATTTATTAGAGTGTTTTAACTTTTAACTTTTATAATTTTATTTGAAAGTTGAACAGTTTGAACTATGATTTATCATTTAATTATTTCTTATTTCAGTTTTCCAATGCAATCAAATGTAATTTAGTTCTTTTTCATTCTTATTTGTTGTAGCTACTAGGTGGTGAATCTATGGTGTAAGGACACCAAATTTACGAAAATTTTCCATTAGAATCCTAAGCCAAACTTGTACCACTTCAAGATGTGAGCGGAATTGGAGTGTTTTTTAAAAGATACATGCAAAGAAACGCAGGAGGTAATGATTTCAATAAAGCAATTGCATTTAATTTAATTTATGAACTTTTGAGTCTTTGACCTTCCATAGCGCAAACTCATAAAAAAAATTATTACCCTCTTACAAGTTGGAGTTCACATGTCTCAATGACTTGGTGTACGTCCATTACAATCTTTGCTTATGGACGAGACAGACAAAGAAAGAACCAGATGTCGATGCCATCTCCTTGGACAATATTGATATATTGTCTAAGTGGAGGGTGGAGATTGAGAATCCTATCATGGAGGAGTCACCTACATGGTTAGAGCCAGAGGAGGGGGAGCAGGAGGAGGAGCGGTACGGAGATACCATCAAGGGTGATGTGCTAGCATCACCACTGCCTTATACACCCATTAATGCATCTAGCCCTCCATCCATCACTCAGCGTTAGATATTGGATCAGGGAGCAGGGCCAAGACCTTCTTCTACTTGTGCCAGGGGCAGGCCTGACACACGGCCCATGACCTTTTCGCGTAAAAGGGGGAGAGGGCTGCTAGTTTTCCTCATATACATTTATATATATGGTGTCATTTTGTATTGGTTATCCACTTTTGAGTCCTTTATTAGACAACTATGAGGTTTCAAAATTCAACATCACTATCGACTTTCATGTATCATTTAATATTTTGCATGAATACATGATATATATAGGTGCTTTCTCCATATTTATGCTCCAATGTGTTTATCTGATGTTGTTGTTGCTTTATATGTTTAAAATTTTGAAAAAAAATGAATATACTTTGTATTTTTTAATGTTTACAACGGTTTTCCGATTTTTTCACCAATGTTGCCGAAAAATTGTTTTCGGGACCCTCGCCGATTTTTTGCCGATGCCAATGTTTACTCATTGGAATTAAAGATTAGGGTTTAACATAGACTATGGTCTTGCTTTCATAAATCACGTTCTCAATTCCCACGATGCCTATTCTATGTCATTATGAAATTTGATATACCTTGATAGCTTAGTTGTTTGAACCAACACCACTTCTCAAACAGTGTGCTTCAATTCATCTACTGTGAATAAAGTTATAAACACAGTTCTTCATAAGATTCTTATCATTTGTATGATAATAAAAAATATTAAAATGTTAATTTATAAAAAATAAGAAGTCATACCATGACCAAATAATTTTAAATAGTTCAATTTTGCATATCTATAAAATAATATTAAGACGAAGCAACAAGTATTTTAAATTTTACTTAGTTTTTAATTTTATTTTGTTTGTTCATAGTTTTTGTTATGTTGTATTATCATACTTTATGAATTATTGCATAGATTGTAGTTTTATAACTTATATGGATTGGAAATGCCATTAACCTCTTTTTTGTGCCCAAAATTTACCACATTTTAAGTTTTTTTCCTATTTATTGAGTCTTGCCGAGTCTATCCCAAGTCGACGAGTCACATTGCAGTCGAGTCTTTGCTGAATCTGAGTCATGCAACATTGCTTCATCACACTCACCTTACTCAGAAACTTAGGAATGAACATTGTCTTAGGACTCAAGCATGTAATACATGGCTTTTTATGGTCACTCCATGGTAATTCTAAGGTTAATGGGATAGTTAATTAATTGGTGATTGAGTTAATTAGAAAAGTGCACTTGCTGACCTTTTCATGTTAATGTTCTATGGTTGACTATTATTATTCCCCTTTGATGAAGCACCCTCCTTCTTCATGCATATGTGAGAAGCTTAAGGCACATGTGATTTATCTAGTTGGCACGTGTGAGAGGGTCATGTTGTCACATCCATAGTAGCATGAGCTACCATGATTGCAGACCAGTTTTGAGCATATTCCTGAGTCAGTCCTTTGTTGTGCTATGCATGAGATCAGCAATTGATGAGTAGTTTGTGGATGATCACTCGTACATTTAGTGGACCCAGAGCATGTACATTTTCGGTTTCATGTCATGACTGAGCCTCATGACCCTAGATCGATGACTGAGTTAGCCATTCTTCATCATTCGAAACATATATAATGGAGGTGCCCATGGTATATACAGTAGCAGTGTTTCTAACACCTCGTTTTTGACCCCATGGTATTGAAATTGCACATGATGTATATATTGTATTTAAATTATGGCGAGGAACTCAAGGCCATGGCCCTGTCATTGATTTGGTGTTTTGTGTATCAGTTATCAAGGTTGATGCCAATGGAGGATAGTTACCAATAAAAATAAAAATAAGATTAAATTGACTTAGAACAGGGTACTAAAGGTCAAATGGTCAATAACAATAAAACAATAAAATAAAAGTCATCAAACCAAAGGTACACACAATAAGGATGCTTGGACTAAGTAAAAGATAAGGGACCATAAATCAACCAAAGGGGTCATAATAAAAAGGTAAGACAACCCTCATACTCATAAGACCAAGGTGTACCATAAAGGTAGGGAAACAACCCTTTTACCCAAAGGACCAACAAGACCAAGTACTTTAATTGTTTCTCTCTCTCAACGTATATATATATATATATATATATATATATATATATCATCACTGTATAACGAGAAGATCCAAACTAATGATGTGATCCTCTGGTCCTCAATACTGCTCCTAAGGGTTAGGTGCTGGTGACATCATCAAGGGGTGGCCAGTCCCTTGAGAAACAACCTAGCAATAACCGATTATGAGAGACATCACACATCATCATATTAGTCAACTTGACCAAGATCCATCTGGTTAACTGACCAGGAATGTACCTGCAGGAACTCCTTGGTCCCAAACCAAGAATCTGCCTGGTCCCAGACCAGGAAGTCTTTGTCTCAACCTATAAGATCTGCTTGGATATCGTGTCCAAGAAATTGTCTGGTCCCAGACCAAAATACCCTAGAGACATATAAGGGCCCTAACCATATGTTAGGGACTTTGCCATGGAATCAACCTACTTGGTCCTAGCCCAAGAACCTCAGGAGACTACTGGGGGGCCTAAGGTACCTTCTAGGGTCTTACTCTACCCTAGTTAACTAACTAGGGTACCATCCTCCCTAAGAAAGGGTCTCGCAGCTGCACTATCTTTAACATTGGTGCATTTAGCAAATCCCCTACAACCTAAATATCATTGAGCAGAATGTGCGTTGTTGGTACAAAGGTGCAATAAAGAAGCCTCTTAGAAGGTAATTGTTTACTAGGTAGCTAGTGATTGAGGCACATGCATGCATGCACCAACTTTAGAAGGTGTTATCCAGCTTTAGAAAGTGCAATTTATTATGCTCCTCCCTAGTGGTGTAATGGGGGGGCAAACGGCCCATTTAGAGTAATAATAATGTAGGCCATTTAATGTAAGGTGGACTAGGTCCACTATGTTTGTTATTATTAAATAAGGCCCATTATGGTCGTTAGTATTGAATGATGTGATGGGGCCTCATTAAATAAGGTCTCTTAGGTAGTTAGGAGGTTGTTATGGTTAGGAATCTCTTGTCAAAATTAGATGATATATTTCAAGTCAATATCCCATACAACCCTTGCAAAACTTCACCCTCAAACCCTCACGGAGTTGAAGAATAGAAAGATGGTGAAACCATAGTTTTAAAAATCGGAATCGAACTCAAAATCGGTCGAGGGTCAACTTGGAATTGGAATCGGAATTGGTAATGAATTGGTCATAAATCATCCGATTTGAATTTAATGAATCGATTTACTCAAAAATACATAAAATATTTAAATTTTAAAGAAAACCCACATTTTCAAGATTCTAATCCATGATTCCAAAGCATTATAGACAAAATATCCAAAGTTTGCTCATGTATATACCATATAAGAGTCAATTTTTCAAAATGGCACAAAGTGTATTGTCTTTGTCACAGACTCAGTGACTCCCAACTCACAGGCTTGAGGCTACAACCTACAAGCTCTCTCATGAGTCACAAATTGTCGCTCTCGCACACTGCAGTGACTACACATTGGCACAACTCAGTGTTCAACACTTCAATTGTCATGTTTCAACACAGTCACAAGACCTTAGTTCATTGTTCATGACTTCACGCGGCTCTCTAAACTCTAGTTCAACAACGATAATTCATAAGATAAATAGTGTAAAAAATAAAGGTTGGGGTAGCATTATATAGGTTTACGCCTAGCACTGGGTTTGTTAAACTAGCAGCAACAAGGAAGGTCTTCCTGCATGCATGTGTTCTTGCATGCAGAAGACTTAAATTAGGAAACCAGTTGTATTTAATTTCTTTTTCATAAGTTTACTTTGGAAAATAAAATAAAGTGATCTAAATTAACTTTAGTGAAACACTACTTAAAGTGAAAGTGAAATTAGGGGTTTCGTTTTACCTAAAGTTATAAAAGAGAGATCAATTGGTGGAGAGAACACACACTTGTATTCTGACAGAGACAGGATATAGACAGAGAGAGAAAGTCAAACAAAGGATTTAGTTGAGAAGACAGAGGAGCGAACAACAGAATCATCGAGCTTCGTCCAGCTGGGTCGTATACTCACACAGGAGGGTATTGAGGTTTAGTTGGGATTTGCCCAGTGATTCTGTCGGGTACTGCATTCGCCAGGTTTGGGTGAATTTGCAGTGATTGTAAAAGTTCCATATTTTCTCATAATAAAATCTATATCTGATTGCTGCATCGACTTTCCCATCTTGGGTTTCTTTGGGGGTTTCCATACCCAAAATAATAGTGTCAATATTGTGATGTGATGTTGTGATTAATTTCTCAGTTTTATATTCTGCTGCATATTGTAAAAGAAAGATATTCATGTGTGGTTATCAGTAGAGATTTGCATGCACTGTTTAGCCCTAGTTTGAATATAAAAGCAAAATTTACAAGGTTAGGTTAGGCACAAAACCAAACAAAAAACAAAATTGTGTTGTTCTTTTGAGTCTGCAGGCACCCATGCAAACTGCTAAACAAACCATCCGATTTTTTATGTAACTCGACCAATCAAAACGGCCCGGTATCGAACCGGCTAATTCGGTGTCTGGATCGAACGATTCGGTACTGAATCGATCAACCAATCCAATTTGCGGACCGAGTTGATTCGGTTCCTTATCAAACCGATAGATCGGCCGATTCCAAAACCGAGCTGGCCAATTTTTAAAACTATGGGTGGAACATGCCATGGGAAGAACAAATGTGGGTGACAAAAACTTTACAATACATGTAAACAAATTTGAGCTATGAACCAAGCAATTCGTAAATTTGAGGACGTATTCTTAATACCACATATTATTTTATCATTGAAGAGTACAACCAAGAAAGATCTACATAGTATGATTTAGAAGATGTTTATGAGGAATGGTATATGGACAGTTGTAATTTTTTGGAAGACAACTGCTTCCATCTTTTTTTTCTAACTCTTCTCCACCATATGAAGAAAACCTCGTGGAGAAACGACAGTTGTAGGTGGTGCTTACCAGTTTCTAGTATGCTTCTTCTACAATAGTATAGTTCCATTTAGAGCCATCCTTTCACTACTAAATGGAGGAATTGTTTGCTTTGGATAGTTATACTTATACACATGACCATGGTGGGAATTTGAGGCATAAAATTCAACAATTTATGGAGCTTAGGTGTCATCAATTGGCAATTTACTTGAGCACCTAGACATGGGACCCAAGTTTATAGATGAGTCTCTTGGATTACTTCAACATTGCAGTTAGTCTTTGCACATGGGACATTGGTTACTTCAACATGGAGGTCAACACTCATACATGGGACCTAGGCTTAGCTATGTAGCGTTGTTGGACTCTTTAGCAAGGTGATTAGCACTTGTACATGGGACCATGGCTCTTTAACCTACTTCGACATTGGGGTCAACACTTGTCCATGGTACCCTGGTCTATGGTTGCACCTCCTCACATCAATCATTGAGGGAAACACTTTTCCAATGGGGGGAGTGGCATGATCCTCCCTACTGATGTAATGGTGAGGCAAAGAACCCATTTAGAGTAATAATAGTGGAGGCCATTTAATGTAAGGTGGACTAGGTCCACAATGTTTGTTATTATAAAATAAGGCCCATTATAGTAGTTAGTATTAAAAATGCAATGGAGCCTCATTAAAGGTCTACTAGGTAGCTAGGAGGGTGTTATAGTCAAGATTCTCTTGTTATCTATAAATAAATATGGAGTCCTTATGAGAGGCGTGGAAGAATATTGTAATTAGAGCTTAGTTCTAGAGAGGTCGCCCAATCTTGAGAGCAAAGTTTTAAAAATTGGTGAAATCGATTTCGGAATCGACCAAATCACCGAGTTGAAGGCAAACCGAACCAAATCGGTTTGGAAATCGGTTCGGTCAACCGGTTTGGTACCAAGTCAACCGGTTTGGTACCAAACCGATTAGATCGACCAATTTATGTAAAAAATCGACCGATTTTTTACTCTCAGACATGTGGGGTCTGCATACTTGAAAAACACACAGAAATTTCATTGTTTGCTTTGTTTTTTCCTAACCTAACCTAACCCTAGGGCCTAAATCTACTTAATTAACCCCCCCCCCCCTCCTCACCCTCTATTTTCCTACACCTATTCGCTATTCTCATTGTGGAGCAGCGCTGCAGCAGTAGCAATTTGCAAACAATGTGACTATGTGAGTGAGGGGCAACCATGGGGACAGTGGACTATATAGTATGTAGTTGATGATGTATGACAATTGACTATGTAGTATGTAATTAACTATCTAGCGTGTTTTTTGGACTCTACAGGCCATATAGCCTAAGGTAATCTATAAGCCTCATAGATTATGTATTTTGTCCCAGTCCCAGTCTCCTTGATATGTATTGCACAATACACTTTGTGCAATTTTAAAATATTCACTCTTATATGGTATATACATGAACAAACTTTAGATATTTTGTCTCTAATGCTTTGGAATCGTGGATTAAAATCTTGAAAATGTTGTTTTTCTTTAAAATGTAAATATTTTATGTATTTTTTTTAGTAAACCGAGTCATTAAATTCAAATCAGTCGATTTATGACCGATTCATTACCGATTCTGATTCTAATTCCAAGCTGACCCTCAACCAATTTTGAGTCCGATTCCGATTTTTAAAACTATGCTTAAGAGGCAAGAGAACAAGAGTTGATTACTTCCATAAAAGGATCAATTATAAGGTGTTGCCCTACCTTGAAGGTTTTTTTATCAATAAAGCATTAAGCATTTTTTTATATCTACCTGTTGCTCTATAGTTGTAAGGTGCAATAGACAAACCTCTTAGGAGGTGCAGTTCAATATTTTAACGAGGCGTATGGCATGAGGGAGTTCTATATTTAGATTGGGCACAAGTTCCAAGGAAGGAAGGACATGCATGCATGCTTTGACTTCTCTCCCAGTGGGCACTCTATTCTAGACTCTGTCTTCCATGCACAAGGGCACACTATTTTAGGCAATCAAGGTTACGGTTTTACTTACTCTAGCTACACACATGACTCATGGTACAATTCATTATAACTCTAGACTCTCCTTCTGATATAAAAGAAAGGCAAGGTGCTCCATTGGGATTGTTATATAGTAGAAGTTTTAAGCTAGTTGCATTGTAATTCTTATTTTCAATTAATAAAGAGTGTGAATACAGATTTTTCTTGTTCCATTTTCAAATTTGTTTCTGTAAATCTCACATTCTTTTATCTTGTTCCATTTTCAAATTTGTTTCTGTAAATCTCACATTCTTTTATCTTGTTCCATTTTCAAATCTGTTTTTGTAGATCTCACATTCTTTTATTCCCAATTTAGGGTTTTGATTTTAAAAATGCAAACATGCTTCTAATGTTGAAAATTAACATAGTATTAGAGTTGTAAAGTTGAAATCATCTGATATGGAAAAGATTGTTGCCTATGAAAGGGAGTTGTTGTGGAAGGACTTCAACAGGTGTGATGCCAAAAAACACTAGAGGTTGTAGTGATCCATGCTTGAGATATGCAATGAATTGATTTACTTTCCAATTGATCTATTTGTTTGAGGTGTTCAAAGAGTTGTCGGGATGGCGAATGTTTTTTGTCTTAGAGAAGGTAACTAGCTAGAGGAAGCCTCTAACTTCATCCTTGGAAGTGTAAGCTTCATATATCATTTGAGGAGGTTGATCAATGGACCATTGTCGAAGGGAGGGCTACAGTTCCCCTTGATGAAACAGGACATGTACCTTAGGGGTTCTATGTTTGTATTTCACGTGTCAAACATGAACACACTGGGACCTGTGCCTCTAAAACTTTTTCTCATAATGTTCTCACTTTTAGCTATAAGGAAAGAGTTGTCGTAGTCTCTCTTTATGCAGGTAAAGGGTAAAATCGAGATTTAAAGGGATTCTAAGTGCTTTGTAAATGTTCTAGTTTCTTAAAAAAATGGATCTTTATGTCTATATTTTATATTTATAATACATTTTGTAATATATATATATATATATATATATATATATACCTGTGTCCATGTGTCTTGTTTCTTGATCGTCGTGTCCCATGTCGGATACTCGTATTTTTATGTTCTCCGTGACTAGTGTCGAATAGTTGTATTTTTTTTCCTTTGTGTCTCATGCCAAATACTCGTATTTCCATGTCCTTTGTGTCTTGCGTCCTCATGTTAGGTGACTTAGGTTCCCACCAATCCTCAAAAGCTTGTTGAGCATAACAAGAAAGTTATTGAGGCAAAGGGGGTCATATTAGATCTCATGAAGAATCACTTGATCCCTCATGTAGCAGGTAAATTTATACAAGAGATGTACAAAGCATTGATCTCTCTATATTAGAGTATCAATGTCTCCCACAATATATTTTTGTGGAGCAAGCTCACTAGTGGCCACATCATTGACACAAACAAGGTGGCTAGCTACTTGATATAAATCTTTGAGCTTAGAGATCAACTCTTAGCTATCGAAGAAAAGATCAAGAATGTGGAGTTGTGCCCATAGTTGTAAATGGGTTCTTAATACCTTGGGAAGCCTTTGTGTGAGGTGTTTGTGCTCATGAGAAGCTACCCACCTTTAAAAAGCTTTGGGGTGATTTCATCCAAGAAGGGACAAGGCAAAAGACAGTTGCAGCAATAGTGAAGGAGACCAAAGCCTAACCCCCATGGTGAAGGTAAAGAGAGGAGGTAAGCTAGGAGAACTCGAGAGGAATCAAAAGGGAAAGAAGAAAGAATCAGGTTCATGAAATCAAGGGAAGAAACACCTAAGTCACGTGAAATGTTTCAAGTGCCCCAAGATGGGCCACTGTGCATCTTGATGTCCTGAGAAAAAAAAACAAGCAACAATAGAAGCAGTTTGTAAAGAGTGCAAAAGCTTTATCCAAGCGGATGAGTTAGCATCCAAGTTTAAACAACTTTCTCCATGATTCATGCCTTTCCACTAACAACAATTATGGCATAGGGTATGTTACCAATATATCTTGCACTTAAGCTAGAAAGCCCAAAAGCAGTGCAAGACAATAGGAAACTCAAGAGGGGAGCCAATGTCACCACACTTCTCTCTTCTCACTTTAGATTTATTCTCCTTCGATACAAAGTGGGTGTTCCTAAGATTGGATTGTTAAATCTAGGCAATGGAGGCTAAAGGTGAACAGAAGAGTTAGCTCTAACAAAACAAGTGATTGTAGCATAAGAAAATATAAAGATGATAGAAGGACCAAGACCAATGCTTACAAAGATTGGGCAAATGGAGTCAAATAAGAGAGTCAAGAGGATTGAGATAGTGTAATAGACGGTCCTTATTTATTACAATTGACAAAAGATTTCTACGAGAATACATATATTGAAAATGATTGTGATGATTACAATGAGCCTCGTGATGGTATACTTAAGTCTTATATGCATTGACAAATCACAAGGTGAAGAGGCATGTGCCCTTTGAACTTTCATTAGCCTAATTCAATTATTATTATTATAAGCCCTTAAGGAATGCTTTGTCCTCAAAGCATAGAAAATATGATTCTCTATAATTGAGAATGTTTTCGTGGTGGAATCAAGTTTCTCTAGTTTTAGGAGTTTGACTTTGTTCCTACTTTAAGCATCAACAAGGTTCCTTTGTATTGTTTGCATCATATCCATGAGTCTTTTGACCCGGTTTTTCAATCTAAAACCTTTATGCTTCTTGGTAACAGATTTCCCTTGCTTTCGTTGTTGTATATTTGATTGTATTTATTGCTCTTTTTATTAGTTGTAATTCACCTTCTTGACAATGAAAACTGTTGAAAAGTTAACTCTGAAGGGTCCTCCCATGTTTTTGGTGTGGGTGTGATGAGAGGACCAGAAACTTTTGTCCTTTATGTATTTATGTAACAAAGTGACGTTTATGTAAATAAAGTGAATGTGTTTTTATACTTTAGAAAAGTGGTCACACTTAAATGATGTATTTAATAATTAAAGTTTTTAATTATTAAAAGTGAGTTAAGTTGTAGACCCTTGATTTTGTAAATGAATTTCAACCCTAGATTAGGTAGTTGATGAAGGTAGTTACAAAAGTTAAGTATAAAACAAAGAGCAAAGACAAAGAAAGACACTCACCATCAATGAATAGAGAGAAAGAAGTTTGAGACCAAACAAGAGAGAGAAATACCTTGGCACAATTCTTAATGCATTCAGCAGAAGGTACAGCCAAAATTTAATGCACTTGTCAGTCCATACAGCCACGTGTGAAGGAACAAAAATCGAGGCAGAAAGTACAGCAGCAGTGAGAGGCTGTACAACATTAATTGAAGGCTGCCACGAATCTCGAGGCAGCAAAAAACATCAAAAAGTGCAATCTCGCACCACACATGTGAGCAGAAAGTACAGTGTCGTACAGCACACCTGTGAGGTCGTACAGTGACCGTACAACAGTTTGTTGGCACAGTTTTTGAGGTACTATTGTTGTTTGTTTCATTTTGGGTAAATTTGCCAATGAGGGTTGAAAAAGAAATAATTTCTGTGTAGTTGAATTATTTCTGAAATTTTCTCCTTTAATGAAAAATTTCTTTCTAGGGTTTTCCCCAAGCAGTGGGGTTTTGCTCGGTCAGTAGACAAAAATTATTGTGTTCATCTACTTAAAGATTGTTTCAATATTTGACAGAAATTTTTGAAGTACATTTCAGTAGTGTGCTTTTACTTTCAAAATTTTAAGTTAAAACCCTAGGTTTTGTAAATGTTTGACAGAATGTGTAAATGAGCAATTTCATTTTCTTAAGTCAGATTTTCTTCATGGTATCAGAGCTAATGGTTTCAAATCACAGTTTAACAGAGTCATACTGAAAAAGAAGTTTAGCAGGTGTTCTTTGAAGTGTTAGATTTGTCTTTATTTAATTTTTGGTTGCAAGTTATTTTCCATGATGAACATTAGGTATGAGGATTGGTTGGATGGAGTATCCAACTACATTCCATGGAAGGTAAGAATTTATGTTGTATTGAAACAACTTAGAGTTTGGAGTTTTATTAACAGTGCCATGACCAAGCAAACAAATAAAAATGAGCTTGAGGAGTTTGAAGCTCATGAAGCTAGAGCACAGAGAATTATCTTGGATGGGGTTAAAGACCATCTCATACCACACTTATCAGAAAAGAAAACTGCTAAAGAAATGTGGGACACGTTGACCAAGTTGCTCGAAGCAAAGAACGAAAACCGAAAGATGGCCCTAAAAGACAAGCTACACAGCATTAAAATGAAAAATTATGAGGGTGTAGCCTCCTACTTGACTCATGTCACACAAGTTAAGTACGAGTTGGCAGCAGTAGGAGAAACCATTCCTGATTCAGAATTGGTGAGGATAGCCCTGAAGGGCTTCACTATGAAGTGGGAGATTTTTGTGAAGTGTATTCTGGGCAGAGAAACACTTCCAAGTTGGTCCAGATTGTGGGATGATTTTACCCAAGAAGAAATCCAAGATGGGTCACAGGTTGGCCAAACTAGTGAGGATGCTGAGCAAAATGTGGCACTTGCAACCAAATCCAAGAACAAGAAGAAGAAAGATCTAAGTCAGATCAAATGTTATCATTGTGGCCAGTTAGGACACTATGCCACAAAATGTCCCGAGAAAAAGATTGTGAAGACTAAAAGAGATGTGGCCGCCTCTGCAGTAGTAGAAGAATATGCCAAGAAGTTTGAGCAAGAGTTTTCTCGTCTCAATTGATTCCAGTGTAGGGAGTTCTACCTTTGAGCATGTTTGGGTTGTTGACAATGGTGCAACAAGACATATGACTGGAGTCTATGACTCTTTTCAAATGTTCATAATGTTGGGACCAGACACTTCATTCAGACAGATGTTAATAGTCCGCAGATTGCTATCCGAGGAGTTGGAATTATCATATTTCAACTAGATCTTGGAGAGATCCTAGAAATACATGGAGTATTATTTGTACCTCGAATGAGAGTGAGCAAACTCTCAGTTTCATCCTTTGGGGATGATGGCTATGTAATGATGATCAAGTCTGGTCATATCTTCTTGTATCGAAGAGATGAACCAGTTGGCACCACCATCTTATTGGGAGATTGCAGGGACAAACTATATGTCCTGAGAGGACATGTTGTACGACCAAGAGCAGGAGCAGGAGGATGGTTATCAGAGTCAGAGGATGAAGATGATGTTGCATTTGATAAATATGAAGAGGAGAGTGACTCTCTCCTGAGCGTTGGCAGGAGACTCAGCCACTCAAGTGATGGTGCAGTTGAGCAGGTTGATGGGACTTAGGTTGAGTCTCAGGCTTCAGAGTTTCAGTTCGAGATAGAGCATCTGTTTCCGAGGATGATTCCAAAGCAGGAGGGAGCTGTTGCAGGAGTCAAAGATGGAGATAGTGTTGCAGGGCTTCCTTGTTAGGAGAGAGTGTTGAAAAGTTAACTCTGAAGGGTCCTCCCATGTTTTTGGTGTGGGTGTGGTGAGAGGACCAGAAACTTTTGTCCTTTATGTATTTATGTAACAAAGTGACGTTTATGTAAATAAAGCGAATGTGTTTTTATACTTTAGAAAAGTGGGTCACACTTAAATGATGTAATTAATAATTAAAGTTTTTAATTATTAAAAGTGAGTTAAGTTGTAGACCCTTGATTTTGTAAATGATTTTCAACCCTAGATTAGGTAGTTGATGAAGGTAGTTACAAAAGTTAAGTATAAAACAAAGAGCGAGGACAAATGAAGACACTCACCATCAATGAAGAGAGAGAAATACCCTGGCACAATTCTTAATGCATTCAGCAGAAGGTACAGCCAAAATTTAATGCACCTGTCAGTCCGTACAGCCATGTGTGAAGGAACAAAAATCGAGGCAGAAAGTACAGCAGCAGTGACAAGCCATACAACATTAATTGCAGGCTGCCACGAATCTTGAGGCAGCAAAAAGTGCAATCCATACCACACGTGTGAGCAAAAAGTACAGTTTTGTACAGCACATGTGTGAGGCTGTACAGTGACCGTATAGCAATTTGTTGGCACAGTTTTCGAGGTATTATTGTTGTTTGTTTCAGTTTGGGTAAATTTGCCAATGAGGGTTGAAAAAGAAATAATTTATGTGTAGTTGAATTATTTCTGAAATTTTCTCTAATGAAAATTTTCTTTCTAGGGTTTTCCCCAAGCAGTGGAGTTTTGCCCGGTCATTAGACCAAAATTATTGTGTTCATCTGCTTAAAGATTGTTTCAGTATTTGACAGAAATTTTTGAAGTACATTTCAGCAGTGTGGTTTTACTTTCAAAATTTCAAGTTAAAACCTTAGGTTCTGTAAATGTTTGACAGAATGTGTAAATGAGCAATTTCATTTTCTTAAGTCAGATTTTCTTCAAAACCATATAATTGTAATGTTGACCTTGCTAGTTAAACTCAATTAATTGTGCTTCAAGGTTTGTGGTATAAGTGCTCAACTACATCAACCATTCCGCACCTAGCACCATACCCATTTGTTCGAGTGGTAGAACATAGAGTCTTGTTTGTAGTTCTGAGTCTTGTATTTGAACTGAGACTATGACATCTTCCTCCTTTGACCTTTTTTCCATCAGCTGCCATAACAGTCGGGTACTTCCTCCTTTGACCTTTTTTCCATCAGCTACCATAACAGTGGGGTACTAGGTAGAGTTCACAAAGAGGTTTAGCTGTTTAGCAACAACAATGTTTATAAAGCTATGAGTACTACCAAAATCTACGAGCATCCTTGCTTTCTTTTTCTTTGAATCTAGACCTATCAACCTTTCTGAGATGTGGCAGAATGTATTTTGCAATCGGTTGGTGTATTTGTTCTTCTAGAGTAATTGTTTCCATTTGAAGCACATCTTCTTCATTTATGTTTTGTTGGGTGCATGAGATTGAAGCGAATGATATTTTTGGCAGTGCTTCATTTTCAATCATCTTTAATTCAATTTTAAATCCACTGAATTGACTTGTTCTACCTGGATATCTTTTGTGAACTGTGGTCAATGACTTCGGACGTTTCAATGGATTTTCAAAAATTTATAGTTCTAAATTGAACCCACTAGTAATTTTGTTTAGTGCGTTCAAAATTCCCACATCATTTGGGTCCACTATTTTAAAATACTTAGTGATTTGTCCTCACATAGATGTCCTAGAATCTATCTCCTATCACATTTGCAACAAATATTTCCCTTCTTATTAATTCTAGCCATCATCTTTAGGAGTCTTCAATTAACTTATCAAGTTTGTCCCCATTTTTGTTGATTTTTTCCCCAACTCTTTCTGCAACTCCACAATCTTATCCATAATTTTCATGGTGCTATTGGCTTCATCTTCATAACAATGAACCCTCTATGCACTTCGTCATGATTACCCATGGGCCATTCCAATGATGGTTTCTTGTGCGGCCCACTCTAATTATATGGTTTACCTTTTATATTAGGTATACAAAGTTTTTTTATTTAGTTTTTGTAATAACTTGACTTGTAATCCACGCCAAACTTAGAGTATAAACTGCCGAAGTAAACATAATTAAAAAAAAAGATTTAGGAGTGTTTTGAAGCGGTGTGACCTTAGGGAAAAATTCTATAAACGTGTGGAATTACAAATTGGAGGTTAAGTCCGTTGTGTATGGACTGAACATACAAATTTAAAGAATTTGTTGTGGATGATGGCTGAGAAAACGGACAAAACTATAGAGAAAATATGTACCCTGTACAGGTAGAGAGGTACAAAATTTCTTTGGAATGGTGGGCATTGTACAAAAAACAAATGACAACTGTACGAATGGTGGGCAACTTTGAATTTGTACTGCAGATCATACAATTTTTCAAAACTACAGTTGTACAAACAGAAAGCAATTTGGTGGCTGAAGGGTGGATATCCACAGAAAATGACAACATACAAACAAATTTGCAGAGTGGCTATATGACATCTTGTACAAGTAATGTGGTGGCAGATAGCTGTGTAAGGATGAATGTACAACTCAATTACAAATGAATCGCACGAGTAGCAATTGTATGATTACAAAACTGTAGCTTGCATGTACAGGTTGATAGCACTGTGTAGAGACAGCAATATTAAAGCAGTTTGAATGCTCAAATAATTTCCAGGTTTAACCCACACCTAGCCAAGAGTTGGCTCTGATATCAAATTTAATAGCTAGTCCCTGTTTATTACAATTGACAGAATATTTCAACAAAAATATATATATTTTGAAAATGATTGATAAAATATTGATAAGATGATGATTACAATGAGTCACATGATGGTATACTTATACACTTGACTTGTCACAAGGTGAAGAGGCATGTGCCCTTTGACCTTTCATTAGCCTAGTTATATTATTATTATTATTATGATAGATGGATGAGTGGGGACGGTAAGAAGTTTTGTTACAACATGAAATATCTCACCTATGAATGATAAATGATATTGCAAGAAATATAGTTGTATGGGTCCTTTTGGGGGTACTCAACTTATGCACATGCTAAGCAAATAAAGTGTGATCTTAATCCAAATTAAAAGACACCGTGCAACCTTTCATTGAAACGATGTGACACAATGCTTCAAATTTGGAAGTAAGAAAACCAAGAAGAATAAGCTGATTACCTATTTTAATCCCTCTTCCTTAATAGATGGCAGCATGAATCAAGGTCTTTATTTGTAGCAGAATTTCTTTTAGGGAGTTTCCAATAACATACATTCATCAATATGGAATACAATGAAGCCACACTTAAAATGAAACCCTTATCTTTTCCATTAACATTCACAAGATATTCAATGAGGCTTTCTAGAGAGGGATTCTCCCACAAATCCAACCATGAGCACAAATGAGGAAGAGCTACTCTTTACATAGATTCTAGCTCAACTTCCTTTACAATAAATATTAAATAATGATTTCTTGTTCTAGATCCACATTTTTCTCTGATGAGAAATAATAAAATAAACATTCCACAACCTCCTCAAAAACCTTACCCAAATATAGCCAAATGTGGTTTTAGACTGACTACCCATTCTAAAAATACCCTCAGCAACATTGTAATATATCACAATGCTAAACTCCTAGCGATATATTGGCAATATATCAGGCACTTTTTGCCCCATTTTTTGGCGATTTTTACCCGATTTTACTGCGATTTTTTGGCAATTTGTTTTATATCGCAATTTTTTGCCCTCTTTTTGCTCATTTGTCGTGGTTCGGGAAACAATTTGTCATGCCCATAAAAAATGTCACCTTGTTCAATAGTAATTAGTAATAGAAAATTCTTAAAGCGGCATTCTTCTTATCTTTCATTTTCTACAATTATTAACATTACCATTAATTGTTTCAGGATTTTTTAGAGTGGTTCCAACCACATTGGACTTCATATGCAAGAAGTAGAATTTTAGATCCCATTCAAAGTTCAACAGACTTAATAATTTTCACGACTTCAGGATTGCAAAGTTTCCACTGGATTCTATCATGTATGAGGGTATGGGATTGGCATTTAATCAAGTACATCAACCCCTCTATGTACCTTGATGTTGGTCGTGTTCATTCACATTGTTGAGATCCTATGCCATGACATTAATACAATTGTATTCTTCACTCAAGCAAAATCACTTATTAAGCATGGGAAGTTTTTTCTACCTTATTTTAACGATTGGATTAGGAAGCTTCATCAAAATTGTAAGGTTTTGAGTCGTTGTGGGATCAACTTTTAAATTCAAGGTAGAGGCAAGAGGCAAGGACTAGAGCCTAGAGGAGGGAGGTATAGAGTGCTATTGATGAATAGCATCCCAATATAGGCAATGATTCGTCGACATGTATGATTTATGAATTATGTTTCACATTCAATTTTTTAAATGTCCTTGCTCATTTATTAATTTAAAATATACATATACATACATAATGATTTAAAATAGAGTCCACTGTGACTGACAAAGCCTTCTAGATCTAGAGGCAGATCCACTACCAAAGTGATTGCCTTTGCCAATAAAAGGGGTAGAGGGAATCAATAGTTTATTTGCTTGATTTCCTTGTATATAAGATACATCGATTGTATTTTTTGGTGATTCATGAGTCGGGAACTCAGGATTCAGGACACGACTCATTTTTTATGTGTGATGTATCACTAGACATCTTATACATCTTATATATTGGTTTTCTTTCCATATTCATGTGGCAATGTGTTTATTTGATGTTCTTGTTATTTTAGATGTTTAAAAAATTTTAAAAAATGAATATTTTTGTATTTTTTTAATCTCCCGATATATTGCCCGTTTTTGCCGATAAATTCAATAATTTGTTTCTGGACCCTCGGCGATATATTCGTCAACACGATATTTGTAACTTGCTTGTCATTGGTTGAGTTGTTCACAATGTTATGGTATTTTATGATGCACTTAGTTTGAAATTTTTTCACTTAAGGCACACATTCATTCCACTCATTTCCATTAATTCATTGTTATAACTATCTCTAAGATTTTATCCTAACCACTTAAAATTGTTATTTGAAACTTACCCTCGCTCGACTGTTTACAGATAGCCCAAGTGGGAGTCTTTTGTGTGCTCATCATCTTGGACATTGTGCAGATTTATTGATTAGATGGCAGCATACACCATTTAGAGAAACCCACCTGAGACTAGAAAAACACCAATCGGAATGGAGAGGTATCTAGTGGTGACAGGGCTAAGTGGCCTAAAATTATTGTGCAAATCTCTTGGTGCAGATTTGCATGATAACATGTTTGAAAATTAAGCTTGGGTGACTAGAAATTTAGTGAATAACAGCTCCTATTCAGTGCACCTTAGTGGCTTGGGATTAGGCTGAGGCTAACCTTTATTACAGCATGTGTATAAAACTTAGAATCAGATTGTCAACAATTATTTGAACTTCTTAAAATCAATGTTTCCATTTCCCAATCTGTCACTACAGCTCATGGCAAAGCATGAACAGCACTGCAACTCTATTTCTCTTCATTGATACTTCATATTACCCCATTCTCCTTTGCTGGTGTGACTGCTGTTCATGATTAGATGGGACAGCAAATGAAAGTGGGAACCTCTATCAATCAGATCCCAGGTTTACTATTGAAAATGATCCTTAGGCCTGCTGCCTTTGTTCCCTTTTATGTTATATATCCTTAGAGTGCTTCTCTAATTCAGTTCTGAACATGCCTTTGGTCAGTGTAATCATTTCCAGATGTTGCTAGAGATATGACAAACAGACCAATGCGATATACACCAATCATCATACATATTTTGCTTTGTGAAATATGTCAATAGTAAAAGACATCTACTCCATTTCTTCTCTAAGATAGAATTATCCAAGTCCAAAATAACCATATAGTGGATAGCAGCACATCACCAAATCTATGTATACCTGAGACAGAATCTCTCAAAGTCTGCTGACATAAGCTTGAAACCCAGTGCCCATAATCTGCTAAATGAATTCCTTTATTGCTGATGCAGTAGACTTCAAGGTGACATCATATTTTCTACTGTCAAAGGTGCTTTCTTCCACACACATGATTCTCACAAGCCTCAAGAGGTTCATATGTCCTAGGAGTACCAAGTCAAGCATCTAATGGAAGTCAATCAAAAAACACCTCTCAGAAGGCCGATCCATCAATGAAAGATATGCAATAGTAGAAAAAGCACTACTCTCGTGAGCCATGATAACCAATCCAAAATTGAGAGTAAATGGATCTCCAATCAATAGCACAATACTCCATTGCAATGCTAATAAGGCATTCTCCATGTGCATATTGATCTTCAAAACCTCTGAATCTGCTGGTAATAGATCTCAAATGCCTTGGCATTTTAGGGGGTAACAGAGCAGAATGTAGATATTGGAGCACCAAAGACATGACCTGCAACAAAAAGGATTTTTGCAAATTTTAAGAACGAGAGGATGGCATACAGGTGGAATTAAATGATGATGCCACTTATCCAGTTACCAAATCAGACTCTTGTCTCCTTCCACATGCCTCGAGGTGATGTCATCATGTTGTATAATGTCTCCTATGCTCCTGGTTTGACCAAGAATATCCTTTCAGTTTCTTGCATGGCAAATCTAAAGTGTGTGACTAAGTTCGATAATCAGCAAGTCAGTTAGAAAGTAGCAACAAGGAAGGTCTTCTAGCATTGCATGTGTCCTTGCATGCTAGAAGACATTAAACAGGAAGCCAAATGTATTAATGTGATTTTCTTAAGTTTAGACTTAAGAAAATACATTAATTAATCTAATTTGATTTTGACTTAATGAAATCACTTTTTTAAGTGAAAAGTGAAAAAAATTTAAGTGATGGCTAATCTAATCTTGGCCATTAATCTCACCGGAGGATCTCATCCATTGATCCATAGTGAGGGTTAGGGTTTTCGCTTGGCCATTGAGTTAAAAGAAGATTTGGTGGAGAGGAGACACACACAGAGACAGACAGGGAAGTTGGAGGAAGAAGTTTGCAGAGAAGACAGAGGAGCACTCACCCAGAAGATTCGCCGATAGATCAGCCAAAGCACAGGGCCATACACACTCACGCAAAAGAAGGCCGTACAACTAGGCAGAGGCCGCAACAGCAGCAGCCGTACGGATTCCGTACAGCTACACAGGAGGGTCATACCACTCATGCAGGAGGTTGTACAGTTGCACAGGGGACCATACTGTTTTTGTTGGGTTTGCCCAGTGATGTGCAGAGGTTCTATTTTGCCAGGTTGGGTGAATTCATCTGCTGGATTGTAATTGCTCCGTATCTTCATAATAAAATTTCATATCTGACTGTTTCACCGATTTCCCCATCTTGGATTTTATCCGAGGGTTTCCATAGTCAAAAATACAATGTCTATATTGATGTTATTATTGTTCATGTTTCTCAGAATTTATTTTTTCGCTACATTACTAGTAAAGAAATTAATGTGTGGTTATCATTAATAATTAAAATATAATGTTTAGCTCAAGTGTGAATTTTAAGGAAATTTACATGGTATCAGAGCTCTGTTGAGCTAAATCTAAGAAACTGCAGCAGTATTGATAAATCGGGGGCAAATCTATTGAAGACACAAACCTAGAGTTCAGATCTAGGGCCTGACAGGTACACTTCACTACGGTCATACAGTTCAGAGTTGAGGATAGACTCCAAGGGGCTCAGAACTTTCCTACTTAGAAAGAAAGGACCACAAGGATCCTAGATGTCAGTGATGCAGAGGAGCACATTGACTCCACGAAGGTTGCACCCACAAATCCGACAGAGTTGGCAAGGTGGAAGAAGTTAGATTCCAGAGCTATGTTGATCATTTTGGATGGGGTGAAGGACCACCTAGTCCCTCATCTTTTCGGGAAGAAGACCGCATTGGAAATGTGGAAAGCTTTCGAAGGACTTTACAAGAGCAAGAAAGAAAACCGAAAGATGGTGTTGCAGGACAGGATGCGCAATACCAAGATGGCCAAGGGTGAAGAAGTGGTGCCTTATCTCACAAGGCTCACACAAATCAGAGACGAACTTGGAGCAGTTGGCTCTTAGACTAAGGATGAGGAGCTAGTTCGAATAGCTCTCAATGGCTTTTCTAAGCCATGGGACACCTTTGTAAAAGGTGTGGTGGCTAGGGAGAAGCTCCAAAGATTGTGGGATGATTTTGTGCAGCAGGAGATCTGCATGCGTCAAGGTTCAGGTTCATCCAACACTGCCCCACAGATTGTGGATGAAGAAGCTCTAGCCCTCGCAGGGAAGAGCAAAGGTAAGGCAAAGAAAAAGAAGGGTGGTAAAAAGAACATTGACATGTCCAAGGTCAAATGTTTTATCTGCCACAAGAAGGACACTTTGCCTCCCAGTGCCCAGCTAGGAAGAAGAAGAACAATACCCAGATGGCAGGATCTGCAAAGGTGGAGGAGTTTAGCAAAAACTTCGACGAAAAGTTTTGTTTGATAGCCTGCATGGCAAGCACCACAGGCAGCAGCATTTGGTACGTCGACAGTGGAGCATCTTGTCATATGACAGGACAGAAAAGGTTCTTCAAGAGCTTGCAAAAGGGTGGATTAAATCTCCACATTGAGTTGGGTGATGATGTGCAATATCAGGCGCAGGGAGTTGGTACTGTTTCATTTCAGAGGGAGTCTGGAAAACCCCTTAGTTTTGCTGACGTATTGTATGTACCGGGGTTGACCATGTAATGTCCCTTTTTCGAAATTTTATTAAAATGACCAACTTTTCATTTTTTCCCTATTTTGACCTTTAACTAGTTTTGAATCTTGATGTCTAGGTCTCCAAATTGACCCAAATGCTCCCAAATCTTCTCAGAAGGTATATGACTGATAATAAGACTTGAATATGATGTTCAAAGATGTTTTATGACCCTCCAATTACTTCCGCAAGCTTGTTTAATATTCGGGTCAATGTAGGAGTCTTTACTAGCAAATTGGGGTTCCAATTCCCCCTGGGTAAATGCTGGAAATGGCTTCTTAAATGCTCCCCAAACCCACTCAAATTTCTGAACAGAAGCAGAGGATGTTTAAGGGACATTGTTGAGGTCTCATATGCATCATTATTCAGTTTATACAGGTTGTTATGACCCTCTCCCAAACAGCTACAAAATCATTAATTCGACCCTTGGGGCTCCAAATGCAATTAAACTGAGTAAAATGACCTCAAATGCTTAAGTGTTGAACATGAAACTTGTAATACTCATACATGACAGTCCATTCACCATAAATATATCAAAGAGACATTCTTCCATTCGAAATAATCAGCATTACCATGGCATACATCAATATAGTGGAGAAATGGTCATTGTTTGCTCATTAAAAATCACTTTCACATACAACCATTTCATATTTCGACCTGAGACTTTCTGAGAATGAAGAACAAAGCATATTAAACTTATTACAATCAGAAATGGATCAGGAGAAGCTCTCCCAAAGAGTACAATAGTTCACCCAAAACACAATATCAATATGGTGGGGAAATGGTTAGTGTTTGCCATTAAAAATCACTTTCACATACAACCATTTGATATTTCAACCTGAGACTTTCTGAAAATGAAGAACAGCGCATATTAAACTTATTACAATAAGAAATGGATCAGGAGAAGCTCTCCCAAAGAGTACAATAGCTCACCCAAAGTACAATCCCTCCATGAGCAAGAATATGCAATAAAAACTGGAAATGGTTGAGAGAAAGCGCTGCACTGGAAGAACCACGAGCTGCCCTATAGCTTACACCTACAAATACAAACTCCATTAAAGCTCCATGAAAGACCTGAGTGGCCTCTCCATAACCAACATGGATGGGAATCTTTCACCCTCGAAATTAGCTAAGGCAAGAAACTAGTCATCCACTAGCTCTCTCAATTCACAAATGCAAATTTCTCAAATGATCAAAAGCTCTTCTCTTGGTTGATTCCTGTATTTTATAAACATCCTTAGCGTTCTAAGGTTACCAATCCATCCACAAACTCAAGCCAATTCGAATTAGGGTGTATGCTCAAGATTTGCCATGTGTCCTTCCTTTCCTAGCCTTCCATCTTCCCCCAATTCGAGTGGGAACCCATTGAGCTTCCCCAACACACATGAGCGCCCTCTTGGATGCCATATTTCGACTTGACATGTCAGAATGGTCAGATGTCAGCCTTCAGCTTTGCAATATGTCATAAATGTCATAGCATCTTCATCATTGGTGTCATAGATGTCATAGATGTTAGGGAATCTAGCCCAAGTGTCCAAGAAGCTCCCATTTGACTCTTCCTCTCCCTTGTAAGTTACATTTCCTTCCCAATTCAACCTATTAGGCATATGGCCAAGTGTATTAGCCTTCTAACTCATCCAAGAACATTAGGTTTCCCATGAATTCGAAATTGCAAGAGGAGGATGCCATGTGGCACATAAATTCTAGCTTGTGTGGGCCCCATAATCTCCATGCTCCATTGCCACTTCAATTTTCTCTTGCATTTATTTAATTAGCTCCATTATTAAATATTTATTCCATTTTAATGTCTGAACATCATTTATTAGCTTCCTTATTAAAATTCCAAATGTATCCATCCAACCTAGGGAACTAGTAGGATTGATGGAATTGTCCTGCTATGCAATTATAAAAATGGGGGCATTACAGTCCTCCCCACCCAAAATTGCTTGTCCTCAAGCAATTTAAGATTTGGATGTTGCAAAATATTTTCATATTCCCAAGTGGCATCCTCATTTGGTACTCCTTCCTTTGCAACGAGTGCTTTGTTATGGTTCTGCTCATTAATTTTCTTTAGCTGCAATTTTAGTAGTGGCACTCATGTACTGCAGTTTTGTGTTCCCAAAAGTAAAGGGATGGAGATTGTGCATATTGATATATCCTGTAACATCACCACTAACACCAAAAGAATTAATCAAATCCATAAAAACCAAATTTGTGCAAATAATCTTTACCTCCATATTTTAGAAACCTTTTCTCAACTTTCACACCCTTATTGCTTCTGTATAATTCTTTGAAGTTGGTGTTGAGTTACCAAACTTAGAAGTGTTAATATTCCAATATAATTTCAGAGAGGAACCACCATGCTTGTTGTTGCACTACTCTGATTACAATCATCTTCTCAAGTGGTGAATAAATCTCCAATGCTGCTTGTTGCCCCCACAATTGAAACCAAGTGAGACCAAAAATGATCCCAGGGTCCCATATGATCTTGATACATGCATGGTGTGAAATGTCTATGATGAAATGCCATGAAAACCAAGCATGTGAAAATTGAATCCATCTCTCAAAAGGTCTCCCACATATGAAACTGGAACACTGCTCTGCAAAGATGAACTCAAATAACTGAAGGTTGGTTTGCTTTCTCAAACCAACAACCAAAGTGTTACTCCAAGTGAGATGAAACCAAGCAATTCCAAGACCCCATTGCTGCTATTTCACCCTTGCAAACATCATGAGTACAAAATATAGATCATGAAAGTGCATAACAACATCATACAAATGTGCATCAAGAAGGTACCTCATCAAATAATCATGAAAGTGATTGTACATCCAAGTAAGTAGATCACCATGTGGCCCATACACACAAGCATCAAGTATTATATCAAATCTGCTCCAATGACATAGGTGAGGATCCCATGACCTATAATGCTGCTCCAAAAGAATGTAATATGCATCAAAATAGTAATCAACCATGTGTTCTTTCATCCAAGGAGTGAATGAAGAACCTCCACCAAAATCTGAACCAAATAAGGAGCAAAGAAAACATGAAGACTTCAAGTGGCTCAAAGAAGTCTCATCAATACACACATGAATATGTATATCATCATGAAATAACAGAGTATGTTGTTGCCAACAATAATGTTCTTCAATCATATATATCTTCACCCAAGTGTGGGACGAAGTTCCTCCAACATCAAATGGACTAGGCAAGGGGCAAGGAAAAGCATGAGTCTCCAAGTGACTCATGTGAATACCATAGGTGCACCCATGTAGATGTGTATAGTCATAATGTAAACAAGGATGTTGCTGCAAATGTAAATAAGATGGTGCTCTAATAATGCCATCATCAAAAGGAGATATATAATGTCCATACTCTTCATGTGGCACCATCAAAATGAGACCTTTCACCCATACTTTATTAGGATGAATGCTGCAAAATTTGGAAGTGTAGGATGTAGGAGAAAGAACCTACTCACCCAAATGATCAAAAAGTGCAAAATTGTCATCATGTGAAGGATCCATAGGGGTAGGAGTATGCACCTCCCTTAAAAATGCAAAAATTTTCTCATGGTTTGGTTCCAAGGTAGTGGAATCATGCACTTCTTCAAAAGGTGTGCACCCATCTTCAAGAGGCAACTCAAGTTCCTCTTACACCACAAGTAGTGATTGCCTATCATCAAGCTCATATTCAAACAAATCAAGAACCTGCAATTTTCCATGTTTCTCATGATCCCTCATGTCATGAGAATCCTCCAAGCAATCTACAGTATGAAAATCTGAAAAATAGGAGGAAGAACAAGTATCTTGCAACCCCTCAAGAATTGGAGCTTACAATTATCTTCATTATTCTTCAAGTAGGATTCATGTAACCATTCACTAAGCTCAATGACATTTTTCTATCAAAAAGCAAAGACATGAAATTACCTTTGATGTTGCACATTGCTCTTTGAATCTTCTCCATGTCTTCAAGGAAGGATGGCTCCTCCAATGAAGAAACTTTCCAACAAGAATTTGATACCAATGCTTGAGTTTTATGGAGTATGCTAAGGGCCTCTTGGATATCCATTTCACTCATCTTCAAAGACCCATCAAAGAAATATGATTCATGAGACCGAACCTCCTCTTCTTCTTTATGCTTGATTTGATCAACTTCTTGAAGCTCAAGTGGTGATGGGGAAGTTGATCTTGGTTCTTCATTATTTGTCACAAGGTATTCATCTTCATGCTTATGAGAACTTTGTATTGCAGCAACATTTTCCAATCTGATCTCTATGTCACAAGCATAAAGTTGTGATCACTCATCAGTAGGTACTCCTTCACAATTCAAGCATCCATCAGTAGATGCCCTTTAGTCCATGTCCACAGTAGAATGTGTTTCAGAATTATATTCAATAGTTTCAAGGTACTCTTCTTCATTCTCATGTGATGTTTCCTCTTTATGTTCTTCTCTGCAATCACCTTGAGGTAATTGATTCTCCACTTTATGATTCTTTGTTTCTTTCTGTAATGGTGTATCTAGGCTCTTTTCACAAGTAGGCTGATTTTTTCTCATTTCATGCTCCTCCAAACTTGTGGATTGCTAATTGTCCCTTAATGAATTCACATTTGAATTATTTTTCCTTATTTTTCCTAAATTCATTCAACCAATCATAAAAGTCTTCAAAATGAATGGTCTTATGTGTCTCTCCGTGATGGAAACTTCTACTACCCCCTGTTGCCAGCTTACCCCTAAGTTGGATAGTCATCAATTCAAATCCTTTCATAGGTTGTTGGGTCATGTCATCAAAGAGAGGTTCCATGAGTTTAAGATATTCCCCCTTATTCTTATCATTAGGGAGTCCATTCCCCTCGTTAGTCATAATTTCAGCAGAATGTACCTCTTCTACTTCTTCTTCTTCAACAAAAACACCTTCAACTTCAGGTTCTAAGGGTGGTGGATTATTTATTTGACTCCTTGTTAAGACCATTAGGTGCCATGACCATGCTCTGATACCACTAGTAATGTCTCTTTTTCGAAATTTTATTAAAATGACCAATTTTTCACTTTTTTTCCTACTTCGACCTTTGACTAGTTTTGATGTCTAGGTCTCCAAATTGACCCAAATGCTCCCAAATCTTCTCAGAAGGTATATGACTGATAATAAGACTTGAATATGATGTTCAGGTATGTTTTGACCCTCCAATTACTTTTGCAAACTTGTTTAATATTCTAGTCAATGTAGGAGTCTTTACTAGCAAATTGGGGTTCCAATTCCCCCAGGGTAAATACTGGAAATGGTTTCCTGGATGCTCCCCAAACCCACTCGAATTTCTAAACAGAGGCAGAGGATGTTTAAGAGACATTGTTGAGGTCTCATATGCATCTTTATTCAATTTATACAGGCTGTTATGACCCTCTCCCAAACAGCTACAATATCACTAATTCGACCCTTGGGGAAATGGCACCAAATCTTCTCCAAATGCAATTAAACTGAGTAAAATGACCTCAAATGCTTAAGTGTTGAACATGAAACTTGTAATACTCATACATGACAGTCCATTCACCATAAATATATCAGAAGGACATTCTTCCATTCGAAATAATCAGCATTACCATGGCATACATCAATATAGTGGAGAAATGGTCATTGTTTGCTCATTAAAAATCACTTCCACATACAACCATTTGATATTTTGACCTGAGACTTTTTGAGAATGAAGAACAGAGCATATTAAACTTATTACAATCAGAAATGGATCAAGAGAAGCTCTCCCAAAGAGTACAATAGCTCACCCAAAGCACAATATCAATAGAGTAGGGAAATGGTCATATTTTCTCATTAAAAATCACTTTCACATACAACCATTTGATATTTCAACCTGAGACTTTCTAAGAATGAAGAACAGAACATATTAAACTTATTACAATCAGAAATGGATCAAGAGAAGCTCTCCCAAAGAGTACAATAGCTCACCAAAAGCACAATCCCTCCATGAGCAAGAATATGCAATAAAAACTGGAAATGATTGAGAGAAAGTGTTGCACTAGAAGAACCACGAGCTGCCCTGTAGCTTACACCTGCAAATACAAGCTCCATGAAAGACCTAAGTGGCCTCTCCATAACCAACATGGATGGGAATCTTTCACCCTCGAAATTGGCTAAGGCAAGAAACTAGTCATCCACTAGCTCTCTCAATTCACAAATGCAAATTTCTCAAATGATCAAAAGCTCTTCTCTTGGTTGATTCCTGTATTTTATAAACATCCTTGGCCTTCTAAGGTTACCAATCCATCCACAAACTCAAGCCAATTCGAATTAGGGTGTGTGCTCAAGATTTGCCATGTGTCCTCCCTTTCCTAGCCTTCCATCTTCCCCCAATTCGAGTGGGAACCCATTGAGCTTCCCCAACTCACATAAGCGCCCTCTTGGATGCCATATTTCAACCTGACATGTTAGAATGGTCAGATGTCAGCCTTCAGCTCAGCAATATATCATAAATGTCATAGCATCTTCATCATTGGTGTCATAGATGTCATAGATGTTAGGGAATCTAGCCCAAGTGTCCAAGAAGCTCCCATTTGACTCTTCCTCTCCCATGTAAGTTACATTTCCTTCCCAATTCGACCTATTAGGCATATGGCCAAGTGTATTAGCCTTCTAACTCATCTAAGAACATTAGGCTTCCCATGGATTCGAAATTGCAAGAGGAGGATGCCATGTGGCACATAAATTCTAGCTTGTGTGGGCCCCATAATCTCCATGCTCCATTGCCACTTCAATTTTCTCTTGTATTTATTTAATTAGCTCCATTATTAAATATTTATTCCATTCTAATGTTTGAACATCATTTATTAGCTCCCTTATTAAAATTCCAAATGTATCCGTCCAACCTAGAGAACTAGTAGGATTGATGGAATTGTCCTACTATGCAATTATGAAAATGGAAACATTATAGACCAAGAACCTCATATCTGTTTCCACCCTAGAGGACAAGGGATTTTAGGTGAAGTTCCGAGATCATAGGGTATATATCAGCTAAGTCACCGTGTTCAGCAATATTCCGCCTTGAAAATCGAAATTCGTTGATTTTTTGAGACAACAGAACTTAATCGGTAAAATTCGGCGATTTTCAACACAGTTTCAAATTTTTGTTTTTGGTAAATCACAGGGCGAATTAAATCACCAGAAAATCAGGGTGTATTTTTAAAAATCAACAAAATTTCGTTTAGAATCGTTTTCCCCCCTTTTCGGGGCCCAGGTAAACCCTACTTTTCTACCTCCGCACGCGAAGACTCCTTACTCTCTTTACTACTGTCGAAGACTCATCGATTGTTTCAGCATTGATTCTCAGTGTGTGAATTTTCCCATGTCGCTCATTTCAGAGTTAGCTATTGTTGTCGACAGAGGCCCGATTCCCAGAGTGCAGACTCCGACTGCTGCAACTAGCAACTTTGCAAGTGCAAACTCCCGACAAGTCTACAGAGTCATTGCGGTTTAGCCGTGACTGCAGTGGGCGTTAATATTATCCGTGGAGAGTGATGATATTTGGGATACTATTTTCTTTTTGGGATGATATTTTGCTAAATAGCGACTAGCCTAAATATTAATGATATTTTTTTATTATGTTTTATGAGTTTATGAATATGTTTGTAAATATCAAACAAGATATAGAATAATTCTTGTTGCCATGTTTTAATTTTTTTGATTCTACGACTATCATGTTCATACTTCATTTAATGTTGACGTGTTTATTATTTCAACGATTTTATGACTATCATGTTCATTGTTGATGTGTTGAGTGTTTATAGTTTAATCATTAATGAGCATAATGAATTTAATTGAAAATTTTCATATATTTTTTAATTCCCATATTTTATAGTCATTCGAATTTAATGCTGAATTTTATCGCCAAATTTTCAATTGTCTATTTTTTAATTCCCATATTTTATAGTCATTCGAACTTAATGCTAAATTTTATGGCCAAATATTCAATTGCCTGTCTTTTGGGGAATTTCAAGGTTGTTGAATTTCAACACAAACTCGAACCAGGTGACTTAGTATATCAAGCCCAAGGGGTCAGATAGGAGTTTGGATCGAGTGATTGGGATTCGGAGCAAAATGGTGTACAGACTACACTTCGAGTCTGCAAAGGCTCTAGTCAGCAACAGCAGTCAAGGTGAGTTGTGGCATAGGAAGATAGCACACTTACACCATGGAGCACTAAGGCACTTGAGACAAGCAATCATTGGATTTCCTCAGGTACAGGAGGAGAAGCATAACCACTGCAAGGGTTGTGCATTGGGGAAGAACATCAGAAAACCTTTTCCACAAAGTGAGCACAAGTCTAAGGGTCCTTGGACTTAGTGCATTCGGAAGTTTGCGGACCCATGAGTGTCCAATCGTTTAGTGGGCACAGTTATTGTGTCACTTTCATTTATGACTATTCCAAGAAGACTTGGATCTATTTTCTAAAGGCCAAGTCAGAGGTCTTTAAGCGGTTTCGAGAGTTCAAGACTCTCGTAGAGAACCAGACAGGAAGAAAGATTCGAGTATTGAGGATGAACAACGAGGGTGACAATACCTCCAATGAGTTCTTGGAGTATTGTTCGTCGGAGGAGATCAAGAAGGAGCACACCGTTCCTCATACCCCACAGCAGAATGGAGTGGAGGAGAAAAAGAACCAAACATTGGTAGGAACAACCAAGGCCATGCTATTTAATCAGGGATTGCCACTATTCCTATGGGTCGAGGCATACAGAACCGCAATTTACATTCAAAACAAGTGTCCCCACACAGCTTTGGGGAGGAAGACACCCGAGGAGATCTTCACAAGCACTAGACCAGATGTGAGCCACTTGTGCATATTTGGGTGTGTCTGTTATTGTCACATTCAAGATGACACTAGGAAGAAGTTGGACCCTTCTGTAGAGAAGGGGTTACTTTTAGATTTTTATCATTTAATCAATATGATCTAGGATCTTATCTGAGAGAATAACATGCACAGCAATAATCACAAGAGACAAGAGAAACAAAGAGTTTTCCTCAGGGAAACCATAAAGGAGAAAACCTCGCAACTTCCTCAGAGATAGAATGAGCACCAATAGCAAAAGTAAAACACAAAGATGATCTCCAACAGTTATTGTCTCTCTCACTTGTGCAAGCTCCTCCTCTCTCACTCATGCGCTACAGTTGAGTGAGCGTGTGTTTCAAATAGAGAGTCTCGCTCTCTATTTATACTAGTTTTCCACTTGACAATTACTCTACAGGGCCGACCTCACTAGGAGAGTCTAATAACCCTAATACGCCTCAATTGTGGGGACTATTGCCCCGACTTACAATGGTGGGTTAACCTCAATGACTTTACATGACTTTATTATATTAATGACTCTCCCGATCGAGGAACAAACATCTTCGTCGAGGTACAATGAAATAATATAAAATATACAAGTGAATACATTCTGAAGTTACAAATACATCAACACTCCCTCTTAACTGTAAATTTTCAAACCCCAACCCGGTTTCAAGTTCAGATCACTGCATATGGTTTAATGCCCAACCCCAATATGCATGTACATTTAAAAAATTAAAATTTTCATTGAAAACTTAGAAACACTTGAGATTCATTCAACATTATAAACTCAAAAAATTTCTAACAGCCAAATTTTCAAACACAGAAAATTAAATCAGCCACACATGAAATTTTTAGAGACTCAGATTTTTGACCAAAATGGTCCAGGAAAAACCCCTAAGGGAAAACCTGTTCTTGAGAGAGATTTTTATTTTTTCAGGCAAATTTTAAATAAAATTACAGTAGTACTTATCTTCACCAAATGCCTTGGTAAACGTGCCAGTCAATCCCTGAATGGCATGCTGAAACTTCAGAATTTATTCTTCTCGAACCACGTGCCAGAAAAACAGCCCAGCAAAAATTCTGCACACAACTTGCCTCGAAAAACGTGTCGTACGGACTGTACGGATCCGTACAGATGTACGGCCAGAAAAAAAAATCAAATTTTTTTTTTTCAAAATTCTGCAGAAATCACCTCGAAAAACGTGCTGAAAAAATCTACCATAAAAACTGCAAATTCTGCCCTGGAAAACATCTCGTTTGCCTTGCTGAAATTGCTGAAATTAAAGAATGATTCTTCCTTGGTTTTTGTGCCTCTGAAACCTACAGAATTCTCCTTCTCTCTCCTTCTCTTTCTCTGGAAATGAAATCACTTCAAACCCTTGCACTCTTCTTCTTCTTGCTCTCTCCTTTCTCAAAAATCTCTCTTGTGAAAGTGAACAATAGAATCAGTTTGCCTCTCCCCAAGCCCTTTATGTTCATGGTAACTTCTTTCAATCCAATGGTCTAGATTAGATTAGATTGAGGGTTCACAATAAATGCTCATTAAATAAATAATAAATGACATTTAGTGCACCTCATGTCATTTAATAAAGTGAAGACCCTTCTAATTAATCACTCACTTGACTTTATCATTAAATATGAACTTAGGATAAACCATGACTTAAATTTTAATAAAGTGACCTTAAAAAAAATAAAGTACTTCTCACTTTATTAATTTAAATGACTAGGGGTCACCTTTTAAAGTGTTCTTGTCCACCCCAAGGCAACACAAGGTGAACAACACTTCCTTGGTAACTTTTCAACACTCCCTCTTACCGAGGAAGCTGTTCTTCACCACTCCCAACTTGTCCCTGAAATGAATATGCTTCCCTCTTCCCAAAGACTTCGTGAGAATGTCAGCCACCTGCTCATCAGTAGAAATGTACTGTAACTCAACAGCTCCTCTCTGAACATAATCTCTGATGAAGTGATATCTGATCTCAATATGTTTAGACCTGTCATGAAACACTGGATTCTCAGATAGCCTAATGCAACTCTGATTGTCACAGTGAATGACTGTAGACCTCAACTCCTGATCAAACAAATCTACCATCAACTTGCGAAGCCACAATGCTTCACAACTAGCCTGACTGGCTGCCATATACTCAGCCTCAGCAGAACTCAAAGCAACGGACTTTTGCTTTCGACTGAACCACGACACAACTACCGAGCCCAAACTGAAACAACAACCGGAAGTGCTCTTCCGATCCGAAACACTGCCTGCCCAATCTAAATCTGTGAAACCAACCAAGCCCACTCCATCTGACCTCCTATAGTCCAGACCATAATCTACTGTCCCAGCAAGGTATCTCAAAACATGTTTTGCGGCTATCCAATGCACACTCCTGGGCTCCACATTGAATTGACTGAGGGTGTTCACCGCAAAACTCAAATCTGGCCTGGTGTTGACCAAATACATCAACGATCCAATCAGCTGACGATACAAGGTAGGATCCACCAACTCTCCCTCAGAAGCATGAAGCTTCTTTCAGTTGGTGATCATGGGTGTGGACATGGGTCTGCAATCCTCCATCCGAAATCTCCTCAGAATATCTGCAGCATATTTTCCTTGCCCCAGGAAAACATGTCCATCCTCCTGCCAAATCTCCATCCCCAAATAGTAATGCATCAGCCCAAGATCTGTCATCTCAAACTCTGAAGCAAGGTCTTTCTTGCATGCTACAATCAGGTGCTCCTCCCCTGTGATAAACAAGTCATCAACATATAGCAAAAGAATGAGCGGATCACTTCCAACCACAATGAAATATAGGTTGGGATCAGCCTCACTCTTCCGAAACCCAATCGAAAGCAGATAAGAATCAATCCTCGAGTACCAAGCCCGAGGGGCTTGCTTCAGACCATACAAGGCTCTTCTGAGCCTGCAAACATGGGACTCTCTCTCATGTATCTCAAAGCCCTGCGGCTGTTCCAGATAAACCTCCTCCTATAGAAGACCGTTGAGAAAAGCGGTCTTCACATCCATCTGATGAATCCTCCAACCCATCTGTGCCACAATGGAGATCACTGCTCTGATCAAAGAAAATCTAGCAACTGGTGCAAAGGTCTCATCATAATCAACTCCCTCTACCTGTGAGAACCCCCGTGCCACAAACCGAGCTTTGTACTTCTCGATGCTGCCATCCGCAGCATACTTGATTTTATAGAGCCACTTGGAAGTCACAACTGACTTCCCCTCCGGTCTCGGAACAATCTCCCACACTCCATTCTTCATGATGGAATTGTACTCTTCCATCGTGGCATCTCTCCAAACCTGATATGGGGATGCCTCCTCATAAGTAGAAGGCTCGGACTCACGCAAGCTAGTCACCACTGCCATGTAACTGGAAAACCTCTCTGGTGCCCTGCTCTCTCTGACCTCCCTCTTGGGTGGCCCCACAGACTCCTCAGCTTCCTTCACAAGCTCCTTAAGCCAACTTGGCTTTCTCTTCTTGGAAGTAGCTTCCTGTGGCAAACCCTCCTCCTGTGCCTCCTCATCTAATACCTGTCTCCCTGAAGAAGTACCTGTGGCCTGAGATCCTGTACCTGCTGAACCTGAACCTGTACCATAAGAGCTCGAATCACGTGAAGGTATCACCTGTGAGCCTGTGATCCGTGAACATGTCCCTGTACCAGAAGTCCCTGTAGACTGAGTACCTGAAACTGATGAACCTGTAACCTGTGACCCAGTCACTCCTGAAACCTGTGACCCTGTGCCCTGACTCACTAAACTCTGAGATGCTGTAACCTGTGAAGTAGTACTCTGCTGCTGCTCCTCCTGTGACTCTAGAGACTTTCTAAAGGCCCGCTCCTCCTCAAATCTCACCTCCCTCCTCACCACAACTCTCCTCTGTGCAGGAAGGTATATGCGGAAGGCTTTAGAAGTCTCATCATAGCCAACAAAGATGCCTTTCTCCCCAGTAGCCTCCAACTTTGTCCTCTTCTCAGAAGGGACATGAGAATATGTAAGGCATCCAAAAATACGGAAGTGGCCTATCTCAGGCTTCTTCCCAGTAAACATCTCCTCAGGAGTTTTGCACCCCAAGGCATAGTGCGGACTCCTGTTCTGTACATAAACAGCTGTGCTACAGGCCTCTGCCCATAGAAAGAAAGGAAGACTCTGATCATGCAGCATAGCTCTAGCTGCTCCCACTATCGAACGGTTCTTCCTTTCCGCTACTCCATTCTGCTGTGGAGTGTAAGGAACTGTCAACTGTCTCTTTATCCCCTCCTGTCTG
>LPNX010854594.1:280909-290920 GCA_001517045.1 Pseudotsuga menziesii
CTAGAAGAGAAGCTTGTACAGCTTCCCACATCTAACTCCAATCGCATATGAAGTAGATGGTCCCTCTGCTTTGGAAAAGATATACACTTTTCCATCTAGGACATATATGCCAAAGCCTCTGTCCTCAATAGCGGAAACTGAAACAAGATTCTTCTTCAGCCCAGGGACATACAAGACATCCCTCAGTATCATGGGCTGCATGGACTCCCTATCAAAACGGATTGTCCCACGCCCAACTGCTCTCACCACTGTATCATCACCCAACACTATCTCCAACTCCAAGCCTGTCTCTGAAATCTCAGTGAACATATCTCGTGCACCTGTCATATGTCTCGAAGCTCCATTGTCAATATACCATGTGAAGGGAGTAGTGGAAGCACTCAGTGAATGCCCAACGATCAAGGAATGCTCCGTCTGGTCCTCAATGTCCCTGCTGGTGATAGATGATGCTCTCTCTCTACAACCACCAGCAAAGAGAGAAAACTCTCTGTCAAATCTAGCAGCGTACTCATCAATCTCTGCTGAAGCTGTTGTCTGTTGTTTCTTCTTCTTGTTGTTTGGGCATTGTCCAACATAATGGCTCCACCTTTGGAACCCTTCTTGAACTTCTTCTTCTTGTTCCCCTTTGCTGCCAAAGCAACATTTTCCTCCTCTTCCTTGCTGTGAGATGCACTCCCATGTATATACCCTCTCCGGGTCTCCTCCTGAATGAAGTCGTCCCAAAGACGATCCCATGTAGGCATGTGCTCACGAGCAACCACTGACTCCACAAATACAGTCCATGGCTTTGTCACGCCATTCAAAGCTGCACGAACCAACTCAGCATCAACCACCTTTTCCCCCGCCGCTCCAAGCTCATCTCGAACCTGTGTAATCCTGGTAAGGTAAGAAACCATGTTCTCCCCCTTGTTCATCCGAATACCCTTCAGCTTCTCCCTTAACACCATTTTCCTGTTTTCGTTGGAACTCTGGTATAATTTGTTTAAAGCTGTCCACATCAGATGAGCATGGGTTTTACCTGAGATGTGTGGAATTACATGATCTTTTATCGCATCAAGAAGGATTCTTTTTGCCTTTATGTCCTTCTTGTCAAATACAATCTTTGCAGCAACATCTGTAGGAACTGTCACTGGATTTGTAGTAGCGTTGTCAACTATATCCCATAGTTCGTTTTCTTGAAGTATGAGTACAATTCTAGCCTTCCAAGGACTAAAATTCTGTGCTCCATCCAACCTGTCTTCTACCCTCAAACCAGTGGCCATCATAGCAAAATGAGTTCAAGAACCTGTTTCTTCACAAACTCTGTTTTCCCTTATTTCTCCAAGTCTGAAATTTCTTTTCTGAGTGTAATTTCCAGCCCTTTAACTGTGCTCTGATACCATGTAAATTTTCAAACCCCAACCCGATTTCAAGTTCAGATCACTGCATATGGTTTAATGCCCAACCCCAATATGCATGTACATTTAAAAAATTAAAATTTTCACCGAAAACTTAGAAATACTTGAGATTCATTCAACTTTATAAACTCAGAAAATTTCTAACAGCCAAATTTTCAAACACAGAAAATTAAATCAGCAACACATGAAATTTTTAGAGACTCAGATTTTTGACCAAAATGGTCCAAGAAAAACCCCTAAGGGAAAACCTATTCTTGAGAGAGAGATTTTTATTTTTTCAGGCAAATTTTAAATAAAATTACAACAGTACTTATCTTCACCAAATGCCTTGGTAAACGTGCCAGTCAATCCCTGAATGGCCTGCTGAAACTTCAAAATTTATTCTTCTTGAACCATGTGCCAGAAAAACAGCCCAGCAAAAATTCTGCACACAACGTGCCTCAAAAAACGTGCCGTACGGCCAATTCTGTACGGACTGTACAGATTCCGTACGACTGTACAGACTGTACGGATTTTCGTACTGATGTACGGCCAGGGGATTTTTTTTTTTTTCAAAATTTTGCAGAAATCACCTCGAAAAACATGTTGAAAAAATCTGCCATAAAAACTGCAAATTCTGCCCTGGAAAACATCTCGTTTGCCTTGCTGAAATTGCTGAAATAAAAGAATGATTCTTCCTTGGTTTTTGTGCCTCTGAAACCTGCAGAATTCTCCTTCTCTCTCCTTCTCTTTCTCTGGAAATGAAATCACTTCAAACCCTTGTCCTCTTCTTCTTCTTGCTCTCTCCTTTCTCAAAAATCTCTCTTGTGAAAGTGAACAATGGAATTCGTTTGTCTCTCCCCAAGCCCTTTTTGTTCATGGTAACTTCCTCTTTCAATCCAATGGTCTAGATTAGATTAAATTGAGGGTTCACAATAAATGCTCATTAAATAAATAATAAATGACATTTAGTGCACCTCATGTCATTTAATAAAGTGAAGACCCTTCTAATTAATCACTCACTTGACTTTATCATTAAATATGAACTTAGGATAAACCATGACTTAACTTTTAATAAAGTGACTTTAAAAAAAATAAAGTACTTCTCACTTTATTAATTTAAATGACTAGGGGTCACCTTTTAAAGTGTTCTTGTCCACCCCAAGGCAACACAAGGTGAACAACACTTCCTTGGTAACTTTTCAACATTAACTAGGAAGGTATTCTCTTGACACAGTTCATCAGCACAAGTCTTTGTCACTGGATCTTCATCAAAGTTGGATCATCATCATCAATGCTCCCGTTGTCTCGAGCAAATGGTGCTATCTCTCAATTCTACTCGTCATAGGAAGTTCTACAGAGCCAGCCCTTTTTCATGTTGGATGTAGGCCTAGCCTCCATGTAGGTCTTCATCAACAAAGCCAACCCTTTTTCATGCTGGATGTAAGTCTCCATCTACAAAGCCAGCCCTTTTTCATGCTGGATGTAGGTCTACAGAGCCGGCCCTTTTTCATGTTGGATGTAGGCCTTGCCTCTGCAAGGACTTCCTCTACAAAGCCAGCCCTTTTCATGCTGGATGTAGGCCTTGCCTCTGCAAGGACTTCCTCTACAGAGCCAACCCTTTTTCATGTTGGATGTAGGCCTTGCCTCTACAAGGACTTCCTCTACAGAGCCAGCCCTTTTTCATGCTGGATGTAGGCCTTACCTCCATGTAGGTCTTCATCAACAAAGCTAGCCCTTTTCCATGTTGGATGTAAGTCTCCATCTACAGAGCCAGCCCTTTTTCATGCTGGATGTAAGTCTCCATTTACAGAGCCAGCCCTTTTTCATGCTGGATATAGCTCCAACCCTTTTTCATGTTGGATGTAGGCCTTACCTCTGCAAGGACTTCCTCTACAAACCCAGCCCTTTTCATGTTGGATGTAGGCCTTGCCTATGTAAGGACTTTCTCTACAGAGCCAACCCTTTTTCATGCTAGATGTAGGCCTTGCCTCTGCAAGGACTTCCTCTACGGAGCCAACCCTTTTTCATGCTGGATGTAGGCCATGCCTCTGCAAGGACTTCCTCTACAGAGCCAGCCCTTTTTCATGTTGGATGTAGGCCTTGCCTCTGCAAGGAATTTCTCTACAGAGCCAGCCCTTTTTCATGTTGGATGTAGGCTTTGCCTCTATAAGGACTTTCTCTTTAGATCATCTCGGAGCACAACCCAGATACACAACATTCACATTCACCGGCATGGTAGGACACACCTACTACCATCCGGGAAGGGCTTCAGCACTTACATCCACCGACATGGTAGGACACACCTACTACCATTCGAGAAGGGCTCATGTGTATCACTTTCCCTTGGAGGGAACCTCGATTTGAAGAACACCAAGCTTCTCTCTGAAGGACTCAAACTTCACTCTGGCCAACGGCTTGGTTAACACATTAGCTATTTGCTCGTCCTTCGCAACATATTGGAGCTTCACTGCTCCTCTCTACACCATATCCTTGATATGATATTTGATCTCAATATGCTTCGACTTGTCATGGAACACAGGGTTCTCTAACAACTTCACACAGCTCTGGTTGTCGCAATATATACAAGTAGCATCTAACTCGAGATCAAACAAAGTAGACAGTAGCTTCCTCAGCCATACTGCCTCACAACTAGCCGAACAAGCTGCGACATATTCTACTTCGGCTGTACTCAGTGCCATGTAGGACCGCTTCCTGCTAAACCAAGAGATCACACCTGATCCCATACTGAAGCAGCACCCCAAAGTGCTCTTCCTATCAATGGCACTGCCTACCCAATCGGATTCCACATAACCTTCTAGGTTAATCTTCTGATTCGCCTCATACTTGAGCCCATAATCAACTGTACCCTTCAGGTACCTCAGAATATGCTTTGCAGCAATCAAGTGAACATGTCTCGGATCCGTCAGAAACTGGCTCAATGTGTTCACGGCAAAGCAAATATCTGGTCTCATGTTAGTTAGGTACATCAATGACCCAATCATCTGACTATACATCGTGGCATCAATCGACTCTGATAAAGCATCACTCAATAGCTTCAGGTTCGATGCCATAGGTGTGGCCATGGCCTTGCAGTCCATCATCCCAAACCTCTTTAGAATCTCTATTGCATACTTCCCTTGTCCAAGGGAGATTCCATCCACATTCTGCCACACCTCCATGCCTAGAAAGTGGTGCATCATACCCAAGTCTTTCATCTCAAACTCGGCAACAAGTCTCCTTCTTGCATCTTTAATGAGTTCCTCTTTACCTGTCAGAAACAGGTCATCGACATATAACAAGAGCATCACTGGTCTTCCGCCTTCAACCTTGAGGCAAAGGTTGGAATCCGCTTTATTCTCAGTAAAGCCTAGAGCAATCAGTAATCTGTCCATCCTGTCGTACCATGTCGAACCTCAGGATCTTCTGCAGTCACTCCCTCTGAAGCAGAGCATCATTCTCCCTCTGCCTTTCATACTCTATGTATTAAAACATTCTGTACTAGAGTGACAAGTAACTCCATCTGCTACTAATATTCTATGTATCCATCTAGGGTCACTGGATACCAAGATACTCTAACTTGAACCTTTTGAAAAATTCTTCTCGCACCCATCTGTAAGCTTGTCATCCTCTATAGGCTTTCATCTTCAACCTTGTAGCAAAGGTTAAGATCTTCATCACTCTAAGTGATCTCCAAGCTCCTCATGTATGTGTTATCCCATGGGTGCCTTCTGAGCTCGTATAAGGCCTTCTTTAACTTGCACACATGAGTCTGTCTGTAATGTGTCTCAACTCCCAGTGGCTACAAATGTCTCTTTGTAGTCTATGCCTTCTTTCTGTGAAAAGCCTCGTGCTACGAATCTTTCCTTGTATCCCATGATGTTGCCATATACTGCATGCTGGATCTTGTAGATCCATATGGAAGACACTACGGACTTCCCTTCGGGTCTCAATACTGCATCCTAGACATCATTCTTCTTGAACTGGTACTCTCCTTCCCTTTCTTCTTGGCTACTTCTTCATAGCTGGAAGGCCCTGTATCAATGATGTCGCTCAACAGTGTCACATAGCTAGAGTGTGTTGGAGGCCTCTTGAAGTCTCGCCATACTATTCTTCTTTTTGGATTATTTCTTGAGCTGTCGTCACTTATTCTTCAGGACAAGTTTCATCCTTCTTTTCTTGTAGACGATTGTACACAATCTTTCCTATAAGTCAAATGCATTAGTTGTATGGTTAAAAACATTTCATAAGGCATATTCATAATGGCAAATTCTTATGCATAAAGATATAATCATGCAACTATTTTAGCCAATACAGCATTCATCCATATCTCACGGAAACTTTCTAGATGCCTTCCATCTCTACCATGACATCATTGAGATTGTGCATTAATCCAATATGTCAGCAAAGAGGTTTCATTCTAGATAAGTAGCAATGGAGTGTTGTATAGAACCATGGGCTACTTACCCATCACATGCATATTAGTAATATACGGTCATTAATGCAACCATTCTATCATGCATAATAACTAAACAAACAACTAGATATATAGGAAAAGACAATTCAAAACTTATCTTTATTTGTTTCGTGGGTAGACTCCTTCTTGAGCCTTCAGCTTCATCATCTTCTTCATTCATGTCATCATCATTTCTTATCCAAATGCTAAGATGGATAAGAGGTTCTTCAAGAATTAAGTCCTTCATATTCCTCATCGCTTGAGGGATCTTTTTCAGAGCTTGATCTTTAGTTGCCCTTATTATGAGTCGAGCTTCTTCTTGTGTGCACTCTTCCCAAAGTCTATTGAAGCTAATCACTTCCTTATGACACACATTCCTCGAACGAATGAATCCCATGATCCTGGGAGCCCATTCAAGGTGGTTATAACAATATCTTATTCTTCTTCGATTGCTTCGTCATAGAATCGAACACTTCCTTTTTGTGTCACATGAGGGATGAGATGATCTTTAATAGAATCTGTAATGATTCTCCTGGCTTTAGCCTTACCTCCCTCTGGATCGTAGACATTTCTTACGATTTGAGGTGTCTGTCTTGGTTCCGGAGCTGGCTGATCTAGGATTTATCAGAGAAACCCTATTTTTCAAAACTTGGAATCTCAAACTTCTTATTGGATAGAAAGATGGGCCTCTTCAAGGCGAGCTGTCCAATGTACTCCTTTTCTGAAAACAATGGAGGGAAGCTCCCGGAACAGGAAGCCCTAGTTTTCCATTTTCTTCTACAAAAATGCTTAATATTGTTTGTACGGTATCTCTGAAATTACTACTCCTCTGTGTCTGAAACTTCGCACTGAGGTAGCCTTGTCTGTCCTCTTTCTAACACCGCAGATTAGAGCAAAATTGGTTTCACCAATTGGGACTTATCCGCGTTTTCCCAAGGTGACTTATTTCAAGACTGTTCAGAATCATTGTTTCACCTTCCACGTACTGCCACGTGTCATTGTTTCACCTTCGGGGTCTAAAACTTTTACCAGAGAAAGTACAATCCATGCCCTATCTGAAACATCTTGCGAAATTTCATTTGGACCTTCGTAGCCCGAGATATAGCAATTCTCCCTAGGTGTCCTATTTAGGGATGAATCTTGGGAGACGCAGGAACCTTGATTTGGAGGAATCATATCTCCCAGAATATAGCGAATCTGAGGCTGAAACTTTTACACAGGGTACATCAGGAATTTATCTTCAACCTGTAAAAGTTTCGGCTCCTGATCCCTCTCCAATCTCGAGATATAGCGAATGTGCTAGGATTACTAAATTCAGTCTTTTAAGGTTTTCAAGCATGAAGCCCTCATTTCCATTACTGCCATTGCAGTTGTATTTCAGCTGTACAGTGAAACTTCTCTAATTCATCGTTAATGAGAACCTCAAATGGAAATACAAAATATTTAGATCTTACCAATTTGAGATGCTCGAACTCGATCTAGAACTAATCTTTTACAGTGTTGATTTTCTGGTTCGGGGTCAAATTAGGGTTTGACTTTAACGAAGTTTTACCCAACCAAAAATTTTGATCTTGGTCTCTAAATTTCGATTTTGAGGAGGAGAGCAATCCTATGTTGGGCTCACTCAAAAATTTCTCTTCTATGAAAAGCCCTAATTTCCCGCAGGAGTGACAGGTCAAAAATTGAAAATGCCCGAAATCAAATTCTGCTTCGACAAAAAAATATGCCCTTCAATGGAGAGTTAGCCTAGCCTTCTTTTGTTGATGATCTGTGGAGAGAGACCCAATAAGTAAGAAGCCCTAGCTTTTGCAGCTGCACAGTGTCTTCTTCTCAAGTTAGCTCTGATACCATGTTAGATTTTTATCATTTAATCAATATGATCTAGGATCTGATCTGAGAGAATAACATGCACAGCAATAATCACAAGAGACAAGAGACAAAGAGTTTTCCTCGGGGAAACCATAAAGGAGAAAACCCCGCAACTTCCTCAGAGATAGAATGAGTACCAATAGCAAAAGTAAAACCCAAAAGCACAAAGATGATCTCCAACAGCTGTTGTCTCTCTCACTTGTGCGAGCTCCTCCTTTCCCACTCATGCGCTACAGTTGAGTGAGTGTGTTTCAGATAGAGAGTCTCACTCGCTATTTATACTAGTTTTCTACTTGACAATTACTCTATAGGGCCGACCTCGCTACGAGGGTCTAATAACCCTAATACCCCTCAACTTTGGGGACTATTGCCCCAACTTACAACGGAGGGTTAACCTCAATGACTTTACATGACTTTATTATATTAATGACTCTCCCGATCGAAGGAACAAACATCTCTGTCGAGGTACAATGAAATAATATAAAATATACAAGTGAATACATTCCGAAGTTACAAATACATCAACAGTTACTTGTTGGTTACAGGGAGACTTCGAAGGCATACAAAGTATAAATTGTTGCTGGCAAGAAGATCATTGTCAACAAGGATGTCCAGTTTGATGAGGACAGAGCCTTGCAGAGATCTATGGACTTACCAGAACAAGAGTAGCCAGCACAGGACTCGAGGGTCAAGTTGGAGGAGCCACAGGTACAGGTACAGACACAAAGCACGAGTTCTGATAGTCAGAGGGAGTTACGTGGACAGGATCCTTTGGTCATTGACTTTTAGAGGATGAACAGCATCAGCAGGAGGATATCCAGCAACCGCAGCAGGTAGACACTAGGCCACAGCCTAAGTGGTTTAGGTCCACTGTTCAAGATTCCAAGCAAGGTGACTCTTCCATAGATCTCCATGAGATGGAGCAAACCACCAGAGAGACTTAGATGTATGGCATTGATGACGAAGTTGATTAACTCTGAACCTTCCAGTTTCGAGGAAGTTGCACAACATGATGTGTGGTAGGAGGCTATAGTTGAGTAGTATCACTCCATCATGAAAAACCAAGTATGGGAGGTTGTTTCGAGGCCAAAGGGAAAACGGGTGGTGGGATCTAGATGGATCTACAAGGTGAAGCATGCAGCAGACAAAAGCGTGGAGAAGTACAAGGCGCGCTTCGTAGCAAAGGGGTTTTCACAGAAGGAAGGTATTGACTATGAGGAGACCTTTGACCCTGTCACTAGGTATTCTTCTATTCAAACCATTATCTCATTAGTAGCAGAGATGGGTTGGCATGTTCATCATATGGACGTCAAGACTGCCTTCCTCAACAAAGTTATACAGGAGGAGGTATTCATTGAGCAACCCGAGGGGTTTGATGTGGAGAACAGNGCTGGCATGTTCATCATATGGACGTCAAGACTGCCTTCCTCAACAAAGTTATACAGGAGGAGGTATTCATTGAGCAACCCGAGGGGTTTGATGTGGAGAACAGAGAGACGCATGTATACAGGTTGCAGAGAGCTCTTTATAGGCTCAAGCAGGCACCTCAGGCATGGTACTCGAGGATAGATAGTTATCTACGAAAAATGGAATTCCAACGGAGTGAGGTAGACCACAACCTCTACTTCTTGTCAGGTGAGGTGCCTCTCATACTGGTCTTATATGTAGATGATCTCTTTCTTACANTAGTTATCTACGGAAAATGGAATTCCAACGGAGTGAGGTAGACCACAACCTCTACTTCTTGTCAGGTGAGGTGCCTCTCATACTGGTCTTATATGTAGATGATCTCTTTCTTACAAGAGATGAGAGGTTGATTGATGACTGCAAGTCCAACCTTGTAGTTGAGTTTGAGATGAAAGACCTTGGATTGATGCATTACTTCCTAGGATTGGAGGTTTGGTAGAGAGCTGGGTGCTTCTTCATTGGACAGGGGAAGTATGCAGTGGAGATCTTGAAGAGATTCAAGATGGTGGATTGCAAGCTTATGTCAATACCTCTAGTTTTCAACTAGATGAAGATTGATGCATCGGGGTCAAACAGATTTGATCCTATATTGTATCACCAGCTTATTGGATCGCTCATGTATCTGGTCAACACACGGCCAGACATTAGCTTTGCAGTCAACTCTTTGAGTCGGTTCATGGTGGATCCTCGGAGAATGCATTGGACAGCTACGAAGCACGTGCTTCGCTACATCAGAGGTACAGTGGAGTATGGGTTGGTTTATGAGCGCAATGGGAGTGTACAGTTAGCAAGCTTCATAGATTTTGACTGGGCAGGATGTGTAGAAGAACAGAAGAGCACTTC
>LPNX010854606.1:0-13362 GCA_001517045.1 Pseudotsuga menziesii
GAGTCTAATCAATTCGAACTTCCTCATGTGGATTCGAATTGCTTGTGGCTATTAAAGCCATTTTACATTATTGTAATTATCATTCAGATTACTTTTTTTGATCAATGAAAGCATTCACAGTTGCAAGCCTCTTGCACTGTTTCATTCTTCAATTGCTGAGTAAATTGTGAGAGCTTCTTTGTGAGTTGTGTGTTTGTCTACAGATCTATATGCTCAAATTTACATGGTATCAGAGCCTCGACGGACAAGGCACTTCTCCTCCTCAGATCTCCTACTGGATCATTTTTTTGTTTTGTAGGTACAACTTCGAAATGATTTCATCTCTGATTAACTGGCTGAATAAAAGTGATGGAGCTTTTGGAGCAATATGTCTGGCCCTTTCTCCTAGCTTGCGCTACCTTATTGGTTATGCGGAATACCCAAAGGATCTTTGGACAAAATTGGACGAAACTTTGGCAAGCACAATGAGGATCATAATAGCACTTTGGAGATCACATCCAGCACCACAAGAGTTCTTTACTCAAAAATCTCAGCCTCTACTCTCTCTGATGAAGTTGTTCAAGATGAAGAAGAAGCAGAAACTTCTACACAGTCAATTCGAATTGAAGACAGTCTCCATGCGGTGACTCCTTCTCCTGATGCTCCGGAAGTTCATGAGATATCTGATATCTCATCTTCTTATATTGCTGAAACAGAAGAAGACATTCGAATCTCTGATATTGAAGAAAAATTCTGCTGCACTTCCATGCAAACATTCACCGATGATTTTCCTTTAAATTCTATGCAAAATTTACCAGTAATTGCTTCCGAAAGTGAAGAGAAATTTGATTTTTCTTTCTCTAATGTTGCTGCTGGTGTGCAAATATGTAAAAACTTGGATATTTTGGAAGAAATATCAGATTATAAGAGTGACACATTCGCTCCCCATGATCTAGATCTTCCAGCAAATTCCTGCAGGATTGCATGCACCAAAATTCAGAATTTTGAAGAAGAAGAAAGTTGTGCATCCACCGTCTCGGTTAACCATTTATTTGAATCCGATATTAACCTTATTGGATCTGATATGATCTTATTTAGATCTGATCTGATATTTCTTGTTTTAATATATCAAATTCATAATCTTTCAGTACTACTTGTAGCTGTTCTCATCAACGGTGTGAAGAAACAAGTACCGCAAGTCTCCTACAAAACTGCTGCTGGGGATTTGATTCCATTTCACAGTTTTGGATATGTTTTGAACCTGTTTAGATCTGATTTACTTTCTAATCTGATGTTATTTGGTTCATATTTTAAAATCCAAAAGCATTCAGTCATGCTTGTAGCTGCTCTCACCAAATCCGGTGTGAAAAATCAAGTACCGCACTTTCTCTTCAAAACTGCTGATGGAGATTTGGTGTTAGTTTCCTCATATGAGGTTGCTGATATTTTATTATGTGATTCATTATCTATTTCAGAAGCTATATCAGACTATGGAGCTCAAGCATTCGCTCTCAACAGTCCCAGTGCTTCTCTACCATTGATCACATGCTCATCTTCTCACAGAACTAGCAAAGAGGAAGATTTTCTGCATCCACCTGGACACCTGCTCCTAACACTTGGGGCTATTCTTACCACTCATGGTTCATTGTTCATGGCTACAACATATCAGTTTCTTGAGTGTTCTTCACATTCTCTGAATTCTTAAGAACCTTTTCTCACTTTTCAGTTGACTTCAGTTGCTCTACATGGGTCCAGTCTTCATCCGGCAGCTGTCTATATTTCTGATTTAGTTGAGCATATCATTCTTCTTCCAAAGAGGAAGATTCCTCCAGACATAATGATGGAGAGGTTCACATGCCAGGCCCAGGATACCTATGCACAGAAGAACCAGATTGATCCTGATTCTACCTGCTTAATTAGAAGGGGTTTTTTTTTTCCCATGTGGTTTTTCCCCAGCACCTTGTTTTTGAGCAGTTACTTTACTTTACTTGATGTAATTGGTGACCTATGGTCTTAGTTACCAGGGCCCACAGATTGTACAAGTTAGCATTCAGGGGGGTTGTTAGGATTATTAATCCTCCCTTGTCCAATTTGGTCATATGTCTAAATCAGGAGTCATGTCTAAATCGAGAGTCCATCTAGTCTATTTATAGTCATTAGCACCATTGGGTAAACTTGACCTAATTGGGGCACATGTTTCAGTTACCAAAGTGTGGGGAACACTAATGGAGGCTCATTGCCACTTATTGCACTTGATTGCATAAGTTTAGGAGTCTCCTAGATCAATCCCTACAATTTAGGAAGCAACTGGGAGTGTCGAAACCAACCAAGGTCAGTTCACTTCAGTTAATGACTAGTCAAGCCAAGTTAGGAGTCAGTTACATTCAGTTCTAGCCCTCTACATTCAGTTAGCGCTAGGTTTAATTGATTGCACACATGTGGGGCGCTTTTCTCACCTACCACAGTCAGTTAACCATTAGTCAACACTAAATGTAACACTTGGTTGTGTTTTAAAGCTCCTATGAACTCCGGTTATGATTTAGACAAGGACAGTTAACTACTGGGTCCTCCGATAGTGATTTAGACAAAGTCTTGGTTACCTACAGTCAAGTAGAGTCTAATCAATTCGAACTTCCTCATGTGGATTCGAATTGCTTGTGGCTATTAAAGCCATTTTACATTATTGTAATTATCATTCAGATTACTTTTTTTTATTAATGAAAGCATTCACAGTTGCAAGCCTCTTGCACTGTTTCATTCTTCAATTGCTGAGTAAATTGTGAGATATTCTTTGTGAGTTGTGTGTTTGTCTACAGATCTATATGCTCAAATTTACACCAAGTAGCCTCTTCAGGTCCGTAGTGCTCCCATTGCACCTTTACCTGACCTATGGCTCGGTTCCGGAGCATTGTGACCTTCCTGTTGAGGATGCGCATGGGCTCGATTCGGAACTCTCCCTCGGGTTCCACCTGAATCACATCCCAATTTATCACATGGTTAGGATCATGTACATATCTCTTAAGCAAAGAAACATGAAAAACATCATGAGCTCTAGTGCTAGCAGGCAATGCAAGTCTATATGCAACTGGCCCTATTCTTTCAAGCACTTCAAACGGCCCACAGTATCTCGGTGACAACTTGGCACAACTACCAAGCTTCAAGGAACTCTTCCTTGCCCTCACTCCGAGGTAAACATGATCTCCAACACTGAACTCCCTGTTCACCCTATGCTTATTTGCATAGCTTTTCTGTCTGTCCTGTGCTGCTTTCATATTCTGCCTAATCTTTACGACCTCTTGCTCCATTTCCTTGAGCAATTCTGGCCCAAGCACAATCCTGTTCACTGGATTATCCCAAGTTACTGGTGTCCTACACCTTCTTCCATACAAAGCTTCATACGGACTCATCCCCAAGGATGCTTGATGTCCATTGTTATAAGCAAACTCTACCAAGTGTAAGTAATCTTCCCACTTGGTTGGTTTGTCCATCACATACATGCGAAGCATATCTTCAAGTACCTGATTAACTCTCTCTGTCTGCCCATCTATCTAAGGATGGTATGCAGTGCTGAAGTTTAGCTTTGTACCCAAATCTGCAAACAACACCTTCCAAAAGTTGGAAGTGAACTTAACATCTCTGTCAGAGACTATTGCCTTCAGCAATCCATGCAATTTGAATATCTCCTTCATGAATATCTTTGCAATGTCGCCAGGCTCATACGTAGACTTAACTGGTATAAAATGTGCTGCCTTAGTCAACTTATCTACCACAACCATGATAGAATCATGTTGTCTCCAAGTCGTTGGCAATCCTGTAATAAAATCCATGGAAATAACTTCCCATTTCCATTCCAAAACTGGCAAAGGCTGCAACAAGCCTGCTGGATGTTGATGCTCAACCTTTACCTGTTGACATTTCATACACCTTGAAATGTATTCAGCCATGTCCTTTTTCATTCCTGGCCAAAAGTACTGCTTTCTAGCGGTAGCAATTGTTTTCTGATATCCTGGGTGTCCAGAATACAGAGCTTGATGGATTTCATCCATAACAACTCTCCTCAAATCTGCTACATCTGGAATATAAATTCTACCTTTATAAGTGAGAAGCCCATCTTCTTCCAATTTATATCCCTCATACCTCTTCTCAAGACTTTGCTGCTACAATTTGTCTTTTACCTGCTCATACAATTCATCTCCAGCAGCATGACTAACAATCTGCTGCCTCAAATCTGATTGGAAAATACTAAGAGACGCCACATGCATTTCTTGCATTTTCCTGCTGAGGGCATCAGCTACCTTATTCTCTTTTCCCTTTATGTGCTTGATTTCAAAATCAAACTCACATAGAAATTCCAGCCATCTTGCTTGCCTAGCATTCAGAGTAGGCTGATCAAACAAATACTTCAAACCACAATGGTCTGTTCTGAGCTCAAATCTTCTGCCCATCAAGTAATGTCTCCACATCTTGAGGGCATGTACTATGGCTGCAAGCTCTGGATCATGAGTGGCATAGTTCTTCTCATGCTCCTTCAACTTTCTTGACTCATAACATATCACGTGGTTTTCCTGCATAAGGACTCCTCCAAGCCCTTGTCCGCATGCATCGGTACACACCACAAAATCTTTCTCTGGATCTGCAACCTTCAATATTGGTGCACTGGTGAGAAGATTCTTCAACCTCTAGAAACTTTCTTCACACCTCGATGTCCATTCGAACTTCATCCCCTTCTTTTGCAAAGAAGTGATGGCATGTGCAACTTTGGAGAATCCCTCAATGAATCTCCTGTAGTATCCTGCAAGTCCCATAAAAGATCTTACATCTGTCACATTTCTTGGAGTAGGCCAATTCATAATGGCTTCAATCTTTTCAGGGTCCACAGATATACCCTCTTCTGAGATAATGTGACCCAAATACTGAACTCTATCTCTATAGAAGTCACACTTGCTTAGTTTTGCATACAACTAATGCTCCCTGAGCAATTTCAATGTCAATCTCAAATGCTCTTCATGTTCTTCCTCATTCTTAGAATAAACAAGAATGTCATCAAGGAAAACAAGAACAAACTTATCCAAATACCTGCTGAAGACACTATTCATAAGGCACATAAATGTAGCTGGTGCATTTGTGAGACCAAATGGTACCACTACAAACTCATAATGCCCATACCTTGTTCTGAAGGTTGTCTTATGAATGTCTTCGTCCTTGATTCTCACCTGATGGTAACCAGACCTCAAGTCAATCTTGGAAAATACCTTTTCTCCCCTCATTTGATCAAAGAGGTCATCAATCCTAGGCAAAGGATATTTATTCTTCATAGTAACCTTGTTCAATTGTCTGTAATCAATACATAACCTAAGTGTACCATCTTTCTTCTTTACAAATTGAACCGGTGCTCCCCAAGGGGACACACTCGGTCGAATGTACTTCTTTTCCAACAACTCTTGCAGTTGCATCTTCAATTCTAACATCTCTAGTATAGTCATCCTGTAGGGTGCTTTGGACACTGGTGCCACCCCTGGCACAAGTTCAGTTGTGAAATCAATGTCCCTCTTTGGAGGAAGCCCTAGAATCTCATCAGGAAACACATCCCTGAATTCCTGTAACACCTGATAGTCCTCCAACCTGGGAGTTTCATCTCTCGTTTCCTCCAGAATATGAGCTGCATACAACTGGCAACCCTTCCTACAGAACTTCTTTAACTGCATTGCTGAAACCTGCCTCACTGAAATTACCTTTGGAATACCTTTCACAACTACTAGGTTCCCTTCTTCATTTATGCATTCAAAAGTCTTATTGTAGCAATCAAGCTTCACCCTGTGGGCTTCTAACCAATCCATTCCAATGAGAACATCATAGGAACCAAGCGGTAGAACATTCAGATCTACACAAGTGACCAATACATTCATGACCAATGGACATTTCTCTACCACTTCACTGACCTTTCTCTTAGTTCCAGTGGCTAGCTGAACTAACCAAGACTTCCTATGCTTTACTTTCTTAAAAGCACAAATCTCCACTACTCTAGGAGTAATGTAACTGTGAGTAGAACCAGGGTCAATCAAAATAGAAACAGATTGCTCAACAATATTACCTGCTACTTCAACTACAGCTGACTGGTGATTTGCCTGACGGTCCTCCAATGCTGCGTAGATCCTAGGAACTACCCTTGCTACTTGACCCACTGTTTCTGCTTCTTGAACGTTATAAGCTGGCCTCGCATTCTCATTCTCGAGTGGACAATTTCTGTGCATGTGGGGTCCTCCACATTTCCAACATTGAAGTGGCCCTCTACTCTGTTGTGGATCCTTAGGCTTTTCTCCGATCACTCCAACGGGCTTACTCGCAGCTTGAGATGGCTGCTTCTGCTGATTCCTGAAGCCAGAAGGTTTGAAACCTTTCTTCCTTTGGTCAAACTTCTCATTCTTCTTGTCCTTCCAGGCCTTATGGTAATCAGGTTTACCTTTGCTTTGCTCATAGCAATACTTAGCCTTCCTTATTGCTTCTTCAAGAGTTCTAGGTTCATAAAACTCAATTCTATCTTTGTAAGACTGAGGTAATCCACTTAGAAAATGCTGGACCTTCACCTTTTCATCTCTGATGTACCGGACATACCTCAGCAGCTCCAAAAACTTATTTGCATATTCTTCCATGGTCTGATGTCCCAATCTCAACTCATGGAATTCCTTAATCTTATCATCATAATACCTGTCAGAGAGGTATTTCTGCTTGAAATACTTCCTGAACTGTTTCCACTTAAGTCTCCTTTCACTGATCCTCTTTACTTGCTTGAAGTGTTCCCACCAGATGGATGCTCTTCCATTTAGATTGAATATGGCAACTCTTGCCTTCATGTTCCCTGAATAATCATACACTTGAAAGTACTTCTTTATCCCAAGAAGCCAAGCCTCGGCTTCTTGTCTCGTCTTTACCTCACCATCAAATGTAGGAGGTTTAGCTTTCTTAAATTCATCTCGAGAGAGATCCCTATGGTGTCTCTTTCTTTTTCTTCTTTGAGAAGAAGAACTTGAATCCCCGTTGGATTCTTCAGAATCAGATGACCCACTAGGAGTCCTTCTCCTTCTCCTAGTACTACTCTTATTGCCTTCTGGTCTTGCTGTACCTCGTCCAGAATCTATCTTCCTTTGCAAGTCTATCAAACTCTACAGCATTCAATTGATGTTGCTCTTCTTGGGCTTTAATCAAGCTTCTCATAGTGGCTGCAACATTTGACAGTGTCTCTTGGAATCTCCTTCCATTAGACTCAATGTCATCATTTCTATTACAGACATTTTCTCCCACGGCATCTTCTACTCGCTCATGAGAATCCCGAGCATCATATCCATCATGGGTTCTCATAACTGAACCACCACTTACTTATCAAACTGCACTACCCGGAATACTTCCCTGGAAGGTGACTATGACTCTGCAAACGTTAGATGCATAACATATGAATCAGAATCACTTACCTTCTCCTGGTGCTGATCATAAAATGACAATTTGCCCAAACACACAAAATTTTCTTCATCAAAGAATGTCTATCTGAGGGGAATGACGGGGGTTAGGGGGACTTTCCCTCTTGTGGCTTCGGCGGGTCGAGGGCAACGCCCTCGTTTTTTTGTTTTGTTTTGTTTTGTAAATCATTGTTTTTCGCGCAATCTGGCGCATAAGATCGCTGCCAATTTCTCTTTTTCAACCCTGAAAATTCACTGTAAAACAACTGAAAATTCCCTTTGTTCCATCGGGTCTTCTTCCCAATTAATCTTCTGCAGAATCGACTCTCGAAGTAGCTAATTCCTTCACTGAATCGGCTCTCGGAATCCTTCTTTCTTCCGCAACGACGGCTCTCAGAATCATTCTTTCTCCCGCAATGGCGGCTCTCGGAACCATTCTTCCTTCCGCAACGGCGGCTCTCGAAATCATTCTTTCTTCCGCAACGGCGGCTCTTGGAACCATTCTTTCTTCCGCAATGGCAGCTCTCGGAATCATTCTTTCTTCCGCAACGGCAGCTCTCGGAACCATTCTTTCTTCCGATTGGTGAACTAACTTTTTGACTGGCATCGGCAGTCGAAACTTTTCCCCGTCAAAAGACTTAATGCTTTTCACTTCCGCAACTGCGGCACATAAACCACTTTCTCTTCCGATTGGCAGCTTTTTACTTAGAAAAATTTTCAACTCTCGGCGTCGGCGCTCTTTCCATATCGGAAGCCAAATGACTTTGGCTTCCGCAACAATGGCACACCAAAGGCCAACTCCTTCCGACGGCCACTCTTTACTTAGAGAAATTTTTTAACTTTTCGGCGTCGGCGGTCTTTCCATATCGGAAGCCAAATGACTTTGGCTTCCGCAACGGCGGACGCTCAATCACTTTTTTCTGGCGATCGACATCAAATGACTTGGAAAATTCCCACGATTTTCTTTCCAATGGCTCTCCGTCAGGCAGGCTTCCCTCTAACTCTTCCGCAACAGCGGAAGTCCGCTTCACTAACTCTTCCGCAACGACGAAATTCCACTTCCTGAATTCTTCCGCAACGGCGAAAGTTCACATCGCGAACTCTTCCGCAACGGCGGAAGTTCACATCGCGAACTCTTCCGCAACGGCGGAATTTCACTTCGTGAACTCTTCCACAACGGTGGAAGTTTTTCCGCTGGCTCTTCCGACTGCTCCAACACTTAGACCATTTTCTGAATTTTACAGTCGGATTTTGCTAGGCAGAAAGGAACACTACCTCTGTCACTATATCATTCAATGCTCATTCAAGCCCATGCTTGCAACATGGGCTCTGATACCATACTGTCACGTGCCCATGCCTCCGACCGGTGAAGAGGAAGCGATCACCATGGCCTAAACCACTCGGGCTGAGAGCCCCATGAACATGTGATTGCACATAAATTACTGAAACATAATGCTGAAAGAATATGCATGGAAGTAAAACAGGCACTTATGCAATTGTTTATCATGCACAGATGCAATTATCTATCAGACACATCGAAAACATCATACATTCAACAAGCATTCATCCAACATGTTCATCATTTTCATTAACAGAAAAATATGATTACAAAAGTAAAATGAACAAGATCACTTATCTTATGAAGAACTCCTTTCGCAACCAGCTACGTCGCTGCAACGTTCCACCCAACCATAGGCCAGCGTGCTCCTTAATCTCTCAGCAACGCTGCCACCCCCGAGCTGGGCATGATTCTCCAAGGAGTAAGGGAACTAGCAGGCTTACACATATCCAAGGATGTACAAAACACAGCCCAGCCAACACAGTTGGGTTTATCAGGCCATCGAGGAGTTGGGAAAGGCTAAATGCTAAGCTGATGAGCTCAATGCAGAGCCAAGAACACCTACACCAGAACTAGCTTGACTTCTAAGACACCCACACACACCCAACACAAGGAATCAGTCCCTTCTCTGCTACACAGTCCCTCAAGCCCTGCATTCCCTTCCAGTGCTATTCAGGGGTTGTGGAGAAGAAAGCCAGCCCTCTAGCTCTGTACGTGTGGTTTCCATCACCAGGTTTATCAAGCAAACCAAGCCCCCATCCCTGCTCCCAACGCAGTCCGAAGACCAACCATTGCCCTCAGGCAATTAATTCAGCTGTCACAGCTTAAACAGGGAAACAATTCCTGAGTCATTCTTGGCCCTATCGTGCCCAAAATGACTCTCCAGCAAATTTACAACAGTTCCCAAACACAACAGCAAACACAATTCCAACAGGGGGAAATCAGCAGTCCATCCAGGGCAAGGAAGCAAGCGGAAAAAGGAATTGCACAGGCCACCACACAGTTCTTAAGCATGAAATGACTCCCCACAAGAAATCATGGGTGATAGTGGCAAAACGGCTCTCAGTTTGCTGTGCGTGAGACCAACGAGCAATTGCTTGTGCATGAGGATGAATGACTCCGTCCCAAGACATAAAGAAACCACAACGAAACACACTGTGCGTGATAGAACCACAACAGCACAGTAAATCATGGATAAAAGAGCACGACTCTCAGCTCGCTGCATCAGTTGGAAAAAACCAGGAAAATACCTGTGCGTGAGACCAGCAAACAGAAGATGGTTCATGCGTGGAGATGAACAACAAAATCGTGAGGTCGTGAATTGGAGAGTGCGTGAAGGTTTTTCCTGCCATAGTGAAGTCAACAGTGGGTGGAGTGTGCATGTGGGTGAGGACTGACAGTCTTGCCACCCCACTCCCAAAGATCATAACTGCCTCAACCACCAGCAGCCTTTCTTAATGAAAGTGGTTGGAATAAAACAAGATAAGAAGACACATGGATTTTCACCCTATTGGCCAAAGTTGGACAAATTCCCCCACATCCTCATCCTTGGGAAAATCAAAACTTTTAGTTCACTAAACTCTTGCAAATGTTGTAGCTTTCTACTCAAAGCTTCAGCCACAAGGAGGTAGAGGAATGGGGACATCGGACAGCTTTGTCGAAGCCCCCTGGTTTCCTGAAAGAATTTGGAAGGTCGACCATTTACTAATGGTGTGATCCATGGCCTGCTTATACATGCTTTTACCCATCTTACAAATATTTTTGGAAAATCCAAACTTATAAATGATTTCAAAGAGAAAAAAGCAATTTACTCTATCAAATGCATTTGCCATGTCCAGATTAATGGCCATACCTTGTTGCTTCCTTTCCACGCTAGAGTGTATTGATTCCTGAATGATGATAATGTTGTCCAGAATCTGGCACCCTGCTACAAAACCTCCTTGCGAATCTGAGATGAGACGACCCATGATGCTTTTCATTCTCATAGCTAAGATTTTTGACAGGATTTTATATGAAGTATTGCATAATGATATTGGTATGAATCTATCAAGCGTTAGAGGACTCTTTTCTTTTGGAATTAAAGTCGAGAAGGATGAGTTAGTGGCCCCACCAATCTTGTATTTTTTCCTTGTCCAGTTCAACATTTTTTTAGATCTTCTTTTATTATATCATAGGATGCTCTATAAAAATGAATTGTGAAACCGTGTGGCCCCAGTGCTTTATCAACATGGAGTAACCAGCTTTCATTTCTTATCTCGTATTCTATGATGGGTTTTGTTAGCTCCCTCTTCTATGCATCTTTTATGAGCGAGGGTATACCGTGGAGTAAATCCACTTGTGCTTCCGGATCTGTCTCACCCGTGTCTGCGTAGAGCTCTTGATAATGACTGTAGTTGTGGTCCTTTAGATCTTCCTGCCCTGTTATCTTGTTTCGATGATTATCTTTCAGCTCTTTAATGACATTGTAACTTTGTTGAACCTTGGTTTGCTTGTGAAAGTACTTAGTGTTGTTGTCTCCACCTTTCAACCACGTCTGCTTGGATTTTATTCTCCATACCTCTTCTATCTGCCTTGCAGCATTTAGAATTATGATATTTAGCTCTTTCCCCCACTTCAGATGCGCTGGAGTCACCTCGTTCACTTCCATTCTGGATTGCATAGTGGCTAATTCAATTTGTTTTTTGTTGGGGCTCCGACCCTAAAGGTCCTTAGTTTTGGTAACTCCGCGGTTTTTGAGGAAGTGTAAGCGGAGTTACAACCTAAAATAGTCTTAGGGGTGTCGCGGGTGGGTCGAACCCCCTTTTTGTAATTAACCTTGGGTTAAATCCAGGGTTAGGGTTTTGGGCACCCATGGTGTAAATCCATGGTTTTGTAACAGTGCGCTATATAAATAGGCACTTATGTAAAGAAGCAGGGTTAGGTCTTGAATGATTATCTTATGAAGGAAGCTAATGTAATGCGAAGATAAGAGATTGTATAAGGGTTTTTGTAAGAAGGTTAAGTCTCAGCTATGTGCGTGGACGACCTCTGCAGCTGTGTGCGCAGAGGGGTTTTGTTGGTGAAAAGGAATATCTGCAGCTGTGTGCGTAGAGGCCTGCTGCTGTGTGCGCGGCTTTGAGGACTGAAGGGATCTGTAGCTGAGTGCGTAGATCAGAACTGTCGTTTTAGTTGTAAAGAGTTAAATAAAGCGCAGTTCTGTGGACGTAACCCCTACACTGGGGGTGAACCACGTGACATCTGGTGTTGTGGTTCATTTGTGTGATTTGTTATTATATTTTATGCATTGTTAAGTAAATAACTGATAAAGTAAGATTGTTGTTAATAACTAGCTTCGCTGTGAATTCCCAGATAAGGGTTGTGCAAGTAACTGTCTATTTATCTAATCGCGAAGCTGCATAATTGATAATACAAGCATTGTGTTAAGTAATTATTAATAGTTAAAGACTAAAGGTACAGTAAGATTCTCTCTTCTGTTTGCAGAAACCTGATTCTGCGGCACCCCATAACTATTTTGGGTGAGACTGTAGCCTGTTCGCAGGCTGCTGCCGAAAGGGCCAACACTGTGGGTCTTTTGTTGGTGCGAAGTTAAAGGTGAAACCCGGATCTGCCCATTTAGCCCAACAAATTGGTTCCGTTGTCGGTTGAACTCAGTATCTATTGAAGAGAGATCTACGTCGTACCTCGAGGGCTATGTTTTGGCGGCCCTCTGTAAAAGAAATTGGTGATTGGATCGAAGCGACCTATTTCAAGTTTGCAGAACAGGAAAATAAAGATCCCCGTCATAGCGCGAAACAATTTTTGCAAAGGTACGTTTTTTTTCTGATGTTCATGAAATTTTCTTTGGTACTATACACATAGAGCTGCACCAGTGGTTATCCAGGTTAACAGAAAGGAGGAGGAACTTCCAAGAAAACCAATTTCCTCCCTGGACCCCCGCAAGAATTGCTATCTTGAAAAGAGTGAACAACGCGATCTCGCGAGCCGTGGATTTCTGGACTGCGCGAACTCTTGAAGCATTTGTGACGGAGTTCGCCATCGACACAAGTACCTCCTTTAGCGAAGCCGAACGACAATTTTTCAAAGGACCAAGGGGTAAGTACTTGAACCTATTTAGTTTGAATATTAAAATACTATTGGCTGAAAAAGGAATCTTGCTTATAGAATCAGATTGTTAGATCTAGTATCGCTAACCTATGATTGGAAGTGACTGGGACTTCGACGAGCAAAGTGGTTTGCTGCGAAGTGGCAAAAGATATAAGAGAGATCTCGGTTTCTCCATTGAGTATACCCCTTTAAGATCCTGTTGCAACTGCAACGATTTTCCCAAATTTCTACAAAAAATTTTGGACCCTCCTTTGCTTTGGATTAGTTCAGTCCTTTTCTTGTTTTCATCCTTTTGAGTTCAACTTATGGATTTCGAAGTGCCTGCATGGAATTTGAGCGCTTTCACTTAGCTAGTTTCTCAATGTTTTCATGTTTTTCATTTCAAATTGAGTTTCTACTTGTTTTCATTGCAAAATCTTCTTGGATCGGGAGGTTTCGTCTTTGGCCGATCCGCCGTTGCGGGTCCTTTTCAACTCATCTTTATCTTTT
>LPNX010854657.1:0-12667 GCA_001517045.1 Pseudotsuga menziesii
AAACCCTGCTTCAACAATTGCACTCCAAAAAAGGGTTTGTACCTCGAAATATTTGATCCCTCTCGGTGCATGATAGAGCCGGGTAAAGCTGGATCTAGGCTAGTTTAAAAACAAATTCTAATTAGATGCCACCTCGATACAAAGAAGCAAATCCAAGAAGTCATTCATAGAAAACATACTTCTTATACAGTAATTCAATTATACAGTCTTTTTCTTGACAAAAAGTGGAGAAGACATAAGCTATATCCAATACCAACTTTAAAATGACTGTATAATTAGATGCAACCCGGTTGATATATGCATATATGGATATACATTTAAAGAAATGGAGTGGAAAAGCAAATTTATATAATTTCTCTTGAAGTGAAAATCGCAGATTGCAGATAAAGAGATAATGTGCTTTGCTGGATCTAAGCTGGAGATCAGTTCATAATTGCTGCATTATTAGAAGTGAAAATTTGAGTTTTGCACTGGAATGGAGATAATCATGTATGTAAATCTAACATTGTAAACAATACACACAACGATCCTTTCCTATATCTACATTGGAGATATTAACATAATTCAGATATAAAATCGCAAACAATGCATATAGATTCATATCTAAAATCACAGATTCTTCCAAATAAAAAACACAGATCATAACGTATGCACAATTTAAAATTGTAGACAATACACCCAACGTATTTTCCAGATCTATAAAAGAATATGCAGCCATTGAAAAACCATATAATCCTGTATGTAAAATCTAACATTGTATACAATACACACATCGTATTTTCCAGATTGTAGCCAGCGAAAAAATATATAATATTGTATGCCAAATCTAACATTTTAGGAAATACACACAAGGTATTCTCCAAATCTATACAATAAAACATAGCCGGCGAAAATGAAAATAATATATATATACCTATCTAACAGTGAATTTAGATAGGAGCAAGCCGCTGAAATCAATACGTATTGTTTTGAAGCGGATCTTTACTTCTAACAGTGAATTTTGAATTTGCTATGGTTTCTTAATTCTGATTACAATCTCAAAACTTATAATTTAATCTACTTCCCATGTTTAATGTCTTATATTTATGTAATACTTTAAATTCTTATATTTATGTAATTTAGATACTTAAGGGATTTCCATGTATTTGTTTGTAGTATATGAGATTTTCATTTCAATATTTATAGACGTTATGTTTTATAATATGGTAGCTTTTACTACTAATTATTATTATTATTATATGAGATTTTCATTTAGATATTCATATGCTTGTTTGGTAATAAAATTGTTTTTATTTTTTAAATGTTTAATATTTTTATCGATTGATTTCTACGGTTTTTTTGCGAATTTTTATAACAATGGATCTTGTGGCACTGCGATTGAGCGATTGATCTCTGCAATTAATCTCTGCGGCACAATGATTGAGAGATTACTCGATTGAGCGATCGATCTATGTGATTGAGTGATTGATCTCTGTGATTGATCTCTATAGTTTCTCTAGCTGCGGACTGCGCAAGCTATGGATGAACCCTTCAGCGATTTTGGAGGCCATATTTTTTCCTGGTTTGGAGTTGTGGTTAGAGAAATTGGCTTTTCTTGGTTCAGTGCATATGGATTCAGGATGTGATTACCTTGTAGATATACTGACTGCGGCTATACTATGCGGCTATCACACTACGAACCTATTGCGGCTAGGGTTTCTGCTTACATGAGATCATAAATTATAATTTGTGTCTTGTGGATATCTTGACTTGCGGCTATCTTGAATTTTCATACTTGGGCACTACGACTATGGTTCATGCTTCCGTATGAAATAATTTTCTAAAATTTCCTACTACTATACTGCGGCAGTTGAAAAGAAGCTTTAAAAACTAAAACTGTAACTAATAGACACTTTAAGGAACGTAGCAATCGAACCCAAAAAAAATTAAAGAAGCAAAAGCAGAAACTTAAATTATACGCATTAGCATACCTGAGACAAATCTGTAATTGCTCTCAGCCTTATTCCAAAGGTCCAGCTTGTACGTATTGTTTTGAAGTGTGTATAGGTGTTTTGATTTACTTACAAATATATATATATATATATATATATATACACACACCTAAGATTATTAATTATTAAGCTGACTTGTATATATATAGATATATAAGCTGACTTTTTTATGTGACACGTGTCATCTCCATGTTGAGCACGGAACTACACTTCTACCTCATACCGGGTTGTAGAATGCGTAGATTGTATGTAGATTGTCGTAGCATATTTGTTTTTTGCAAAACACAAGTTTAACAATGATTTTATGGGCACAACCAAACATGACTATTTTTTACTCCTTTCATTTCATAAGGACACACTGCCAAACATTTGCCAAAATGACACATCAAATCTCAATAAAAAAAATTGAAAAAATTATGAATAGAAAGCTAACATAATTCTCTAAAAGTTTTGTTTTTACTTAAAAGTGAAATTATAAACAAAAATATCACTTTCATTCACCCCAAGTTGAAAAAAATTAAAAAATCAAATTTATTTTCTCATAAGACCCCCCAAAATAGACACCCATATTCATGGATTCACCCTTTTTTAAACTAGGGTTTTTCTAGGTTTCCTTCAATGCAAATATTGCATGGGTGGGTCAAATCTGCAAAAACCTCAGTTGTTCCTGTGTTGGTAGGGTTTTGATATTGGCCTTTCCCATACATAGTTATAGGAGTCAACATCATGCAATTTTTCTGCTCCATTTCGTTTTTCGCTCCCAAAACGAAAGTCACTAAGTGTCCGTGAATGACATTTTCATGTGACTTTCAACTTGACATAATTGAGAAACCTGAGGTCGAATCGACGAACCGTTGAATTCATTGGTCTCTTGGAATGTGATTACCTCTAGGTAGCCCTCTCTCTCTTGTTTTCATGGTCGAGTGACTTCATTGTGCATTAATTCAGTAAGCTAGGGTTTTGCTTAGTTTCCTTCAATGCAACTCTTGCATTGGTGGGTCAAATATTCAAAACCCTCGACCCTTCCTGTGTTGGTAGTGTTACCATATTGGCCTTTCCCACACAAATTTGCAAGAGCCAATGACATGCAATTTTTCTCCTCCATTTGGTTTTTTGCTCCTAGACCAAAAGTCTCCAACTGTCCCTGAATGACATTTTCATGTGACTTTCAACTCGACATAACTGAGAAAATTGAGGTTGTTTCGATGAACTGTCAAATATGTTGGTATCCTAGCATGCGATTACCTCTAGGTGGCCCTCTCCCTTGTGTTTTCATGGCCCAATGACTTCAATGTGCATTGATTTCATAAACTAGCATTTGCTCAATTTTCTTCAATGCAACTCTTGCATTGGTGGGTCAACTATGTAAAATCATCAACAGTGACGGTGTTGGTAGGGTTCCCATATCATTCTTACCCATACAGAGTTGTTGGAGTCAATGACATGCAATTTTGATGCTCTGTTTTTTTTTTCTCTCCCGAGCGGAAAGTCACCAAGTGTCCCTGAATGACATTTTCATGTGACTTTCAACTCTACATCACTAGGAAACATGTGTTCAGATCGATGAACCTTCAAATTCATTTGGCTCTTGGTATGTGATTACCTCTAGGTGGCCCTCTCCCTCATGTTTTCATGGTCCAGTGAATTCATTGTGCATTGATTTCATAAACTAAGCTTTTGCTCTGTTTCCTTGAATGCAACTCTTGCATTGGTGGGTCAACTCTACAAAACCATCAACCGTTCCTATGTTGGTAGGGTTCCCATATCAGCCTTTCCCATATAGAGTTGCAGGGGTGAATGACATGCGATTTTGTTCCTCAATTTGGTTTTTTGCTATGAGACTAAAAGTCACCAAGTGTCCGTGAATGACATTTTGATGCGACTTTCAACTCAGCATAACTTGAAAACCTGATGTCGAATTGACAAAACATTGACTCTGTTGGTATCCTAGCATGCGATTACCTTTAGGTGGCCCTCTCCCTCATGTTTTCATGGCCGAGTGACTTCATTGTGCATTGATTTTGTAAACTAGGGTTTTTCTTAGTTTCCTTAAATACAAGTCTTGCATTAGTGGGTCAGCACTACAAAAACATCAATTGTTCCTATGTTGGTAGGGTTCTGAGATCAGTCTTTCCCATACAGACTTGTAGGAGCCAACGACATGCAATTTTGTTGCTCTGTTTGTTTTTTCACTTCTGGACAGAAAGCCAGCAAGTGTCTTTGAATGACATTTTCATGCAACTTTCAACTCAACATAACTCAAAAACATGAGGTTGGATCGATGAACCTTCAACTCCGTTGGTCTCCTAGCAACCAGTTACCTCTAGGTGGCCCTCTCCCTCGTGTTTTCATGGCCTAGTGACTTCATTGTGCATTGATTTTGTATACTAGGATTTTTCTTAGTTTCCTTCAATGTAACTCTTGCATTAGTGGGTAAACTATGCAAAACCATTGATTGTTCTTGTATTGGTAGGGTTCCCATATAGTCCTTTCCTAGACAGAGCTACAAGAGCCAATGACATACAATTTGGCTACTCCATTTTCGTTTTTCGCTTCTGGAACAAAAGTCACTAAGTGTCCGTGAACGACATTTTCATGCGACTTTCAACTCGACATAACTCAAAAACCTGAGGTTGGATCGATGAACTGTCGACTTTGTTGGTCTCTTGGAATGTGTTACCTATAGGTGGCCCTATCCGTCATGTTTTCATGGTCCAATGAATTCATTGTGCTCATTTATCTCCTTGATTTATCTCCTTTATTTCTCTCCTTGTTGACTCAATTGCTCTCCTTGCATACTATTACCTTTTGGTGGCCTCTCCCTCATGTTTTCATTGCCTTGTGACTTCATTGTGCATTGATTTTGTAAACTAGGTTTTTTTTTAGTTTCCTTAAATGTAGCTCTTGCATTGGTGGGTCCACATTGCAAAACCCTCAACCATTCCTATGTTGGCAGGGTTCCCATATCAACTTTTCCCATACAGACTTACAGGAGTGAACAACATGCAATTTTGTTGCTCCGTTTGGCTTTTCGCTTCTGGACCGAAAGTCACCAAGTGTCCATGAATGACATTTCGATGCGACTTTCAACTCTACATAACTTAGAAACCTGACATTGGATTGATGAACCGTCGAATCCTTGGTCTCTTGGAATGTGATTACCTCTAGGTGTCCCTATCCCTCATGTTTTCATGGCCCAATGAATTCATTATGCATTGATTTCATAAACTATGGTTTTGCGCAGTTTCCTTCAATGCAACTCTTGCATTGGTGGGTAAATTTTGCAAAACCCTTGACCATACCTATTTTGGTCGGGTTCCCATATTGAGATTTACCATACTGACTTGCAGGAGCCAACGACATACAATTTTGCTGCTCCATTTGTGTTTTATCCCCCAGTCTGAAAGTCACCAAGTGTCACTGAACGACATTTTCATGTGACTTTTAGCTCAACATAACTCGGAAATATGAGGTCAGATCAACGAACCATCAACTCCATTGGTCTCTTGGCATGTGATTACCTCTAGGTGGCCCTCTCCCTTGTGTTTTCATGGCCTGATGTGTCTAGATACCACTAAGAAAAAACATGTTGCAGCATTAATAAAACACTATGTGTCTAGAAATCACATCCTATATTATTCTTGTACTAAAGTATAGGCCAACAACCCACATAATAAAAGTAGGGTTCACAAATTGAGATATGGAACTACAAACTAGGGTTTTATGAACTCTTTAGGTGAAGATCAAATTATATTGGTTACTATCATTTAAGTAGAAACCAAAAAGCCATATATCCCTAGGCTATATTTAAAAGTTTAAAACCAACTAGGGTTCCATGAACTACAAATTGCATACAATAAGTAGGGTTCACAAGTTATGAGATGGAACTAGGGTTTTATGACCTCTTTAGGTTTAGATCATTATATTGGTTAGTATCATTTAAGTAGAAACCAAAATTCCATGTACCTAGGCTATGCACATACATGAAACAAAATAAATAGGCTTGCAGATGGATAACATGTGAAAGTTCACATGCATGCATGACTTAGAAGTAGAAACACATGTACATGAATTAGCAAAACAAGCTAAGGTTTCATGAATTATAAGAAATACATGAGTATAGAGATCAAAGGCTATGTTATTTTCATTATAGTAGGAACCAAAAGGCTATATAGACCTATGCTACACCTACAAATTCAAAACCAACTAGGGTTTCATGAACTACAAATTGTATGCTATAACTAGGGTTCAAAATTTATGAGATGGAACTAGGGTTTTATGACCTGTTTAGGTTTAGATCATTAGATTGGTTAGTATCATTTAATTAGAAACAAAAATTCCATATACCTAGGCTATGCACATACACAAACTACTTTTATTGGGATTGATATGAACTACTTACTACTTCGTATGTTTAAAAATGCAAATACCAATGTGTGAAATTAGCCCCAAAACTTAGAATTTAAAGAGGAAAAATGAACATAGTTATGTGAATAATTTGATCCCAATGTGAATTGAAATCATCAGTATAGAGTTCATATTTGTAGGTGTTTTGTAGCAAGTTTCAAGCACAAATGTATGATATTCGATGGACTTATGATCTACACATTATGTCCAATCAATGCACCTTCATAATAAGCAATAAGCATTCTGAATTTTGTTTAAAAAGAAACAATAAATAAATGATTTAAACTTAGAATTTGTAGTGTGGTAAAGATGGTAGGGTAAGGTTCTAGGGTAGTCTAGGATGGTTTAGAACGTGAGATGAGAGGGTAATGATGAGATTTAGGTAGCTTATTTATGACTTTTATTTTCAACCAATGAGAATTTAGGTAGTGTATGGTTAGGGTAGTTTAAGGTATATATTAGAATTGTAAAGAGGATAGCTAGGACGATTTTCAGAGAAGTTTATGAGGTGAGTAAAAAATACTCAAATACTCAAATTGTTACAATTGAATTAAACCCTAGGTTATGAATTGAATTTCATGCTTATCCTAAACCATACATAACACTATTGTAATTGATGAATAGTTACAATCTTATGATGTTTGCTTGCATGTCCTCATTTTCTATTCCCTAATAGGTTTCTCATCAAGATTATAGAAATATTCTTAATGACTTAAACAACGTTTAATTTCAATTTTGAAAAGAATCTTCTAGTTATTAACATAAATGGAATACAACTCAACTTATGGTTACAATATCAAATGTTCCCATTCCTTGGCATTTTGTCTTGGCTTTCCATGCACGAAAATTTCTATAGGGTTAGGGGTTTTTACTACTAGTCAAGTTTTTGTTATGGATTCTAAACCTTAAACATCTATCTCGGTTGACCTAGAAATTGTCAAATTGTTACAATTCAATCAAACCCTATGTTACAATTCAAATTCTTGGTTATCTTAAACCCTACGTTACCTGTTTGTAATGTATGAATAGTTACATGTGTATAATTTTCATTTGTTGTGAATGTTAAACACTAAACCATAGGTTATACATGCTAAACCATAAACCATAGGGTGTTCATTTACACATGGAACTATATAGAACTAAACCATAAACCCTATATGTTATTTGTTTACCTCACCTAAGCATATCTCAAATGCTTTGATTCATTAACTCATGGAACTCCATAAAACTACAACCTAGCTTATCTATACAAACATATCCATTTCCAAGGAAATTATACTATTTCAATAATTTTAAATTTATTATTTTGTTTGATCCTTATGAATATGGGAAATAGACTCAATTGAGAAACAAATTTGATTCATTGCTAGTTGTTTCGAAAAAACATCGATTTATAGTTTGTTAATCTTATAGACACTAGTACAAAAGCGCAGATTTTTCCACGGAGGTTTTCCACGTTTCCTACTTTTTGGTGTAAAATTGGAAGCAACAGCAACGAGGCGTCGCTGTATCCATGCCTTGTCATCGCTGTATCCACGCAGGGAGTCTTATTCGTTGCTGTATCCATGGCTAAAGAGATGGACATCGCTGTATCCATGGCTATCCGTCGCTATAGCGATGGCACCTCCAAATTGACCTAGGGCATTGATATTTTACTGGCTTTTTACAACGGTCAACTTGACCTAGGGCACAAAAAGTCAATGTTTGCCGTTGCTATAGAGACGTCTAAGAGTTCTATAAAAACGAAGACCTTAACGAGATTTTGTTCACACTTGCCATTGTTGCAGCACTGTTTTCGGGTGATTGTTTGAGCTGTTTATTGTTTCTGTCTCCTGCTGGTGAACAATCTAGATCTACATAGTTCGGATTTTAAACGTGCAAGGTTAGTTTGTGTTTTCAAATGATGCATACTAAATGATTTCCAATCTTCCAACCATGGATAGACATCTATGTTTAGGCCTTCATCCTCTTATATTCACAATGTTCTTCTTTTACTAACTTTTTTTTGGTAGTATTGGATGAATTCGCTTGAAAGATTTTGCTTCTTTTGTAGCTTATGTGTCCTCTTTCAAGGTTTAATGCCTTCTACTGGAATCGGTTTAAGACAACAAACATGTAAAAAGGGATTCGATTTTATTTTTATATGGAAAGTTCAAACGCCCAATAATATTTTAGATTAGAACAACATGCATGCAAAAAGGGACTTTTTTTATATATGGGAAATTCAAATGCACAATAATATTTTCATCAAAGTCTTCAATATTGTCATTTTAGGTCACTTTTGTTGAACACCAAGGTCCATACATCGAAATTTGTCAAATCTCTTATTATCACACTTGAACATATTTGAATTAGAGCCTAATTGATTTTTCTTCCCAATTATGAAAAATAATTATTACTTTTAAATATAAGTCATTTTTATATTAGTTTTATTATATAATGTTTTTTATATTTAAACTTTATTTTCAAATTTCACTTTATTTACTTATATTGTTTTGTCAACCTGTTAGTCTCATATTTATATAGTTGTGGGGTAAAAATAAAATTACGGTTCAACTTTAAGTTTTATTTTATTATTAACAAATTTGTTAAAGCTTTTCATTAACTTATTCACGTTGGAAGTTTACACCATCTCTTATGCATTACTGGTTATGAAGCTTGTCTTAAATCATGTTTGGAAATTATTTTCAAATGATGCATATTAAATCAATGGTTTATTTGATGTGTGAACATACTAAATTAATTGTGTTTTACTAATATGATTGATTTAATGTTCAATATTTTTCAAACAATGGATAACATACAAGAAAGTAAAGGAGAGACTAGTCCCTCTTGATATTGTAAAGAAGGTCATGTCCATAGATTTTATTATCTCTCTCTAGAAAAAGGATGTTATACTGGGTGTGAAGGTTCCTTATTTATACAAATAAACTCTACAATGATACTCCACCATAGAAGGACATTTGTTGGGGTTGAAATCACATAATTTTCTAAACCTTCCAAGGGAATGTATGCATATTACATGCTTCTTTTTTCTACAATATTGTAGGTTACATGTTATGCACTCATACTAATATGCTTACTTTAATTTTTTTTTTGTTTATTTTTAGTACCATTATCCTTTGCTGATGCACAATTGTGGGAACCATGACTTCCATTAGAACCTACAATGTTCCATATCAAAATTATTTACTTTTTTATGTTGGATTACGTCAAATGATGTGCACATGGCTATCAATACAATGTGTAATCAACATATAGTTCAGATTTTTTGTGTGGTTAAAAGGAAACCGGCCACAAGTTTCATGGACTTAAATTTCCTTCTTTTAATTCACTTCATTGATGAGGTTGAGTTAGCCATGGTATTCTCATGTCATACGATGTTATTCTTGGAGAGGTACATGATATATTAGTCGTTATGTGATGATAGTGAGTACATAAAGAAAATTGATGACACATAAGGAATAGTGGTTTGTGATGTATTTGATAACTTACTGTTTGGTATGGTGCAGGTAAGACAATTTCTTGTCACCACAAGGCTTTGTCACCATGAACGAAAATGCAAGGAAGCTTGCTCGATTCAGAGTGGCATTAGAGGCAAGGGGCGAAGGAAAATGTTTTTGCCCGTGCAATGATTGCAGGGGTTTGCAAAGAAGAAGACTTTTAATAACAACAGTTGAAAGACATTGTAGGGAGAAGGGACACGCCGAAGGGGGCAATGAATATCGTCCCTTGGTAAGAGGTTATTCAGTATTTAATGTATTCTCTCTAATGGTCATCATGTCATGACTTTTAGTAAAATGTCTTATCATAATTTTATATGCTCTATACACACTAATTTCACAGCATTGTTTGTACATATATAGACAGTGCCCCCAAAATGTTAGCCTCCAGATAGTTATAATTTACCAGGTTCTAGCAGAAATACTCCTTTAAAGGGTGAGCAAATTCATGATCAAAATATTGGAGCTGATCAAGTTCTTAATGACGTTGACATGGATGGATATAACGTTACCGATAAAAATCAGGAAGATGAGATACATAGGTTGATCCATGACACATTTGCTTCAATGGATGAAGACAACGGCCATGATGATAGTGATCATGACATTGATGTTGATCCTCTAATCAAGAAGGCACAACAACCTCTTTATGAAGGCTCAACAACAAATCTTCTATCTGCTATATTGTTGTTGGTGAACTTCAAGGTTTTGAATGGTTTATCAAACACCAGTTTCACACAGACGCTAAGGTATGTAATTTTTTAATTATCTATGTATGCATGTTCACAATTACCTCTAAGGTTGATTTTGGTCCTATATTTCTATTGTTATTTTTATTTGTAAAATATGGATGCGATATTAATGATGAGTAATATTGTTTATAAGATACTTATTCTTTCCAATTTTGTAGATTGTTAAGTGAATATCTATTACCGACGTCAAATATTTTACCATGCACATATCGAGAAGTATATTTGATTATGAAAGAAATTGGAATGGAGTATCAAGCTATTGATGCTTGTCCTAATGATCATATCATATACTATGGACAATATGCATTGGAAAATGAATGCCCACATTGTCAAATAAGTAGATATCGAACCGATAAAGTGTCAAAAAAGGTGCCTCGCAAAGTTCTTCGTTACATTCCGATAATTCCACATTTCCAGCGGTTGTTCAGGTGTCAAAGTATAGCACAGTTTATGGATTTCCATGCTAAGAACAGAAGTCTAGATGATGTTCTTCGAATACCTGCAGATGGTTCTGCATTGAAGTTCATTGAAGAAAAGTGGCCAATTTTTAAAGAAGACCCCCGTAATGTTAGAATTTCATTGGAAGCTGATGGCGTCAATCCATTTGGAGAGCTTCGTTCCACCTACTCAGTCTGGCCTGTTTTTGTTATAAACAATAACCTTCCTCCTTGGATGACGATCAAGAGAGAGCACACAATGTTGGCAATGATTGTTCCAGGTATGTAATTAACTTACATGTGTTTACTTGAAAGTATGACTATAAAATGCTTCCTTTTATTTTCGTGCATGATAATTATGGTTTTTTTATATATATAATGCATATTATAGCTAAAAGCAATTTTATATGTATATTTAACCAATTAGGTAAGTACCAGGTTAAAGATATGAACGTATATATTGAGCCTCTTATCGATGAGTTGTTGAAGTTATGGGTGGGTGTCACTATGTACGACATCTCTAGACCAATAGGGCAAAGACGATTCCAATTCCATGGAATACTTGCATGGACAATTCACGATGCTCCAGGGTTAACACATTTTTGTGGTATATTGTAATTACTTTATTTTGTGATTTAACGTTATATATATATATATATAAATATATATATATCATGCATTAATTTCAATTGTAACTCTAATTTACGGCATCATTGATTCATCTTTCGTGTAGGTCTTCAAACAAAGGGTAAATTTGCATGTCGAGCTTGTGGTCCTAGGATAAAATATTGTCATTCAAGAAGTCTACGAAATGAAGTGTTTGATGAGTATAGGCACTTTCTTCCTAAGAACCATACATATCGAACTACAAACAAAGCAAAATTCAATGGTAAAGAAGAGAATGGAAAAAAACAATGAAGAATGACACCTCACTTATGGAAGTTGGAATATAATAGAAATCGTCAAGGTATGCAGTTGGTTTATGTATCATATATTATATAAATGTTTGTTTTTTTTGTGAATTTTGTTCAGCGCGGTTATGTATTAATGTAGCTACATTGAATATTAATTTTGTTGTTATTTCATTAATGTCATTAAGGTGCGAATGGGCTTCCACAAGGGATGAAAAGTTACTCGATTCAATTCGGTAGGTTTCCATACTACGAGCACCTACAAATAGTTCATTTGTTTGATACAATGCATATCGGGAAAAACATAACAGCAATGTTATGGCGTATTTTAGATGGAAGGACTGACAAAGAAAGAATTGGAAAGATTTGTAGTGGCATCCATGAGGCTAATCACGCATTGCAAAGTGTGATCATTAATTCCAATGGCGATGGTCATGAACATAATATTAGACTTCCTTGGTTATTGATGGAGCAACAAAGCAATTCTGTAAAAGAGGTCATTCGAAAAATCAGGTTTCCCACGGGCTTTTCGTCAAACATACAAAATATCTTAACGAAAAAAGGTAATTTTGGTGGGGTTAAAACGCATGACTAGCACACATTCATTAAGGTAAATATAATTAGGTTTTAATATATTTCAGCCTTATTTGTATGCATTATTTTGTT
>LPNX010854664.1:2487-12723 GCA_001517045.1 Pseudotsuga menziesii
TGTGATTTTGTGTCTGAGAGATAAAGAGAATAATATTTGGGTTATGAGAAGTGGAGGGTGTGTGTTATTACTAGTAGGGGGAAGAGATGGCTTCAAAGAGAGAAATATATATATCACATAAGAGGGAGGGGATGAGGGGGGAGGAGGAGGGTTGTGCATGAGATAAATAAAGGTATCACATGGGGGTTTGATTAGTAATGGTTTAGGGAATTTTAGGGAATTTAGAGATAAGGTACGATATAGGCTTGGGGGAGAGAGAGAATAGTGGGGGTGTTATGGAACTAGGTTACATAAGGAGTTGTGGTTGTTAGGGGTAGGGTGAGAATTGAATGGGTTAGAGAGATAGAGAGAGATATTTAGGGAGAGAGGGAATAGTGTGGGGTTTTAAGAGAGAAAGAGGTGGATATTGTGGTGCAATGAGAGAGTGTATGGATATAGAGAATTCTATGGAAGCCAGAGATAAGGTGCATATATGGTGGGAGAAATGTGTGTGTGTGTATGTGCATGCATGTGTGTGAGTGAGTGAGTGTGTGTGTGTTGATCGGAATATTTCACCACCTGCAGACAGCAAGGTGCTTCGCTGGTCTAAATGGTTCAGATCCAGAACAAATAGATCACAGAGGTTGATAACTCCTTCTAGATGCTGTAGATATCTGGAATACAAGGCTTTGATATTTCACCTATGTACCTGCAAAAGAGTTCAACATGAAATAGATCAAAGCAACTAGAATATGATCTACTAATCTATGTGAGTGACTAAGGAATCTAGCAATATATATCTGAAATCAAACATCAACAATATATATTGGACATAAAATCAACTTGCATTAGAAATATGAAGAAGTTTACAACCAAGCCTTGGTGTTGACATGCATCTCCATGAAACCATCTCTTCATCCCCAAAAGCTCTGACTCTAGCTCTCTATGCTCTCTCCAAATGATCTTGGGCCAAGAATTAGTCCAACAACATAACAATACCTTCAATGTTCTCTCCTCAACTATGGCTATGAGCTCATATTTATAGGGATTTAATGGATAGAGATGGTTGAGAAATTAGTGGGTGAGGTGGCCTCTAAGATCCTAGGATGAGGCATCTCAAGTTAAAAAAACCCACAGTAGTAGCGATAAGGGATATCTCAAGGCTTATCATCTAGAAGCCTCGAGAAGCTTCTCTTTTTTCCCTTTTACCTAGGGTACCATGCTTCTCCTTCTTTGACAGAGTAGTTTTGGTAATAACCGCTTATGGACAAAGGGTAACAGGAAGTGGCACCGCTTGTGGACAACTGATGAAAAGCGGTGCGAATAGTGGTACTGCTCCTGGATAAAGGAGGATGAGCGGTGCTAGGAATTTGTATGACAGACTAATAAGAAACCATTTAATCTTCACTCCAGAAGCTGGGATTTTAGGGCAAGTAGGTATGTCAAAGATATTATCACATGATGGTGATAGGATTTTGGTATAACAAGATGCCCCCAAAAGCATGAGTCTTAGAGTGATACGATAATTGAGAGCTTTGAGAACAAGTCATTGCCAGGAGATGAAAATGTTGGCTCGCTCAAAGTATGCAGTCAGGTAGGCATCTGTAGTACATTAGTATGTTGACTCGTAGACACAAGTAACCAAAATCATAGTTGTAGACCAATACAAGGCAGATCAATGAGTGGAATAAACAAGTATGGCTACTAGAATACAATGTAGATCCATGTGATAGAGGACTCAAACTTGGACATAGCTACTAGACATACAACATATATCTATGTCATACAGACACAAATTTGAGCATAGCCATGACCATACAAATGTGGATCCATGCTAGATATACAAAAACTCCATTGCAACCTGGGGAAAAGGAATGAGCGCTTTTAAACAAATGCCTAGGGTCTTTGTCTCGTCTTCCACAAAGTATGATTCTATCCATGTGATTACAATGATATGAACATGGTAGAAACCGATTGATTACCAGCCAATGATGTGAACTGTTAACAAGTGTGAGGGAGATCACCATTAATGTCAATTATTCCCAAGGTACTCTAGTACAATCTACTGAGTATGAATATATGTCCCGATGTTGAACACCCAGTCGATTATATAAATCAAAGGTCAATGACATGAACCAATGTTGAGAGTGAGAGAATATGTCATTAAGGAATATAGATCTCAAAGTAATAAATATTGTTTCTAATACTATTTCCCAGATGATGAGATGATGTCGACGAGAAAAGTCTCATCGAAGGAGGGCCATGATGAGTCCCACATCGATGACATAAAACTTGGAACATAGTTCTGGAATGATGTGAACATAGTAAGTGTATGACTGACTCAAAGATACTGACACAAAGGTTGTTTATACTGTAGAGGTAAGACTTCTTCAGGTTCCCTTTGAACATCAGGTGACATGACAAAATGAATTGGTAGCATGACTAGAGAGGACAGATACACAATGCAACAATCGACAATGCATTCTTTTGAAAGACTCAAAATATTGGCATGACTCATGAAAGTGGATCGTCACAGAGATCAGCTGAATACCCAATTTACTAACATGATTGTGTAGAAAAGTGCCATGTTCAAAGGTAATGACAAACAACTGCCATTATTTTCAAAATCATTCCCTTTCCCATTCCCCCCATCATGATCGATGAGTGCCTCTTTTCAGTTTTACGAGTTCAAACAGGGTAACAAACACTCGATATAGCTTGTTGAAAGACAAGTCCAGTCTCATATCTTTTACAAACCTTAGAGAGGATGGGCTTGTTCCCAACACGGTCCTCTCGATGTTTAATTTAACGAGTCCACTGAAAGAAGACTCGGTATCTTTCATATTTAGAGAGTCTGAATGAATACAGAAGAAGACTCCATGGGGGTCCTTTTTTGTATGATTTAGTCTCTAAGGCCCAAAAAAGTGTAAAATCATACCTTAGAGAAATATTCCAGTCATGATTGGCTAGAGTGTTCCTTTCTCGTAAATAGTCCTATCCAAACTGAGAAAGAGATAACCTACCGTTGGAAGAACGACTCTTCAAATACTTTAACAAGTGTGAAGAAGACAAGATCACTTGACAATCTTTTCGTATTTAAGGAGCCTAAAAAAGGTTTTAAAGAGAACTCCATTAACCTTTTTCATGTTTGAATCCAGAGCATGAAAAAGTAATAAACTAAGCTCAAACAACTTTTCATGTTTTAACCAGAGCATGAAAAATGAAAAGTAAGCTCAACACCATCTTACTATTTTTAATGAGCTCGAAGATCAGTTGAAAGAATGCTCAAGGATTGGTTTCATTTTTATGCAAGCTTGAAACCAATAGGTAAACTTATGCTTGAAAAATCCCATTAACATGACATATAGAGGTTGGAATCCTGCCCACAACATGATTGCTAGTGAAGCCTACCCCTAGCATGGTTACTAGCGGGTTGACATGCCCCCAAGATTTGTTTCATCTGACGATTCTTCTTCCATACCCAACCTAAAAACCTGGTTACTAATGTCAAAATTTTCACCAAGGGGATAGGAAGAATAAGAATTGGGCAAGCAAAGGTTCAAGTTCTAACACTAAAGTGAAGACTCGACTCAAAGGAAGGGGATCTGTTTCATTTTTATGCAAGCTTGAAAGAGAAGGTAACTATGCTTGGAACAGTATTTCATTTGTATGAAAGCTTGAAACCAATAGGTAAACTATGCTTAAGTAAAGCTACTTCATTTTTTAACAAGCTTGAAATAGAAAATTAACTATGCTCAAGAATGGTTTCATTTTTATGCAGGCTTGAAACTAAAAGGTAAACCATGCTTGAGGAGATCCATTTCATTTTTTAACTAGCTTGACATAGAATGTGAACTTTGCTCAAAGGAATCTATTTCATTTTTTCACGAGCTTGACACAGAATGGGAACTTTGCTCAAAGAAATATGTTTCATTTTTTAACGAGCTTAACATAGAATGGGAACTTTTATCAAAGGAATGATTTCATTTTTATGCAAGCTTGAAACCAAAAGGTAAAATATGCTTGAGGAGTGGTTTTATTTTTTAATAAGCTTGAAACCAAAAGTAAACTGTGCTCTCAACATGGTTTCATTTTTATGCAAGCTTGAAACCAAAAGTGTAAACTATGCTTAAGGAGTGGTTTTATTTTTTAATGAGCTTGAAACCAAAAGTGTAAACTATGCTCTAGACATGGTTTCATTTTTATGAAATATTGAAACCAAAAGTGTAAACTATGCTTAAGGAGTGGTTTTATTTTTTAACGAGCTTGAAACCAAAAGCATAAACTATGCTTAAGGAGTGGTTTTATTTTTTAATGATCTTGAAACCAAAAGCGTAAACTATGCCCTATATATGCTCCTACCCAACATGATATCGAGAGGTTGGTAGGTTTCCCCCATTACATAAAATCTAGCGAATTAGCTCCATTATGATTTCCATAGACTAGAACCATGCCCCCCCATACCTATGATGGGAAGAAGCTAACTAGAAGAAGGGGAAGGAACCACAAGAACATGCAGCACATTCAAGGTGGTCTGATTACTAGGAGTAATGTGATGGTCATGTGTAACAAAAGAAAGCTAATCAATGGTTACCATCTTTCCATCATGCGAAAAATGGATAACTCTAAAGAGTGTGGACACAACAGCCTTCATGGAATAAACATAATCACGTCCAAGGAGAATATTGAAATCTAAAGGACCTTGGACCACCATAACATCAATACAGATAGTTTTCCCTCCTAATGTAATAGGTAAATGAGGAAGGATCCCTAAAGGTGCAGCATGCCTTTGATTAAAAGCTAGTATCTGATTGGTGGCTGGAACAAGCTGAGGAGAACCTAAAGCTTGCCAAGTAGTTGAGGATAGAATACTAATAGAAGCCCCTTCATCAATAATAGTGCAAATTATCCATCTAGAAGTAACATTCACAACTATATTGAAAGGAACACTTGAATGAATATGAGACTCTGTTAGCTTACTCCAGTCAAACGAAATAACCTCACTACTTGGAGAGGGTTCTTGTCGAAACAGACAAAATTTCCTCTTTTCGAGAACAATCAGAATGAAGCATAAAAAATTCTACAGGTTTCAGTTCATTCTCTACTGGAAGAGAAGAACAAGATGAATATTTGTTCAAAGAGACTACTTCAGTCTTAACACTCTCTGATGAAATAGTGGGATCAGGTGGAGATGATGTCAACTTGACCACTTCAACTTCACTCTCCAAAGGAAGAGTGGGATCAACCACAGATAAATCCAAATCGACCACTTGGTCAACTAGTGGGGGATCGAGGGATAACTTACTATCACTTGTTGGAATCACCTGTTGATGATCAATAATATTTTCCAACCAACACAAAGCTTCATCCATGCTTGGACAAAGAAAGGTATGATGCATAGCCTTGCATATCAAACAAGGATACAAGACTTTACCCTTATGACCTTTTACTAATGGGTCACTGGTGGAGGGAGTATAATCAACATGATGGTCAGAGGTTGATGACATAGATGGTTTGGACCTTTTAGACCACTCTTCTTATACATGGGAGAGGCTAGGACACTCCTTAAGAAGGTGGCCCCCCTTGCAAAGCTTACAAGGGAACATGGGTTTTTTGGGCGTTCTCTTTGAATGAGCACCATCGAGAGTATATGGTTTCTACTTTTTCTCTTTCTTATCCTTCTTCTTTTTACCCTTCCCTGTCTTCTTCTTCTTATCCACATGACTACTAACAAGAGAGCTTTGATCAAGTGAAGAAGAAGAAAGGGGTGAAGCCACAATCGATGAAGAAGGAGCAAGATTATGTTAAGGTTGATCCTCTCCTGGAGGAGAGGTGACATTTGAGACATTAGGTGTAACAGGAATTACTGGATTAAACAGCCAGACCGGTAATCCTATAGTTAATCTAGGAATATTTAGAGTGGCAATAAAGGGAGGATCAATACCTTCACTTGGAGGGAATACAAAAGGTATACCTTGAAAACGGACCTCTTGAGTGGTAGTCCCAGATGGCGATGCCATCTCTAAACTCTCTAATAACCCAATAACTACCATGCACAAGAAAGTACTATTCAAACTAAAAGCAACAAGAAAACATGTGAAAGGAGTGGATAAGAGTTAGGAACCTCACAGGACAAGCCAAAAGGATAACTCAGATGGTTTGAGGATTCCTAAATGGGTCTCTTGATATATGCAAGGTACGAGGGAGCTCAAATCAGTAGTAGTACTGTCTAATGCATAACCGTACATAAGGGGCCTTTTGATATACAATCGAGTATGTGAAGTACCTTTCTATATACATCAAGGGTATGTGAAAGGTCATTCGATATACCGATGGTACGTGGAAGAACCACGTGAGTCCTAGGATGTAATGCTGACAAATAATGACAGTTCCTACATTTAATGATGCCCAAACACATCTCTAACTTATCACTCAAATTGCTAAAATTTTTAACCTAGTACTACCATTAATTTTATCTTGTGCGTTTAGGTGGAACCATGGAGTGAAAACTTGAATTTAAAGAAGATGCACACCGATCTATATGACAATGCAAGTTTTCCTCTTAAATGAAATTCTACCTAAGAGAGGGAGAGAGATTTACTTTTATTCCAAAAATGCACACCCAAATACAAATGCAACTCTATCTTTTCAAATGAAAAGTAAAATATCAATGCACCCCAAACAATATTCAAAGCAAATAAAAAAGAGATCTAGAGAACATATAACATAAATCAAAATGTTTCCTATATTTTCATGCTTGAAAAAGACGCATAAAAACTCAATGGAAAGATGATTTCACTAACGTTTCCAAACAAATCCAACTCTAATACACGCAAAGCTGAAAACATATATTTCTTCTCAATGAAAGTAAGATCTAGAATTTCAAACAATCATGCACAAAACAAGAAGAAAATCGTTCAACAAGCCTGCAAATAAAGCAAAAGAGAGGGAAAACCAAAACTTGTCTTTGAAACAGACAATGAAATGAAGAACCAATTTTTCCTACCAAGCACTGAAAAAATAAGCATGAAAAGGGAAACAAGAATCACCCCAAGTAAAGGAAGACTCAAAACAACATGGATCACTCATGCATTCCAAGTCCAAAACAAACCAAAACCTACTCATGAAAATGAAACGTATATTTCCAATTCCAATGAATAATACCTACAAAACGGAGCAAGAGGTTTCAAGAAAAGAAAAGAATGTAAACTCCAATGCAAGAAACATAGACTCTCTTTGAATGTAGAAAGAATACAACAATCAAAGTGACTATAGAATACACAATTCATGGCCCCTCCTGGCCATGAGGGAGCATTTTTTTTTAAAACACACTTCATTTTCATCAAAAAGTAAGCAAAAAACACACAAAAATGAAAATACAAAGTCTTGGAATAGGGCCTACCTGGCACCGCATAGATGAAGTTGTTGATAGGTGGTTTTTAGGTAGCACTGCTTCTTGCTCACTAGATTCAGGTGGTGGCACCGTGTATTGCTAATAGAACACTAACGGTGGCACTGCTCCTTGCCAACAGAATATGTGTGGTTCCCTGTAAAAATACAAAACATAAAGAGAACGATAGATCAAGTTAGAAATAGACTAGATTAGGGAAAATACTATTGAATTGAGTATGAAAATAGAGCATAAAAGACCGAAATGAATTAGATCTGAACAGATCTAGAAATTTCAAACCCAAATAATGCAAGTCAAAAAGTAGATCTGACTGAAAAGAGTTGAAGAAAATGGGGCCTGGATTCAGACAAGAGTTGCATACTGAGGAAGATCAGAACAACTGATACACTAATTCCCCAGTGGAGTCACTATATTTGTTGATCAAAATATTTCGCCTCCTGTGGACAACAAGGTGTTTTGCTCGTCTGAATTGTTTAGATCCAGAACAAATAGATCACAGAGGTTGATAACTCCTCCTAGACGCTATAGATATCTGAAATACAAGGCTTTGATAGTTCACCTATGTACTTTCAAAAGAGTTCAACATGAAATAGATCGAAGCAACCAGAATATGATCTACTAATCTATGATAGTGACTAGGGAATCTAGCAATATATATCTGAAATCAAACATCAACAATATATATGGGATAGAAAATCAACTTGCATTAGAAATATGAAGAAGTTTACAACCAAGCCTTATTGTTGACATGCATCTCCATCAAACCAGCTCTTCATCCCCAAAAGCTCCAACTCTAGCTCTCTATTCTCTCTCCAAATGATCTTGGGACAAGAATCCGTCCAACAGCATAACAATACCTTCAATGTTCTCTCCTCAACCATTGCTATGAGCTCATATTTATAGGGCTTTAATGGATAGAGATGGTTGAGAAATTAGTGGGTGAGGTGGCCTCTAAGATCCTAGGATGAGGGATCTTGAGTTCAAAAAACCCACAGTAGTAGTGATAAGGGATAACTCGAGGCTTATCATAGAAGCCTCAAGAATATTCATTTTCCCCTTTTACCCAGGGTACCATGCTTCTCCTTCTTTGACAGAGCAGTTCTGGTAATAACCACCTATGGACCAAGGGTAATAGGTGGTGGCACCGCTTGTGGACAACTAATGAAAAGCGGTGTGAATAGGGGTACCACTCCTGGATGAAGGAGGATGAGCGGTGCTGGGAATTTGTATGACAGACTGACAAGAAACCATTTAATATTCACTCCAGAAGATGGGATTTTAGGGCAACTAGGTATGTCAAAGATCTTATCACATGATGGTGACAAGATTTTTATATAACAGTGTGTGTGTGTGTGTGAGAGAGAGAGAGAGGTGGTAAGTTGTATGGATATGGAGATTATATGAGAGGAGGAGAGATAAAGAGAGAAAGAGAGGATTAAGGTTAGGATGGGTGGGATATATATAGAGAGAAGGGCAAAGAGTTTTTCTATGGGTAGTGATATAAATATATAAAGATTAAGGGAAAGTAGGTATGTCAAAGATCTTATCACATGATGGTGACAAGATTTTTGTATAACAGTGTGTGTGTGTGTGTGTGTGTGTGAGAGAGAGAGAGAGAGAGAGGTGGTAAGTTGTATGGATATGGAGATTAGATGAGAGCAGGAGAGAGAAATAGAGAGAGAGAGAAGATTAAGTTTAGGATGGGTGGGATATATATAGAGAGAAGGGTAGAGGGTTTTGCTATGAGCAGTGATATAAATATATAGAGATTAAGGTTGAGGGAGAGGTAGGTATTTCGGGATCATGAGCAAAATTACAAAGAACATGGGTATAGGGTATAGGAAGAGAGGGAGATAAAGGGAGGGTGGTAAGTGGTATGAGAATGTGGATTAAGAGAGATAAAGGGATAGAGGGTTTTATGGGTAGGTGGAGTAGGAGAGAGAGAGAGGAAGGGATACTAGTTATTTTTAGGGAGAGTACAACAACAATTAGGGAGAGCATTGGGGGTTTTGGGTAGTGAGAGTGTCAAGAGAGATGGAGAGAGGTGGGTTTTTAGGGGTATTATGGGAGAGAAAGAGAGGGGTGAGGTAAGGGTAAGTGGAGGAGTAGATGAGATAGATAGCGAGAGAGAAGAATGGGATGAGTGGAAGGAGGGTGTTGGTTATTAGGGCTTGGAAGAGGGGGCTGGTTGTAGAAGAGAAATAAATAGATATCAATGTGAGGGGGTAGGGGTTTAAGTATGGTTAGGGAAAATAAAGAGGAGAGGGATAAGAGAGAGAGAGAGAGAGAGAGAGTGGTAGGGGTAGGGGGATTATGAGAGACAAATATAAGGAGATGGGTTTAGTGGGAGTTGGAGTAAGAGAGAAATATAGAGTCTTAGGGAGAGTATGAGTAGTGTTAAGGAGAGAGAGGGGGGGTTAGGGGTAGTGATAGTGTGTGTGAGAGAGAGAGAGAGAGAAAGAGAGAGAGAGTCAAGCGGTGAGTGGGGGGGGGTGTTTATTATAAATATTGGTCTTGGGATTTGTGGTGAAAGTTGAGGGATGGTTAGGGAAATTAGAGTGAACAGGTGGTATATTGTGGGGATAGAGAGAGAGATGCTTAATGAGAGTAGGATTCAAGTTAGGGAGTGTGAGGGTGGGGTTATGGAGAGAGATGTGTGTTTATGGGTAGTTAGAGTGTTTGAAAGAGAGAGATAGAGAGAGAGAGATGGTCGAGATCTTAGAGGGTTAGGAAAAAGAGAGAGGTTTGGTGTTTAGGTGTAGGTGGAGGATTACCATATAGAGAAATCAAGATAGAAGGTTAGTAAGAATTAGTGGAAAGAGGGGAGAGAAAGAGTGAGAGAGGGG
>LPNX010854698.1:4858-79192 GCA_001517045.1 Pseudotsuga menziesii
CCTTCCTTCTGGGAAGAAAATGGTAAATTGTTGTCTCAAGTGGAATATCAAGCTGAGCTGGTTAGATGGAGGTTCGATCACAAAATATTTGAAGAATGCATCATTCTTTATCAGGGAAAACAATACTTGAAAATTTATCAATGGACTTCGAGATAATTGATACTTTCAGAGCTATGTGTGCTAAGTTGCCAACAATTTCATACATGGACCATGTAGAGCTGCAAGTGTTAGCTAAAGAAATAGCCAGTCTAGAGCTACCAAATGTTGATTAGTTGAAAACAGTGGAAAATTTTGGAAAAACAAAATACAAGTTACACCAATGAAGGAAATTCAAGAGTTATTGAAGACTTGTTTATTTAAATTTTGTAATAAATTTCTGAAGTAGTTAGTTGGTTAGGAGTTAGAATGACAAATGTAATAATGCAGTTATTTTTCCTATTTTGAGCATAGAAGTTGTTATCAGCTCAAGGAGCATTTTTTTCTTAAGCAACATTTGGTAATGTATTGAGGGTTGGAACCCGTGAGAAAAACTGTGTATTGTAAGAGATTTTAAAGATGAATAAAATTGCAGAGTCGGGTGGGAATTTTACATAGATTCTTGTATTATATACTTTTCTCTTATTTATGTGAATGTGTTTCTAGTTAATCTTTCCATTATGTTATCTTTTTTCATACATGAATGAGCCTATATTGGGATAGAATCCATACTCATATGCTCTAACGCTTTGCTTTCAAGTATTCACAAAATTGTTCCTCTAAAGTTAATGTTGGATTCATCCTAGTTAGATGCCCATATTAATGGATTGTTTCTAAATTCCTCTTTTATCACCAGAAAACCAACTTTTTGACTTCGAAGAAGTAGCTACCCTGCCTCTTTTTAAATTCTATTTCAATAGCATTGTTATCATATATGACTCCATGCCCAATGAGCACCCATTTCAGCCACATTCCTTATTAAATTTAATTTCTTTTGCAAATATTTCTAGCCTATGAGTTTAAACTATTAAGAGATCCCTCTCTTGAAGAAAGAAGCCATCTTTTCTTGCTAAAGATTGGTTTTGTGGCTACCTTGGGGTTACCCTTTCACAACCGGGGGTAAATTATGAGTGCTAACAGTAACACTAATTTCAAATCCATGTGAAGATTCGGAATTTGTAACACCTTTAGCACAAAATTAGCAATAACTTTAATAAATTCTTCAACTCTTGCCTCTTTTTTGAATAATTTTTCAATTGCTCAACACTAGGAATAAAGACAATGACCTTGATTTCTTTAATTGATGTATCTATACCTCCAATAAAGACTTCAACTTTGGATTTCTCGACATGCTTGATAGTTATATAAACATCGTTTTCTAAGATCATCCCACAAACAATAGTGTATTCATGCAATCCCCCACCAAGGATTTCGACAACTCGCACATTATCGACATTTGAAGTAACTCGATTCCTGGGGTTATCTTGAGTACATGTGTTATAGCCTGTTTTTGCTTCTCATTTTAAAGCATTTGCTTGTTTTTTGAAACATGGTTTTGTTCATTTTTAGGTTTGGATTTTAGGTTACTTTAAATCTTTTCTTTGATTTTTATGTTTGTATTTAGGTGACTTCATAGGTTTTTTCCAATTTTGGATTTACTTAGCAAAATTTATAGTTTTCAGGGGCTTGTAGGATGTTTATATGAATTAAAGGTTCTAAAAAATATCATAAAGTTTTATTTTAAGCCATTTAACCAAAGTTAACCCTTTGCTGTGAGTTTTATTTTGAAAATTATTCAAACAGGTATTCTTGTAGCGCAAGCCCAAAAAAGTTACACACATGCACTACAAGAAAATCATGCTATCTGAAAAATCATGATTTTTGGCTCAAAGTTTTTGAAATTCATGCATAGGAGAGGTCATTCACACTTGTTAATGAGCTTGATACATGTTTTCAGCCAGAGTGATCATTGTGACAAGTGTTAACAGTTCATGCAAGGAATCATTAGGGTAAGTTGTGGTGGTCTGGAAGTTATGATACATAGTAGTAGAACATTGATAATTATCCATGATGAGGAAAATTCACCTTGAGTTACACATCTCCTGAAGTGCATGAAGAGCATGCGAGGTCGTGGCAGAGTTTTGGCAGCTTGTAATCAAGGTTTGAAGAAGGTCGGTAACTTAGGGCTTTGAAGGGCGACTATTTGGCACTATCGTGGCGGTCAGAGAAGGATTAAAGAATGAAATTAGACACCTAGCAGATAGGAAAACACATTTCTAGCAGTTGAATTCACTATTCTAACAAGTAGGAGGCAAATTACTATCATATAACATGTATTTGGGTTCACATTGACAGAAGATTAATTATGGAGTTTAACTAAGAATGTTAGTACATAAACCCAATTGATGCTCAATGTCAAAATTTCTCTGTCAATATGTCGATAGAATTAAGATACTTATCAGTTTAAGTGATAAAATCTAGTTCAGGGGTTTAGTTTCCCAACATATCATTGTCTGTTAAAATTGCCAAGATCCGAATAGAGTTAGAGTTCTTTACTAAGAGAAGCAATTTTTAAGTTCAGTCATCTAAAATGAAGAGGAGTGGGAAAACAAACAAAGCTGAAGCCTCAGATATGTCTTGGGTTCAAGCTTTCCCAGACTATGCAATATTATTTTTAGAAGCAGGATGGTTAATCTTTTTTTAGAAGATTGATAGGTATCACACAAAAGTCTCATATAAGTTTGCTCAGTGTTTGGATAAAGATATTGTTACTTTTGACACCTTAAAGATTGAGTTGACCAGAGAACTAATAGCAGAGGCCACAGACCATACCTTTGATCAAAAAAGTACCTTTTACCTTTGATGCACATAATTACTTTCTTCCAGATGTGGTTGCGGAATGGGGTAAAGGAGTACATATCCAGAAATTCAAACCAGAATGGAGAGAGCCAATAAAAATTTTGCAAAGTTATATCACTTGTGATAGAATATTTGCATTTGTTTTTAAGTATCATTTCAAATTTTTGCAGCATCTTAACCATGAAGCAAAAATGAATCTTCCTTTCTTTTTCCTTAAAAGTCTACAAAAGATATCTAGCAGGGTAAAGGAGCATCAAGACCATACTAAACAGTCTATATTTCATCATGGTCTAATAAAGCTAATCATAAGTACTGTGCTTCGAAAGAAGGAAAAAAAGTGGGATTATTCTCTATTTTGGTGTGGATTTCAAACAAAGAAGGAAGACCAAGCTCAGAAAAGACAGTTGAATAAAGGTCATAATTTGGTCAAGAAAATGAAAAAGAGAGTCATAGTTGAGATCGAAGAGGATAATGTACCAGAAAAATATATGACCCAAAGAGATGAAAATGTTGAAGATGAACAACAGACTAATATTGAGTAAAATGAAATATAAAAGGCAGGAATGAAGGATTTAGAGCCTGTGGAAGATAGTTTTCATGTAGAAGTAAACCAGGAAGTAAAGGAAAATGTGAAATAACGGGAACAAGTTCCTATGACAGTACAGTCAGAAGACGAGAAAAAGTCAATGTTTGATGAAGCTAGGGTTGACATTGAACAAGATGTACAGAAACAATATGAAGAAGGGATAATGTCATGGGGGATAAAAATAAAGGTAGTTCAGTTAGCTTCTATAAAACATCAAGGAAAATCTTTGAGCATGTTAGGGGAAATTGGGGCAGGTTGGAGGTCTAAGACTAGAACCAAGAATAAACTCAGGTTGAATATGAAAAAATTGTTAAACCCTAAACTAGCTCAAAAGAAAATTACACTTATTGAAGACTCTTCATCTCAAGAAGAGTTAGAAGACAATGAAGATCTAAATGTAAAGGAGATGAAGGGTAAGAAACAAATTATTTCATAAGATAAGTTAACTTTCACTGAAACCAAAATTTTAGAGATATTTAAGGAAGTTTGAAAAAAGGTAATCTTAGACCATCATCAAGATGATTCAAAGAAGCAGCATTTAGTTATATCAATTCTTTGTGTAGAGAAAGGAAGCATTGCAAATCCATCAACCCAATGTAGTGTTGAAGTTAATGAATATTCAGGAGTCCCTGTGGCTATGACAGAGCAGCTAGAAGAAGATGAAGAGATTTTTAAGAAATTGAAAATCCCTTGGATGCCAGAAGAAATGCATCCAGTATTAGAAGGGAAGTGCATTGATTCTGAGAATGAGAATTTGCAGAGGAGTATTAAATAGTACAAATATCAGATTGAGTACCTACATGAAACAAATCAAGGATTAGTGATTGCTAATAGAAGATTGAGAGAAGATTTAAAGGAGGTAAATAGCCACTATCAAGAATTAATTGCAGTTTCTAAGGAGGCTTTGAAAAGGAAAAGACAGACACAAATTATGTATGCAAAACTGAAGCAAACCATTCAAGACCTAACACAGCAAAATTTGGTGCATTCAAAAAGAGTTGAAGAGCTAGAAGCTGATCATCAGAAAACTAGAAGGAAGAATCAAGCTTTAGAAGGGATAGCTCTTTTAGTAGAGGCTGCTAAGGACTTGTAAAGTGCTTTTAAGAATAGTGGTTATTAGTTAGTTTTTGAAAAAGTTAGTTTATTTTGTATGACTATATTCTTATTGAATAATTCGGTAGTATGACCTAAAAGTAGTTTTTTCAGCTATGTAACTGTCTTTGGGAAAACAAGATAAAAGTAAGGCTGGAAAAAGACAAAGGGTTCGAATTTTTGTACAAGGGGAGGCTATCAAGCTACTGTTTTATGGAGCTAAGTGTCAAAGACTCTTATGTATTTTGAATGACTGATTATGAAATATATGCAAACTATAATCCCTGTTTATCTTATCTGCTGGTTTCATTTTTTATTTGTTTAATCACTCGGTTGATATATTCATTTCTTGTTTTAGCTTATTATTCATGAAATGCTTGTTAACTGTGGATGAAATTCGGTGCTGTGATTATTGTTTCTGGTTTATATTTTATATATTATGCATCTCAGTCCTTATTTGTGCATGATTTAGTGTTTGCCTTATCCTTGTGAAGTTTTTACCCTCTTGTTTACAAACTACACAACCAAAACCCTAAAAAAACCTATTTTACTTAATTTTGTTTTATGATATTGTGTTGGCTTGTTCTTTTGTAGTCCAAGAACAATTTAAGGCACTAATAACATGCATCTAAATTTTATTGTAACCCCAACCCAATTTCAATTTCATTTCACTACGTATGGTTTCATGCCCAAACCCCAGTATTAATATTCATAAAAATTAAAAATTTTAACTTGAAACTTGAAACACATGAGACAATTTCCACTTTTGAAAACTTAGAAATTTATATAGCAACCTAACTTTTCAATCTCAAAAAAATATTTCAACCACACATATAGAATGTTTCATGAAAAACCTCGAAGGGAAAAACTATTCAAGAAAGAAATTTTTATTTTTCAGGAATTTTTTTACAAATCAAAACAACAGTACTTGTCTCAACATTTCACTCTCAAATTGCATGCCAAAATTACACAGAACAATTGTTCTATGACCAACCATATTTTATGTACGGTATGGCTCACACATGTGATTGTATGGATAACATTAAATATTCTTGTATGATATGTACCTTCCCTTGAAAAATGTGCCAAAATTTTTCCTCGAAATCTGTGCTTCTCTCCTCAATTTTTGAGCCTATATGGATTATTGTACAACTACAATTAATTTTGTATCAATGCCTCTATTTTTGTGCCCTGTTTCTCCTTCTTGAAAATTGTGCCCTTCCTCAATTTTTGTGATAGTATGACCTAATTAATGCTGCTATACAGATTTCCTAAAAAGTGTGCCCACTCCTTGGGGATCGTGCCCTATTGAACATTCTTGATTTATGTGCAAGGGTTTGTCTTATTTCTCTCTCAAAATGACTTTTCTCTCTTTCTCTCTCCTCTCCAAAAATTCTCTCTTTGGAATTGACGATCATCATGTCTTTCTCTATCTTTTTTATTTGAGTAACCACCATCTCAAAATCAATGGCTTATATTAAAAATCAACTAAATGAGATCTAGGGACAAAAACAAATTTCACTTTTTCTCATTAAAAAGCATTTAATAACTTTTTAAATATTTAATGTGAGACATTAATTACACACCCACCTTTTTAAAATCTCATTAAAGTCACAAATAAAATTTATAATTCAACTTTGATTTATAAAGTAGCTTTATCATTATAAAGTCAATCTCACTTTATAAACATAAGCTAGGGACCACATTTAAATTGTCCTTGTACACCCCAAGGAACCAATGAGTGGATAAACACTTCCTAGGTAACTTTTCAACACTCACTCTTACCGAGAAAGGTGTTCTTCACCACCCCCATCTTGTCTCTGAAATAAATATGCTTCCCTCTTTCCAAAGTCTTCATGAGAATGTATTCTACCTACTCATCAGTAGAAATGTATTGCAACTCCACAACTCCTTTATGAACATAGTCTCTAATGAAATGATATCTAACCTCAATATTCTTTGACTTGTCACGAAACCCAAAATTCTTAAAGAGCTCGATGCAAATTTGATTATCAAAATGAATAATAGTAGGTCTCATCTCCTAACCAATTAAGTCTACCATCAACTTGAAAATCCACAATTACTTGCAACTAGCCTAACTGGTTGTCATGTATTCAGCCTCTGCAGAACGCGAAGCAACAGAATTTTTCTTATGACTAAACCATGACACAACTGTCAAGCCCAAACTTAAATAACAGCCAAAATTTCTCTTCTGGTACAAAGCACTTCCTTCCCAATATGAATTTCTAAACCAAGCAATCCCACTCCATCCTACCTCTTGTAGTCCATATCATAGTCTATTATCCTAGCAAGGTATCTTAAAATGTGTTTTGTGGTTTTCCATTGCACTCTCCTGGGCTCCACCATGAATCGACTGAGAATGTTCTATTAACACTAAAATTGTCCACATAGCTCTCTATGGTCCAAACCATAATTATACCTCATAGTTCCACCATTATTTCCTCCATTTTTACCTTCACAACTAAAATTTAACCAAAATTGGTCCAAAACATTATTATTCCTTCCCCCATAAATAACCCCACTCTCTCCAAAAAGGACCAAAAAACCGTCAAATGAGAATGGGTCAAAATCCATGTAAAAATACCATGGGTCATTACCATGGGAAAAAAAATCTTAGATCACCCTATAAATACATTGTGAAGGTATCCCCGTAACAACTTTTCACTTCACTTTTTCCCAACTTTTAGTCGCACTTTTGATTCCTCACTTCCCACACCTTTCACCACACTATCCCGCGTTGCATGTCGATTTATCTATGTGTAACCCTTTCTCCATTTCCTGGGGACAACCCCTTGTTGGATATAAATAGAGAATTTCATTATGGGATCCTATAGACCATTTCCTCAAATGACTACAATGGCCCATTTTAAAGGTATTTTTGTTATTTTATTGCATTAGTTAGATGAAAATATAAATTTATTGTTATTGCTTGGTGTAAGTTGAGGTTGAGAAATCCCTTGCACCATGAACTCTTCCCTCAGATTTAGATGATCTAGGGTAGGTTCTTTTGCACATATAGGGGAGAAACCCACACTATAGTTTTGGCGACTCCACTGGCTCGATCCCCTTGGATCTCTATTTTTTTTGTAGGTGTTTTTACTGGTTTGTTCTACTTGGGTATCTTTAGTTGTTATAGATCTAACCCTTCCGTGGCATATCCGAACTAGTCCTATCATAGTTCCATCCCCCCCATCCCAAGTCGACATTTTTTCCTTAAAAATCCCTCGGTTACAGCCAGATCACACCTATCTTATAAAAAGCTACGACGAAGGTCAAACCATTTTTCTTAATAATAATGACCTAGGTCATGCCTTCTGCCATAATAAGTGCGAACTGGACCAAAATTCCAGATCGCATTTGTCTAGGCTTTCAAAATGATCTAGGTCGCTACTATGACCCAGCTTTGTGCAACCTATCACATAGAAAACTCTGTTTCATGCGACCTGAGTCTTTCTGTTTATTTTCTTCCCCGATCGTGACTATTTTACAGTTTTGTGTGACCTCAACTGTACTTATTCCATGTGAACCCGACTGCACTTGTTCCGCTAACAGGTGTGACCTGTAGTTGTTTTAATACTTTGAGGTTTTTGAGGCCCTTTCTAGAACCCTTATCTATGTTCTACCCCTTCCTTGACTGTTTTCTTCTAGATTTAATTACTTACAACCCATTTCTTTGTTTTGTAGTCCTCTTATCCTTGTATGTGAACCCCATTAGTTGATCTTGGTAGTTGATACTCCCCATGTGTTTCCTATAGCCTTTGAAGTTCCTTATGTGCTCATTTACTTGTGTACATTTTGTTATGGAAGAATTAGTTGTTTGAAAAATATTTATTGTCATTTACTATTATTTACTTTTCTGCATTTGCATCTCGAAAGTGAGATCATTGGGTTACACATCACTTGTGCACACATATCACACCCTAAAGTCACACTTGGTTCATGACCCCAAGCTGAGCCTAAAATTTAACTTAACTCAACCAACATTGTGACCTCATTTAAGGATAAAAACAATATTTTAGTTAAGTTAGGAAACTGGGATATGCATCTAAATAACACGCCTTTTCCCTTACATATGAGACATAGTTATTGTCCTCTAGGGTACCAAAATCCTCTATTACTTGTTGACACAGTCATGAACATTTTATCGGGATGCCCCACGCTCTATGGGAGTAAGCCACAACAAAGGGGTTCCAAATCTTAGGGTGGAATACCGCACTCCATTATGCACCAAAGGCTAACCCTTCATAGTCCTCCTTGTGCATGTTGAGGACCATATTGGGTGTCAAGGACCAAATGGGTGAAGTGTCAGGAAACCATACTTAACATGTCTTGAATGAGGTATCCTAGTTTCCATCCTATTAGGGATCTTTTACTCAATGTCCCTCTCGGTAATGGGATTTTCTTAGCCTCTGGTTCTTCCATTTCGTATTGTTTGACTGTGGATTTGACCACAAAGGATACAATTTGTGAGGGGATTCCATCTTGTAGATAGGAGTTTTCTTGCACTTATACCCCATAGGTTAGTGCATCATTTTATTTATAGGTAGTGTTTCTTGTTGGATTTTTTGTCGCTTTGTTGTAGGCTCTCCTATTGTGACACGTTGTTGCAGTTACATTTTAGAGATAATTGTTTTTTGGCCTATGTGACACCATGTATTAGCTCTCCTTATACAAACTCGGTTGTAATTGGAATTTTAAGCTTGTGCTTGACACCCTTTATCCTTTACTCATCATATCGCACACCATCATGCCATCATTTCTCCACCAAGATACTCACAGAGATTTAGGAGGCATACCCCTCAGTTGGGTTCCTTGAACCACCATTGCTGGATCCATATTTGACATCGGTCACCACCTTCTCAGCCATACACTGCATCTGGTTCTATTTCAGATTCCTAACAATACAAATTTACCTTGTTGACTGCCCCATCTAGCCCTAATGTTGGTGCACCTCCAAACCGCTTTCATGGGGGATGGTTGATAGTAGAATCATGAAAAATCCACTCGTCATAACGAGTATCCCTTCTGCCAGATCTATAGGTCTTGATCCCAGTAGGACCCTCGCCATCTCACACACTATTGTTGTTTTTCTACCCACTAGTGGTGGCCCCACTCCAACCACCATGGTTCATATAGTACCTTCATTTATGCATGGGGGCATTGGCCCTTCTACCACCATTTCGACTATTCACACCATTCTAGTGACTACTCCTATCGTCAAAATTCAGCCATACCAACCCCTATTTGCACATGACAACTACATGCCTACTGGTTCCAATACCATTGTTGTCCCTCCTCAATCTAGTCCGGGTCCTATTCTACCATTCATGGCTAGTCTCAATCTTCTTGACTTAGCATGATTGATGAATGAACCCATCCATCATAACCCATTGTGGCCTCCCATACCTTACCAAACTCCCTTCAAACATCCCTAAGTTTGAAGAAAAGGCAGGAAAAGACCCTCAAAACCACATTATGCCATTCCAATTTTTGTGTTCCTTTAACAACATAGTGGATGATTCTATCCGATTGAGGCTATTCCAGGGCACACTCACTAGTGTTGTAGCCAAGTGGTACATTGAATTGCCTCATGCCACTTATCCATATTTTTCCTCATTGGCCTCGATGTTTTTCTACTATTTCCAATTATCCATCTGTTATGATGACGGCATGGAAAATATAGTTAGATGATAGGATTTATCAGATTGGTATCTTAAAACCTTACTCCTTCTATTGCAAAGGATGTTACATCCAAGCTACCACAAATTAACGAAGAAGTCATCCTCAAAGCACAACATTTTGATATCATCTATGCCCAATCGGGTTATATGTATACCATCATATCTGATGCTCCCTATGTTGGCTCCTCGCGTCAAGATACGCCGGGGGAATGCCATGCTTTTAATGGAGTCATTGGTTCTATTACCCAGCATCCTTACATGTACATGGCCATCTCCTTCGATGTCACCTCACTCTGGTAACACCCATAGTATTTCCCAACTTGGATATGCCCCTTATTTTCCATGCGTAATAGCTCCGTTCGGAGCCACACCTTCATATGTGTCTCACACACCATTTTCTGATGTTCATGGACTGAACTGCTTGGAACTTGCATGTAATGGCTAGGCGATAGGATTTGGAGCCCCTCTAGCTTCCCATTCCTACTACCCACCACCTATGCAACCCACACCTACTCCGACCCCAACTCCTCCTGTTCTTCAAGGACAAGTCTACACTGAGAAGAACCTCCCTAATCAACCCACCCATAATAACCAACAAGGGTAGGGAAGATCACAAAGAGGTAGGAACTAGTGAAAAAACTAACCTCAAGGAGGTGGCCAACAACCCAACCTTATGAATAAAAACGAATCCAATAGTACTGCACAAAACCCCTAGCGTCTACCTCAACCTGGGAAGAACCCTTAGATGTGAACTAACCATTCGTGCACCATTTGTGACACTTACAACCTTTATACACATAAGTTCTCCCATATGAATTGAGTGTGCCACTTGTTACAAGCTGACAATCAACGTGACCTCAATGCAGCTACTCCGGCATAGCCAAACCCAGCAACACAAGGTCCTTTGCATATGGTGCTACAAAACCCATTACCAAATCAAGGGATGGTTTCAACCCAACCCTTAGTACCAAAAAATCCCACAACTAGTTATGTGGGTCAACCCATTGATCTTGGTGTCAATCACCTTATGACATTGCTATTTGATGTCAACTTACAGACTTGAAAAAACCAATATCGATATATCACAGAAACCGTTAATCCCTACATGGAATATACCTCTACCGCTATAGATTTATCCTTACATTTTCCAAGACGAACCATGGATGGGACTTCCAAATTCCCTCGGTTCCCTTTGCGATGGGTCGTGAACAACTACACTATATAGCCACCCTTAATTACAATATCATTGATGACTTGGCCCAATCTCCTGCTTCCATGTCTTCTCTAGAAGTATTAAGGACTTTTCCTTTGCAACACAAATATTTTCTCTCCACTTTATGTGTCGTTGATTCCTATAATTCCAGGTTAATCAATTTAGACTTGGATCAAGGAGAACCTCAGATGCCATGATTCATAATCTTCCAAGTTCCAGCCACTATCCTAAATTTGTTCATTCATCGATGGAGCATCGATGAGGGGGAATCCACTTGCGTTATTTCAACCTTTTTTTGGTAGATACTCATATCCCCATCCCTTCAATCTTAAACAACTTCCCTTTGTGCTTACGATGGTCATGCTGCTCAACCACAAGGAGTTCTCCTAAATGTCCCTGTTGAGTTAGACATAAAAACCTTGTTGATTGACATTGAGGTTACAATCCCCAACTCGATTAAAACCTCCTCCTTGGATGTAGTTAAATGTATGTAATGCAATTCATTTCTTCTACCATCTTTCGAATCTTGATGTTCCCTCAGGATGGGAAGATCGTGACTATTGACCAATTGACGTATTATGATGCTAAAGGACCAACCACTCTAGAGCATTTTCTCCCTACTATTGACACAACCATCGACAATGTATCCATCTCGTCCCTGTATGTCGTTCTGTTGGGCCTATTTACCAATGCCCCTTTGATGTACACCTTTTTGTCCATCCCACCCCCTCCTTCAATGACTGACATATCATATTTGTTCACTATCACATCCAATAACATTATGACCTCCTCACAACCTCATATGCAACCCCAACCACAGACCCCGGGAAATTATTGGGGTTAATTCCCCATCCACATGATCCCGTTCCTCTTTCCACCTTTAGGCATTGTGAGTAAGTCAACCATGGATACTCTCAACTTCTCGAGCTTCACTTTGGGTATTCCTGTATGGTACCTTAATCCACCCACCCTTCCACTGACCCCACAAATCGTGTTGAAAATATTCCAGCCTATTGATACGGTGTAGCACCTACCTCCCGGTACATAAACAATTACTTATGTATCTACTCATGCCCCATATCCTCCCACGTATACTAGGGGAAAGGCACCAAAATCCCCCACAGAACCATGTACTCCTCCTACTTGCACTTTATGCGTTGTCCAAGGCCATGTGAGATAAAATTGTCTAGACTTTTCAATCCTTCACACCCATATGTGCACACTACTCGAGACCAATGGCGCTCTAGTTGTCAACATACCAACCATACCTAAGGTTAAAATTAAATCATGATGAACCAACCACCCATGTGCATTTTTTGTCCTATATGGTCATTATTCCCATGATTTCTTAAACTTACCTGAGCACTGGTATCTCCTTAGTGACCTTCACAAGCACTCCCATAAGTCTGAAATCACTGTCCTTGAGGAGGTCCACCCGTCGGCCTCTTCCTAGGACACCAATAAAACCATTTATACGATCTCTACTTTCTGTCGAAATTCCCCTTCCTTAACCATGGAAGATCCCCTAATCTATCGAGATGCCACTTTCAAGACAACAGAGATATCCATAAAACTGCCATCAATTTTACCCCTTTTCATTTAGTCCATGGTGTGGAGTCGTTTCTTCCCATTGAATGCCATATTACATCATTCTCCAATGCCATCGAGCTTCTACCTGATTCTTCACCATTGGAAAAATGCCTACTTATGCTTGAACAAACTGATGAGGACCATCACGCTTCTCTCCAAATGATTGAAGAAGCTAAGACCTGGTCAAAGTCCCATTATGACTTCCACGTCCACCCACGCACATTTAACAAGGGGTGCCTTGTCCTCATCTATGACCAATCCCATGATAAGACTAGAAAAGGGAAGCTCGAATCCATGTGGCATGGTCCTTATGTCATCCATTGATGTCTCGACAAGGGGGCATATATCCTCATTGACTCCGACGATCGCCTTTTTCAGAATCCCCACAATGGGCTCTACCTCAAGATAATCTACGCCTAAAGTTGACCGATTTGCATACCATTGTATCATAGTTTTAATTTTTTTTTGCACCATTTTTACCAGAAGTCTCATAATTTGTTTCCTTGGTTTCTCCAAATGGATCCTACCTTTCCCTCCTCTGTTGGTTTTGCTGACGGTGCAAGTAGATGGTATCCTAATATCACCTTGGTTGCGTGGGTAATTTATTCCCTATCACATGAGTTGATCCATATCGATAGAATGTGTGTTGGTGTTTCAACTAACAACCAGGATGAGTACGATGGCGTCATTGTTCTCTTTACCGTCACCCTTCACTTGGGTATTCGTTGCCTTGATATCTTCCTAGACTCCCAGTTGCTTGTCTCCCAATTGAGAACATGTTACCAAGTACGTGGTCCCTGCCTCTTTATTAAGTTCCTGTGCACTAGACACTTCATTCATACACATTCCCAGAAGTCTCAATAGTGTAGCAGATAAAATGGATAATGATGTTCTACAGTGGCACATCAATCATAGTCTCTAATGAAATGATATATAATCTCAATATTCTTTGACTTGTCATGAAACCCTAAATTCTTAGAGAGATCAATGCAAATTTGATTATCACAATGAATAATAGTAGGTCTCATCTCCTAACCAATTAAGTCTACCATCAACTTGAAAATCCATAATTCCTTGCAACTAGCCTAACTGGTTGTCATGTATTTAGGCTATGCAGAATGCAAAGCAACAGACTTTTTCTTCTGACTAAACCATGACACAACTGTCGAGCCCAAACTTAAATAACAACCAAAATTTCTCTTCTGGTACAAATAACTTCCTTCCCAATATGAATTTGTGAACCAAGCAATCCCACTCCATCCTACCTCTTGTAGTCCATATCATAGTCTATTATCCCAGCAAGGTATCTTAAAATGTGTTTGGTGGTTTTCTAGTGCACTCTTCTAGGCCCCACCATGAACTGGCTAAGAATGTTCTATTAACACTAAAAATTGTCCACATAGCTCTCTATGGTCCAAACCATAATTATACATCATAGCCCCACCATTATTTCCTCCATTTTTACCTTCACAACTAAAATTCCACCAAAATTGGTCCAAAACATTATTATTCCTTCCCCCATAAATAACGCCACTCTCTCCAAAAGGGACCAAAAAACCTTAAAAAGAGAATGGGTCAAAATCCATGTCAAAATACCACGCACAATGAAATACCATGGGTCATTACCATGGGAAAAAAAGTCTTAAATCACCCTATAAATACATTGTGAAGGTATCCCTGTAACGACTTTTCACTTTTCACCTTTTCCCAACTTTTAGTCGCACTTTTAATTCCTCACTTCCCACACCTTTCACCACACTATCCCACGTTGCACGTCGATTTATCTATGTGTAACCCTTTCTCCATTTCCTAGGGACAACCCCTTGTTGGATATAAACATAGACCTTCATTATGGGATCCTATAGGCCATTTCCTCAAATGACTACAATGGCCCATTTTAAAGGTATTTTTGTTATTTTATTGCACTTATTAGATGAAAATATAAATTTATTGTTATTGCTTGGTGTAAGTCGAGGTTGAGAAATCCCTTGCACCATGAATTCTACCCTTAGATTTAGATGATCTAGGGTAGGTTCTTTTGCACGTAGTAGGGGAGAAATCCCCACTATAGTTTTGGAGACTCCACATGCTCGATCCCCTTGGATGTCTATTTTTTTTTAGGTGTTTTTACTAGTGTTTTCTACTTGGGTATCTTTAGTTGTCACAAATCTGACCCTTCTGTGGCAGATCCTAACTAGTCCTATCACAGTTCCATCCCCCCGTCCCAAGCCAACATTTTTTCCTTAAAAATACCTCAGTTACAACTAGATCACACCTATCTGAAAAAAAGCTATGACCCAAGTCGAACCATTTTTCTTGATAATCATGACCTAGGTCATGCCTTCTGCCATGATAAGTGCGACCTGGACCAAAATTCCAGATCGCATTTGTCTAGGCTTTCGGAATGATCGAGGTCGCTACTGTGATCGAGTTTTGTGCAACCTATCACATAGAAAACTCTGTTTCATGCGACCTGAGTCTTTCTGTTTATTTTCTTCCCCGATCGTGACTGTTTTACAGTTCTGTGTGACCCCGACTGTACTTATTCTATGTGACATCGACTGCACTTGTTCCACCGACAGGTGTGACCTGTTGTTTTCTTAATACTTTGAGGTTTTTGAGGCCCTTTGTAGAACCCTTATCTATGTTCTACCCTTTTCTTGACTATTTTCTTCTAGATTTAATTACTTACAATCCATTGGTTTGTTTTGTGGTCCTCTTATCCTTGTATGTGAACCACGTTAGTTGATATTGGTAGTTGATACTCCCTGTGTGTTTCCTATAGCCTTTGAAGTTCCTTATGTGCTCATTTACTTGTGTACATTTTGTTATGGAAGAATTAGTTGTTTGAAAAATATTTATTGTCATTTACTATTATTTACTTTTCTGCATTTGCATCTCAAAAGTGAGATCGTTGGGGTTACACGTCACTTGTGCACACATATCACACCCTAAAGTCACACTCGGTTCATGACCCCAAGCTGAGCCTAAAATTTAAATTAACTCAACCAACATTGTGACCTCATTTAAGGACCAAAACAATATTTTAGTTAAGTTAGGACACTGGGATATGCATCTAAATAACACCCCTTTTTCACTTACATATGACACATAGTTGTTGTCCTCTAGGGTATCAAAATCCTCTATTACTTGTTGACACAGTCATGACCAGTTTATTGGGATGCCCCACCCTCTATGGGAGTAAGCCACAATAAAGGGGTTCCAAATCTTAGGGTGTAATACCGCACTCCATTATGCACCGAAGGTTAACCCTTTATAGTCCTCCTCATGCATTTTGAGGACCATATTGGGTGTCAAGGACCAAAGGGATGAAGCGTCATGAAACCATCCTTAACGTGTCTTGAATGAGGTATCCTAGTTTCCATCCTATTAGGGATCTTCTACTCGATGTCCCTCTCGGTAGTGGGATTCTCTTAGCCTCTGGTTCTTCCATTTTGTATTGTTTTATTATGGATTTGACCACCCATCAAAGGATACGATTTGTGAGGGGATTCCATCTTGTAGATAGGATTTTTCTTGCACTTATACCCCATAGGTTAGTGCATCATTTTCTTTATAGTAAGTTCTTTTTGTTGGATTTTTGGTCGCTTTGTTGTAGACTCTCCTATTGTGACACGTTGTTGCAGTAACATTTTAGAGATAATTGTTTTTGGCCTATGTGAAACCATTTATTAGCTCTCCTTCTGCAAACTCGGCTATAGTTGGACTTTTAAGCTTGTGCTTGACACCCTTGATCCTCTACTCATCATATCGCACACCATCACGCCATCATTTCTCCACCATGCTACTCACAAAGTGTTGGGGCGCGCACCTTAACAGTCCTTAATGTTGGTAACTCCATGGTTTTTGTGGAAGCTTCTAAGCAGAGTTGCACATCAAAGTAGTCTTAGGGGTGTCGGGGTTGAGTCAAAGCCCCTCTTTTTGTAAATGTCCATAATTTTCGGGTGTAATCCCATGATTTTGTAATAGTGCACTTGTATAAATAGGCACTCATGTAAAGATGTCAAGATCATCTAATGAAATGAGGATCATGTGATGTAAAGTTGAGATCTATTTTTGGTTTAAGGTTAAGTCCCAGCTGTGTGCGTGGATACATCTGCAGCTGTGTGCGCAGAGGGTTTTTGTAAGGAAAGGAACTGTAGCTAAGTGTGCAATGTAAAGTTGTAAGGAAAGGAACTACAGCTAAGTGCACAGTGTAAAGTTGTAAGAAAGGACTGCAGCTGAGTGCGCAGCTATACTTGAAGGACGGATCTGTAGTTGAGTGCACAGATCAGAACTGTTGTTTGTAAAAAGTTGAATAAAATCACAGTTCTGTGGACGTAGCCCCTACCCTGGTGGTGAACCACATTATATCTTGTGTTGTGGTTGTTCTTTTGTGTTGCTTCTGTTATGTTTCTTTTCATGCATTGATAAGTAGATAAATGATAAAGTAAGATAATAGCTAAATATTAAATTCACTGTGAATTCCCAGTTAAGGGTTAAGCAAGAAACTGTGTTTATCTAACTGTGAAGCGATTTGAGTAAAAGTCGAAGCTCTGTATTGTATGATTATTATTTGTTAAGGCTAAAGGCACAATAATATCCCTCTTTTGCTTGTAGAAACCTGATTCTATGGCACCCCCTAGCTGTTTTGGGTGAGACTGCAACCTGTTCACGGGTTGTTGCCGAAAGGGCCAACACTGTGGGTCTTTTTGTTGGTGTGATGTTAATGGTATAAACCTGGGTCTGCCCTTAGCCCAACAAATTGGTTCTGTTTCCGGTTGAACTCAGTATCTTCTTAAGAGGGATTTACGTCGTACCTAGAGGGCTATGTTCTAGAGACCCTCAGTGAAATAAATCGGTGACTGGATTGAAAAGACCTATTTGAAATTTGCTGAACAAGAAAATAAGGATCCTCGTTCTAGCTCAGACGAGTTCTTGCAAAGGTATGTTTTTTCTGATGTTTATGAAATTTTCTTTGGTAGTATCCAGATAGAATTGCACCAGTGGTTATCTAGGTTGACAGAGAGAAAGACGAACTTCCAAGAAGGTTAGTTTCCTAATTGGACCCCAACAAGAATTAATATATTGAAAAGGGTGAACAACGTGATATCACGAGCTGTTGATTTCTAGACAACGCGAACCCTTGATGCATTTGTGATAGAGTTTTCCATCGACACAAGTACCTCTTTTACCGAAGCTGAAAGACAGTTTTTCAAAGGACCAAGGCGTAAGTATTTGAATTCATTTAGTGTGCAAGTTAAAATGATTTTGGCTGAGAAAGGCATATTGCTTATAGAATTAGATTGCTAGATTTATTTTTACTAACCTATGTTTGGAAGTGAAAGTAACTTCGACGAGCAAAGTGGTTTGCTATGAAGCGGTAAAAGATACAAGAGAAGTTTTGGACCCGATATCCTAGGTCAGAACACAGAGTATACGCCATTAAGTCCAGAAAACCCTAAGTTTGAAGAAACCTCTTCTATTAGAAACCCTCCTATAACTCCACAACGCAGATCTGTTACCCTCGAGAACCCGTCGTAGTCTAAAAGTAACCGTAGCCCAAGTATTCCTGTTGCAGGTCAGTCTACCTCAGCAAGCTACCCTCCTCCTCCCCCTTCCTCACCCCTAGATCTAAAATGGCTCATATGAATGATGACATTAAGCTACCAGTCTTCAAAGGAACTGGATCAGAGGATCCAGAACAGTTTTGGTTCTTATGCGAAGCTGTTTGGACTGCTAAGAACATTATGGATCAAGATATAAGAAGAGCGCAGCTGGTCACTTCCTTCAGAGACCAGGCTTTGACCTGGTTCATGAAGTTCTCCAGTACCCAGAACCATGTCTTGGCTGATATTAAAACAACCATGATCAAAGAGTTCAAGAAGCCTAAATCAAAATCACAGTGTATAACTGAGCTAAAAGAGATTCAGCAGAGACGAGGTGAATCAGTTTGGGACTTTGATCAGAGGTTCAAAGTTTTGCTATATCAAGTTAGCTTCACTATTGGACCAGAACAGCATAAAGAATGGTTCATAGCAGCATTATTACCCCATATCAGAACTCCACTCATGCAACAGAAGGTTTCTGACCAGCAAGAAGCTTTGGAAATAGATATGAAACTGGAAACAGCTCCTGTCGAAGATAATTCTGGCATAGCCCAAATACAAGCACAGTTGGCAGAAATGGATTTGGAGCTTCGCGACATGAAGAAGGGGAAATCTATCTGCGAAGAGGTTTGGTGTGCACGATGTAGGAAAGAAGGTCATGACAAAGAACGGTGTCCTGCGTTAAGAAATTACCTGAATACTGGTGCACCAAACCCATTTAACCCTAATGTTCTATATTGTGAGATCTGTAGAACAACTGGCCAGCATCGGCCTGAAGACTTCTATTTGCTGCAGAGGTATGTTCAAGTACCTAAGAATCCTTATTGCAAGTTCTGTAAGTCAGTTGGACACAACGAAGAGGAATGTCATAGCTTTGACCTCATGAGAGAGAGAACCTATGATACTTATAGGGTACAAAACGATGCACAAGGAAATGATGGATATGGTTACCGCAGTGGTCGAGGTAGTTTCAGAGGTCGTGGTCATGGTGGTATGCCTGGAAGAGGTCGAGGCTAGGTTGTGTGCTATAACTGCAATCAGGCAGGACATCTAGCTAGAGACTGTCGGAACCCAACTATGACATGTCGGTATTGTAGAGTAGTATATCATGTCATTGAACAATTCCCACAGCTGATAGCCAAGATACAAGAAAGAAATAGCGCTCCTACTCAGAAGATTCAAATGATTACTGTAGAGCAAAGACCTGTCCCATCCATTAACGTTGTTACAAGAAGTGGAGCTATGACACAAGTGCAGAACAAGGAGAAACATCCTGACGAGGCTTGGGTTCGTAAGACCCCAGAGAAAATTCCAACCTTCGATGTGGGAAGAGAAAAGAAAACATTTATGGAATCCAAAAAATACCTTGCTAATTCAAGCATACCAGTAGTACCTGTGCAACAACATCAATAGAAATTACAATCTCAAGAAGCTTCGAGGGATAAAGTAAGTACACTGTCATCATTTTTGCAGTGTCGTATGAAGCTCTTAAGGAATTAGAATGCTTTGAATGAGTTACAGAAAGTTATTGCTTCTTGCGAACCCTAGCGAAGGTCTGGTAAAGAAAAAACTGTTAATAGAGTTAGAAGAACTGGAAGAGAAATGAGATTGCATGCTCAGATAGGAGAGTATGACATGACTGATATCATTTTAGACCTGGGATCAGAAGTAAATGTCCTAACTAAGTAGACATGGGAACAAATGGGAAAACCTACTCTTGAATGGCCCCCTATAAAGTTGATATTAGTCAATCAACAAAAGATTGTGCCCCTAGGAAGATTCCCTAGTGTCCCAGTACACATTGATGGAGTTAGTACCTTAGCATATTTCGAAGTCATTGAGATAATTGATGATAGCAATCCCTATCGAGCCTTGCTAGCAATTGAATGGGCAATAGAGAATTCTACAGTAATCAACCTTAAGCACAGACAGATGACTTTTGAAGGAAAAGGCTTGAGAGTTATAGTACCCTTGGACGCTTCTCAAGGAGAAAGGTATACAGAGACAGTTAGAGATGAATATGAGGATTTTTTGGACCATATCTACAACATCACAGCTAAGGAAGAAGACTATGTTAACCCTACTACTGAAGGTATAATGGATTGGTAGTGTGACAGCTCCTGCATGACTGATTCAGATGAAGGCTTAGAGAACTGGTAGAATAGACTTTATGATCTACATGGACATCGATGTGCCAGAATTACCAAGTCTCTTAGATGGCTTAGCTCACAGAAAAGAGTCTTCCCTACCTTTGATGGCTTGATAGACCCAGGATAATTTATTGTCCAATTCTCAGAGTCGCATAAAATGAAGACTCTGGATGCAGCATTCAGAGCCACAGCAGCCAGATGGTGGATTGGCCATAAAAGTCTATTCATAGTTGGGAAGCTTGCCAGAAGTTCCTTCGCTTGAGATTCATGGATCAACCTCAGGAGGTGCGAAGCAGGTTTAATGGTCAGACTAACCCTCAGGAACATTTGGAACAGTGTTATGAAGCATGGAATCATGTACCTCATGAAGAATGGGTACATAGGTTTGTGCACACTCTGGAACATGTAGCAAAGAATTGGTATGCGGAGGTGGAGCTTCACCATGGTACTGTAAGTTGGGATAGTCTTGTTGATAGTTTTGTGCTTACATTTTCTATTAATGAGGTTTTTCCTGCTTTGGACGTAGCTATTAGGTTGATCCATACTAAGGTGTTTGACGATAAAGAAATAGCTAAGTACCAACCTGATTGGAAGGAACAAGAAGCTAATGCAGTAGAATGTTATAACCTCGCAATTGATGAGGATGATGACCTGCGCAACATTAACATTCCTAAGTCAGAAGGGCACTGCGAAGTACATGGACCAGCACTCGAAGTACCTGAAGTAACTTGGCCCTTGAAGACAAGGCAAGTAAACATTGGCTCAGAAGAAAAGCCTAAGTACGCTACCATTGGAGATTATTGGGATGAAGAAATGGTGAGCAAAGTGACCCAACTTCTCCATGAGTATCAGGACTTATTTCCAACAAAGTTCTCCAAAATGAAAGGTATCCTTGGTGATATAGGAGTGATAAAAATCCCTTTGAAACCTGATGCGAAGCCTGTGAAGCAGCACCCCTATAGGCTGAACCCTAAGTATAAAGAAAAAGTCAAGATGGAGCTAGATAAGATGCTTGCTGCAGGAATCATTGAGCCTGTCGAAGAGCCTGAATGGGTCAATCCTATGGTGGTACAAGAAAAGAAGACCAAAGGAGAAATCAGAATCTGTGTCAATCTGAGGAAGCTCAATGATGCCCTCTTACATGATCCTTTTCCTACTCCCTTCACAGATGAAGTTTTAGACAATGTTGGAGGTCAAGAAGTATACTCTTTTACTGATGGATTTTCTGGTTACCATCAGATCAGAATTGCTACAGAGGATCGACATAAAACAACCTTCGCTACAGAGATGGGATATTTTCAGTATACAGTTATGCCCTTTGGATTGAAGAATGCACCTGCTATGTTTTCTAGAGTAGTCATATCTGCATTTAAGGAATTTATACATAAATTCTTGGAAGTTTACTTTGATGATTGGACTATCTTTGGTTTAGTAAAAGATCATATAGCCAGTTTAAGACTTATGCTGGACAAGTGTAGACAGCATCAGATTTCACTAAACTTGAAGAAGTGTATTTTTTGTGCACCTTTTGGAATTCTGCTAGGTCACATTGTATGTAAGTAAGGATTGATGATGGATCCTATGAAGATAGCCATTATTGTGAACTTGCCACCTCCGGAGTCTGTTAAGCAACTTCGCACTATGCTTGGTCATACTAGATATTACAGGAAATTCATCAAAGGATATGCTCAGATTACAGGCCCTATGGAAAAGCAATTGAAGAAAGATATTAAGTTTGAATGGACACCTGAGTGTCAGGAAAGCTTGGATATTTTGAAAGAAAAGATGGTAACTGCTCCTATCTTAGTATTCCCTGACTGGAATAAGGAGTTTCATGTGCATGTCGATGCATCCTCCATTGCTTTGGGTATAGTATTGGCTTAGTCAGGTGAAGGTAATATTGATCACCCTATTGCTTTCTCAAGTAGAAAAGTGTCCCAAGCAGAAAATAATTATACTATGACAGAACAAGAAGGTCTAGCTATGGTTTATGCCTTGCAGAAGTTTCGACATTATCTGTTGGGATCTCATTTTAAGATGTTCACTGACCATTTTTCTTTGAAGTACTTGGTTAACAAGCCTGTGTTAGGTGGAAGGATATGCAGATGTCTGATTTTGTTTCAGGAATATGACTTTGATATTATAGTTAAGCCTAGAATACTCAACCTAGGGCCTGATCACTTGTCAAGGGTCGAGTCAGGAGAAGAAGCCACTAGTTTGGACGAAGGTCTTCCTGATGCCCAGTTGTTTTCCATTCATATGGTTGATGACTATTTTCAAGATATTGCTCAGTACTTGTCTACAGGTTTTGCACCTGCTGAGATGACAACATAGCAGAAGAAGCAGTTGGTGGTTAGAGCAGCTGACTTTACCTTGATAGTAGGACAGCTATATAAGATGGGACCAGATGAAATACTGCGCAGATGTGTCCTGGAGCATGAAAATCCATTGATTTTGGATGAGGCACATTCAGGAGCAGTAGGAGGTCATTATGCAGGAAAATCTATCGCGCAGAAGATTCTGACAGTAGGATTATGGTGGCCTATAATTCATAAGGATGCCAAAGAGTACTGCCACAGATGCGACATCTGTCAGAGGACAGGAAAACCATCCAAAAGGGATGAGATGCCTCTGGTTCCACAGGTAACTTTACAAGCATTTGACAAGTGGGCTATTGATTTTATTGGACCAATCAATCCCCCTGCAAAGAAATCTGGAGCAAGATGCATTATTACAGCAACTGATTACCTTACTCATTGGGCCGAAGCACAACCAGTCAAGAACTGTAGCGCTGCTACAGCTGCGAAGTTCATCTTCAATAATATCTAGTTAAGATTTGGGTGTCCTAGAATTCTGATGAGTGATCAAGGATCACATTTCCTAAATAAGACTATTGAAGCATTGACCGAAGAATCTCAAGTATATCATCAGAAGAGTACTGCCTACCATCCTCAAGCAAATGGAACTATCGAATCCCTTTAACAAGATCCTTGAGCACGCCCTAACGAAGATTTGCAACGTTAACAGAAATGATTGGGATCTTATAATTCCAGCAGTAGTATGGGATTATAGAACCACTTGCAAGAAGTTGACAGGACATACACCTTTTAGGCTGGTATATGGACAAGAAGCAGTTATTCCCATGGAGTACATTCTTTCGAGTCTCATAATATATGCCTTCACAGAGATGGATGACCCAACTATGTTGAGAGAAACACTGCCAAAGATACTAGAGCTAGAAGAAGACAGATTCATTGCAAGTTTCCAGTAGCAAGTACAGAAATCTAGAGAAAAAGCATGGCATGATAGACACATTAAGAAGAAGCAATTCTAGACTGGCGATATTGTGCTCTTGTACGACAGTAAATTCATGAAGTTCCCAGGTAAGTTCAAGACACATTGGAAAGGACCATACATAGTTCAGGAAGTTACTGATGGTGGTGCAATCCAGTTAGCTAAATTGAATGGAGAAATTTTACCTTCCATGGTGAATGGAAGTAGATTAAAGAACTACAAGGACAAGCCGGGACCCCCTAATCAAAAGTAAAAACAAGAAGGAGAGTCTAAGTACCAAGAACAGTTGAAATTGGGTACTAGACTATAATGAAGCTGTTCTCAAAGCTACGAAGTGTTGAAGGCTATCAAAGTTCGAAGGTTGAAGTTTAGTTGGCACATGGGATAGGATGGGTCGAAGTTCATTATTGTGGCAAAGCTGAAGTTAGTGGTTGTGTCGAAGAAGAAAGGTGTGTCGCAGCCTAAAATGTGACCGATGGGACAAACTTGATTTGCTGGCGCCGGCACGTGAGCTGCCTTAGCTGCCTGTAATGATGAGATTTTGGGAAAATCTAGCATTGTGTGAAAAAGATTTACCACCGTTCGGTTATATTTGGTATCTTTGATGCATAATTATGACAGATTTGATCATTGAATTCTTTAAGAATCCACCCAGCTCTGCGCATTTCGTGTTTTCGCATTGTTTGAGTTTTGCAGTTAAGACCATGTCGAATGATCGCGAAGTCTAGGAATTGTTACGAGAGTTCAGGGAGAGAGGTTTGCAGAACCTTATGAGCAATCCACCTGCATTTGCACCTCGTGAAGAAACTTCCTCGGTACTGTAGACATGTTCAACCATTAAGAAATTTAAGGCAGAAGTTCGCTTTAAATGAAACGAAGAAAGGCACAAACCCTCAGGAAAGACTCCAGAGGATCCTGAGATGTATCCTCCTGGCTTAATAGAATGGAGGCAACTACTTGTCTTATGCAAAAGTACATTGACATGCAACCCCAGGGGTACTGTCTATTCAGGGCCCAAAAGTTGTGGATGGTCAAATGTTCGATAGGACATGAACGGGAGGTAGTTTGAGGGATGGGGTCACTGATAGATTCAGAAGGCCCAATGATTCCCATGACCATAATAAATAGTACAAAGGAAGATAGCAGCATGATAGACGAAGGATCAAGAAAGCTACGGCCGTGGTAGAAGTAGCAGAAGGCGGTCGGAGCATTAAAGATGATGCTACAGAGATGCAGACGGATAAAGAACTCGATAGAGTGCAAAAGGAGATAGTGTAGAAGGAGCAAGCAACCGAAGATAGCATCTGCAGCCTCGACAAGCAATTTTTGCTAATAAGATTCTCCCTCCGGACAAACAGCAGAGTGTCTCAGGACGGGACACTGGTGAGTCTCAGGGGCCTATTGGGGCGCGCACCTTAACGCTCCTTAATGTTGGTAACTCCGTGGTTTTTGTGGAAGCTTGTAAGCGGATTTACACATCAAAACAGTATTAGGGGTGTCAGGGTTGAGTCAAAGCCCCTCTTTTTGTAAATGTCCATAATTTTCGGGTGTAAGCCCATGATTTTGTAATAGTGCACTTGTATAAATAGGCACTCATGTAAAGATGTCAAGATCATCTAATGAAATGAGGATCATGTGACGTAAATTTGAGATCTATTTTTGGTTTAAGGTTAATTCCCAGCTATGTGCATGGACAACCTCTGTAGCTATGTGCGTAGAGGGTTTTTGTAAGGAAAGGAACTGCAGCTAAGTGCACAGTGTAAAGTTGTATGGAAAGGACCTGTAGCTAAGTGCGCAGTGTAAAGTTGTAGGAAAGGACTGCAGATGAGTGCACAGCTAGACTTGAAGGATGGATCTGCAGTTGATTGCACAGATCAGAACTGTTGTTTGTAAAAAATTGAATAAAAGCACAGTTCTGTGGACGTAGCCCCTACCCTGGGGGTGAACCACGTTATATCTTGTGTTGTGGTTGTTCTTTTGTGTTTCTTCTGTTATGTTTCTTTTCATGCATTGATAAGTAGATAAATGATAAAGTAAGATAAATGCTAAATATTAACTTCGTTGTGAATTCCCAGTTAAGGGTTAAGCAAGAAACTATGTTTATCTAACTACAAAGCGATTTGAGTAAAATTCGAAGCTCTGTATTGTATGATTATTATTTGTTAAGGCTAAAGGTACAGTAATATCCCTCTTCTGCTTGTAGAAACCTGATTCTGCGGCACCCCATAGCTGTTTCGAGTGAGACTGTAACATGTTCGCAGGTTGTTGCCGAAAGGGCCAACACTGTGGGGCTTTTTGTTGGTGCGAAGTTAATGGTATAAACTCGGGTCTGCCCTTATCCCAACACATAGATTTAGGGGGAATACCCCTTAGTTCAATTCCTTGAACCACCATTGTTGGATCCATATTTGATATTGTTCACCACCGTCAGAGCCATACACTACATCTAATTCTGTTTCTGATTCCTGACAATACAAAACTACCTTGTTGACTGCCCCATCTAACCCTATTGTCAATGCACCTCCAAACCCCTTTCATGGGGGATGGTTGATAGTTGAATCGTGACAGATCCACTCATCATAATGGGTATCCCTTCTATCGTACCTATAGGTCTTGGACCTAGTGGGCCCATCACCACCACACACACTGTTGTTCTTTCGCTACCCACTAGTGGTGGACCCATTCCAACCACCATGGTTCATATCATACCTTCATTTATGCATGGGGGCATTGGCCCATCTATAACCATTTCGACTATTCACACCATTCCAGTGACTACTCCCACTATCAGAATTCAGCCATACCAACCCCTATTTGCACATGACAACTACATGCCTATTGGTTCCAACACCTTTGTTGTCCCTCCTCTATCTAGTTCGGGTCCTATTCTACCATTCATGGCTAGTATCAATCTTCTTGACTTGGCATGATTGGTGAATGAACCCATTTTTCATGACCCATTGTGGCCTTCCATACCTTACCAAACTCCCTTCGGACATCCCTAAGTTTGAAGGAAAGGCAGGAGAAGACCCTCAAAACCACATTATGTCATTCCACTTCTAGTGTTCCTCTAACAACATAGTGGATGATTATATCCAATTGAGGCTATTCTAGGGAACACTCACTAGTGTTGCATCCAAGTGGTACATTGAACTGTCTCATGCCACTTATCCATATGTTTCCTCATTGGCCTCGATATTTCTCTAGTATTTCCAATTACCCATCTGTTATGATGACGGCATGGAAAATCTAGTTAGATGATAGGATTTTCTCAGATTGGTATCTTAAAACCTTACTCTCACTATCACCAAGGATGTTAAATCCAAGTGACCAAAAATTGGTGAAGAAGTCATTCTCAAATCACAACATTTTGATATCATCTATGCCTAATCAGGTTATCTGTATACCATCATATCTGATGCTCCCTATGTTGGCTCCTCATGTTAAAATATGATGGGGGAATCCCATGATTTTAATGGATTCATTGGCTCTATTACCTAGCATCCCCACCTGTACATGGCCTCTCCTTCGATGTAACCTCACTCTGGTAACACCCATAGTGTTTCCCAACCTGGATATGCCCCTTATTTTCCATGCGTAACAACTCAACCCAGAGCAACACCTTCATATGTGTCTCACGCACTAGCTCATCATGTTCATGGAATGAACTGCTTGGAACCTACGTGTAATGGCCAAACAATAGGCTTTGCATCCCCTCTAGCTTCCCCTTCCAACTACCCACCACCTGTGCAACCCACACCTACTCTGACCCCAACTCGGGCATGTTCTTCAAGGGAAAGTCTACACTGAGAAGAACCTCCGTAATCAACCCACCCCTAATAACCAACAAGGGTATGGAAGATCACAAAGGGGTAGGAACTAGGGAAACAACTAACCTCAAGGAGGTGGCCAACAACCCAACCCTATGAATAAAAATGAAGCCAATCCCCCTGCAAAAAACCCCTAGCATCTACTTCAACCTGGGAAGAACCCTTAGATGCAAATTAACCATCCATGCACCATTTGTGACACTTACAACCTTTATACACATAAGTTCCCCCGTATGAATCGAGTGTGCCACTTGTTACAAGATGACAATCAATGTGACCTCAATGCGGCTACTTTGTCACATCCAAACCCAGTATCACAAGGTCCTTCACATATGGTGCTTCAAAACCCATTACCAAATCAAGGGATGGTTGCAACCCAACCCTTAGTACCAAAAAATCCCACACCTAGTTATGTGGGTCAACCCATTGTTCCAGGTGTCAATTACCTTGTGACATTGTTGTCTGATGTCAACTTACAAACTTGACGAAACCAATATTGGTATACCACGGAAACCGTTAATCCCTACATGGAATCTACCTCTACTTCTCTTGATATATCCTTACATTTTCCAAGACGACCCATGGAGGGGACTTCCAAATTCCCTCGATTCCCTTTGCAATGGGTCGTGAACAACTACACTATAGAGCCACCCTTAACTATAGTATTCTTGATGACTTGGCCCAATCTCCCACTTCCATGTCTTCTCTGGAAGTATTAAGGACTTTTCCTTCGCAACACAAATATGTTCTCTCCACTTTATTTGTCATTGATCCCTATGATTCCAGGTTAATCACTTTCGACTTGGATCAAGGAGAACCTCGGATGCGATGATCCATAATCTTCCAAGTTCCAGTCACTATCTGAAATTTGTTCATTCATCGATGCATCATTGATGAGGAGGAATCCACCTGCGTTATGTAAACCCTTTTTTTGTAGAAACTTAGATCCCCAACCCTTCAATCTTAAACAAATTCCCTTTGTGCTTATGATGGTCGTGCTGCTCAACCACAAGGAGTTCTCCCAAATGTCCCTATTGAGTTATCCATAAAACCGTGTTGATTGACATTGATGTTGCAATGCCCAACTCGATTACAACCTCCACCTTGGATGTAGTTAAATGTATGTAATGCAATTCATTTATTCTACCGTATTTTGAATCTTGATGTTCCCTCAGGATGGGAAGATCGTGACTATCGACCAATTAACGTATTACGATTCTAAAGGATCGACCACTCTAGAGCATGTAATCCCTACTATAGACACAACCATCAACAATGTATCCATCTTGACCCTGTATGTCGTTCGATCGGGCCTATTTACCAATGCCCCTTTGATGGACAACTTTTTGTCCATCCCACCCCCTCCTGCAATGACTTACGTATCATATTTGTTCACTATCACATCCAGTAACATTATGACCTCCTCACAACCTCATATGTAACCCCAACCACAAACCCCAGGAAATTATTGGGGTTCATTCCCCATCCATACGATCCCCTTCCTCTTTCCACCTTCAGGCATTGTGAGTAAGCCAACCATGGCTACTCTCAACTTCCTGATCTTCACTTTGGGTATTCCTGTATGGTACCTTGATCCACCCACCCTTCCACTGACACCACAAATCATGTTGACAATATTCCAGCCTATTGATATGGTGTAGCACCTACCTCTTGGTACATAAACAACTGCTTATGTATCTACACATGCCCCATCTCCTCCCATGAATACTGGGGGAAAGGTACCAAAATCCCCCACGGAACCATGTACTCCTCCTACTTGCACTTTATGTGTTGTCCAAGGCCATGCGAGGAAAATTTGTCTAGATTTTCCAATCCTTCACACCCACATGTGCACACTAGTCGAGACCAATGACGCTCTAGTTGTCAACATGCCAACCATACCTGTGGTTAAAATTAAATCATGATGAACCAACCACCCATGTGCAGTTTTTGGCCTATATGGTCATTATTCCCATGATTTCTCAAACTTACCCGAGTGCCGGTCTCTCCTTAGTGACCTTGAGAAGCACTCCCATAAGTCTGAAATCACCGTCCTTGAGGAGGTCCACCCATCGGCCTCTTCCTCGGACACCAATATAACCATTTATACAATCTCTACTTTCTGTCGAGCTTCCCCTTCCTTGACCATGGAAGATCCCCCTAATCTATCCAGATGCCACTTTCAGGACAATAGAGATATCCATAAAACCACCATCGATTTTATCCCTTTTCATTTAGTCCATGGTGTGGAGTCATTTCTTCCCATTTAATGCCATATTCCATCACTCTTCCTTGCTGTTGAGATTCTACCTGATTCTTCACCATTGGAAAAATTCCTACTTATGCTTGAACAAACTGATGAGGACCATCACGCTTCTCTCCAAATGATCGAAGAAGCTAAGACCCGGTCGAAGTCCCATTATGACTCCCACGTCCACCCACACACATTTAATGAGGGGTACCTTGTCCTCATCTATGACCAATCCCATGATAAGCCTTGAAAAGGGAAGCTCAAATCCATGTGGTATGGTCCTTATGTCATCCATCGATGTCTCAACAAGGGGGCAGATATCCTCGTTGACTCTGACGATCGCCTTTTGAAGAATCCCCACAATGGGCTCTACCTCAAGAGAATATATGCCTAAAGTCAATCAATTTGCATACCCTTATATCATAGTTTTCATTTTTTTTTGCACCATTTTGACCACAAGGCTCATAATTTGTTTCCTTGGTTTCTCCAGATGGATCCTACCTTTCCCTCCTATGTTGGTTTCATTGACGATGCAAGTAGATGGTCTCCTAATATCGCCTTGGTTGCATGAGTAATTTATTCCCTGTCACATGAGTTCATCCATATCGATAGAATGTGTGTTGGTGTTTCAACCAACAACCAAGATGAGTACGATGGTGTCGTTGTTCTCTTTACTGTCACTTTTCACTTGGGTATTCGTTGCCTTGATATCTTCCTAGAATCCTAGTTGCTTGTCGCCCAGTTGAAAACTTGTTACCAAGTACATGATACCTACCTCTTTATTATATTCTTGTGCACTAGACACTTCATTCATGCACATTTCCAAAACTTTCAATAGTGTAGCAGATGAAATGGCTAATGATGTTCTAGAGTGGCACATCAATCATCACATATAGGAAAGAAACTGCATCATGCATCATCATATAGTCATGCATACATATTTCATATACATCATATAGGCATAGTCATCGTCATGCACAAGAGACTCATAAAAACCCAAAAAATTACAAAAATATGCATCCACATGCATTCATATCATATCATCCTATTCAGTACAAAAAGAGAAGCTCCACAGGATTTCCCATCTGATCATACATATCATATGAAATTCCCCATGCCCAAACACATTGGGGGCAGAATCACAAGCTTCTAGTCTAAGTCATCATCCTCTGACTCAGTGTCCTCCTCCTCATCTATCGACATGTTCCCCTGTGTTTCTGCTCTGACATACTCGGTAGCAAATGCGATCGTCCTCATCAGAGAGATCCACTCCGAAGGAGGTTTGTAGCACGCGATGATCAAATCATTGTCTAGGTATTTCCACCCATCGCCGGTGACCCCCTCCAATAGTCTCTCCATGTTCATCCATAGTGAGTCCAATGTAGCACTCCACTTCCTCCTTTTCCCTTGAGCATGTGGATCTAACCCCTCCACCCTTCCCCTGCATCATTGGTACCCCACTGGAGGGTACGGTCCCAATGTCTGATGTGCACATAGTATGTCATCTATGTGTATCACATGTACGATACAACTACCACTATTCTATTAAACTATATATGCATAACACCACAAAGAATCATGTATATGTATAGGTCCCCATACCTCTCTTGGAGGTCGAGGCATTTCCGTATCTCCTCGATAGTCTATCCCAGTGTATGGATAGTCCTCTAAAAGGATAGGAAGTTGCCACCACAGTGAAAAAATATCCTAGGTGAAGAAATGAACCACTAAGTTGCCTTCCTCCTTGACCATAATCTTGCACCACCACCTCATTCGAGGCTCGTGTGGTCCCCCGTTGAATACTTCTAGATGTGGTCTTCATGTCAATCCCATCGATTTTCATGCCACCACATAGATAACACCCTGTATGTATTGGCACGTTTATGAGCCATAAGCTCCATCCATACTGCAAACTCTACCTTATGTTACCACCATTATTTGTCCCACAAGGTGGCACTGCCAGTCTTCCACTGCTATTTTTTATCCCTATCAGCTATGATCCCAACATCTGCTCTTTAGTTTCATCAAACACACCCTCCTTTCTTAACTATCCATTATGGAGTTTTTGTTAAGATCTTTCCTTATTCCTTAAATAATGAAAATATTGTCGAGCACACTTCCTTCCTTTCACGCTCGCAAAAGTATTTGAAAGGGAGACTATGTGCCTCATTGATCCCTTTTTCAGAATACATGGACTATTTAAAGAAAAGGACCACCCTAGCACCTTCCATCTAGGAACAGTTCCCCTTGTATCCTTTTATGCTTTTTTGGACAATGGGATAGTCACTTACGAAAAAGCTCACTATGGGTTCTATTGAATCTCTTTTCCATCCTTCTCATAAATAAAATATCATTGAGAAAACTTTGTTTCGTTCATGCTTGTAAAGCGTTTGAATGATCATCCAATCAGTATATGTTTAAACTTTTTCATCCTGGTTGGAATACCTATGGAAAATAAGTCTCTCTTCCTCGTTCAACTGAGAGAGCTCTCCTTTGTACACTTTTATCCTTTTCAGACTTAGGATACTATTGTACGAAAAAAATACCCCATTGGATTCTTCTTCCTATCTTCAGACTCTCTAAACATGAAAACACCATCAAGCATTTACCATCTTGGGCTCTACAAATATCCAAGAGATATTATCATACTGAGCATACTTCTATCACTTCTCCGAGCTCCTTAGACTATGAATAAGTCCCAAATGGTTCCTTTTGGTGCCCATATATATTGAATATAGTCTCCCACTATGGAAAATTTCCCCAATTGGGTCTGCTTTATTCAGAGTACTATGCAATGAGTCTCCCTTTAATCCCTTGGATATCAATTGTCCATTTACTTCCCCAAGTATCTCCCCATTACATTCATCTCCTCGGTTCCATATCTACAATTCCCTCCCATGAGTCAGTATCATCTACTTCCAGGTCATCCCTGTCATCATACTCTAAACAAAAGAAGTTTGATTCCCCCGTACTCCCCTGCCCCTATACCCCCTTTAGTGTGTCAACTCCATTATTGTTATATATCCCTTGTTTTCCCCCTCACTCTTCTATCAATGAAACCTCATTTCCTTGGTAGTTCCAAGTCTTCCTCCGTAGACATCAACACATATATTCCAAAGGATAGACCCAGAGGTCCCTACATCCTAGCTGTTTCATCTGCCTCATTGATGAGTTCCTTGGACCACTTGAAAGGAGTCCTCGATGCCTTTTGGGTTGGTTGTGTCTCACATGCTTGACTTCAACTCCATTATTGCACCATTGATATTTGTACAGGGTATTGGTTCTTTCATTATTTGGTCGAAGACGTCATCTATCACCTAACTCTAGCACATTGGTGAGTCTATTTTGGGACCCGTACAGTTTTAGGTTGCTTATGATCTTCAGGATGTGTTGGCGACAATGTTCAGAATCCCCTCAGTTTCATGCTTCCATGTATCTATATTATTTTATGTTCTTTATTATACCTCAGAGATTATGACTCTCAGTCATTGAGTCCATCTAGTTGTGCACACCTCCAGATTCAGCAGAGCATCAGTTGTTGTGATATTGAATTCGATGAAAATTCCATTGTTCCAATGTACCAGTTCTTCATATCAATATTTGTATTCAGCCTCCCACTGTGTCCACCATTATGTGCATCCAGTTATATGTATTGATCGAGTCCCATTATTTGAACCTTGATCCCCATTTGTATATTGAGACATTGAGACGAGCATGGGTATGCCCACCTCATCCATATATATGCCTAAGATTAAATGTACCTCATTCATTTTTTAGAAGTAATACAAGTCCAAATCCACCACAGTTCGAATGAGGAAAGTTTGACTCTTTCATGGTTCCCTTTGGTTTCTCCAATTTTGTCACCATTTCTCCCTTGATCCTATGATGTATGCCGACCAAACAATGAGCTCCCGCCCTCACACATCAAAGGGAAATTTGTTAAAACTAAAAATTTTCCACATATCTCTCTATGGTCTAAACCATAATTATACATCATAGTCCCACCATTATTTCCTCCATTTTTACCTTCACAACTTAAATTACGCCAAAATTGGTCCAAAACAGTTTTATTCCTCCCCCCATAAATACAAGGAAGTTGAGCATTTATTACAACATAACCCCACTCTCTCTAGAAAGGACAAAAAAACCCTAAAATTAGAATGAGTAAAAAACCAAGGACAAATACCATGGACAATGAAATACTATGGGTCATTCCCATGGGCAAAAAAGTCTTGTATCACCCTATAAATACATTGTGAAGGTCTCCCCATAACAACTTTTCACTTTTAACCTTTTCCCAAATTTTAGTCACACTTTTGATTCCTCACTTCCCACACCTTTTTCCACACTATCCCATGTTGCACGTCGAGTTCTCTCTATGTAACCCTTGATCCCTTTCCCAATGACAGCCCCTTGTTGGATATAAATGAACACCAAGATCATGAGAGCCTACGAACCTTTTTCTCAAATGGCTGCAGTGGCCCATTTTAAAGGTATTTTTGTTATTTTATTGCATTAGTTAAATGAAATATAAATTTATTGTTATTTCTTGTTGTAAGTCAAAGTTGAGAAATCCCTTGCACCATGAACTCTTCCCTTATATCCGGTTGATCGTAGCAGAGAAAATCCAACTACAAAACTCATATTTGGTCTAGTGTTGACTAAATACATTAACAAACCAATAAACTGATGATACAAAGTAGGATCCACCAACTCTCCCTCAGAAGGATGAATCTTCTTCTAGTTGGTGATCATGTGTATGGACATGGTCCTACACAACTCCATCCGAAATATTTTTAGAACATCTGCAACATATTTTCCTTGCCTAAGGAAAACATGTACATCCTCATGCCCCACCTCCATGCCCAAGTAGTAATGGATCAAACTAAGGTTTGTCATTTCAAACTCTAAAGCAAGATCTTTCTTGTATGCCTCAACCAGGTTCTCTCATCCTATAATGAATAAGTCATCAACATATAGTATAAGAATAAGTAGATCGCCTACAACCACAATGAATTATAGGTTGGTATCATCCTCACTCTTTTGAAACCCAATCGAAATCAAATACAAATCAATCCTCAAGTACCAAAGGGGATCCCTTCATACCATACAAGGCATTTTTCATCCTGCATACATGAGACTCCCTATGGCTTCTCTAGATATACCTCCTCCTATATCAGGGCATTTTTTAAGGATTCTAATATTATAATTAAGTATAGTATCCTAGGCGATTTTTTTGGATTGAAAAAACATGTTTATAGATAGGTAGGAGAATATTAAATATGAAACACAAAATTAACACTAAAATGTATAAATTTTGGCGAATATTATGATAAAAAATAATATTTTATGTAAATATAGGCGATATTAGACACCAAATAGCGAATTTATTTTTTGAAAAAAACCCAAAAAATAGCCAATTGGTGAAAATTCACCACTAAAAATTACCCTATCCTATATAAGACCGTTGAGGAAAGTAGTCTTTGTGTCTATATGTTAAATCCACCAAACCATCTCTACAAAAATGGAGATCATTACACTGATTGAATAAAATATAGCAACCAACACAAAGGTCTCATCATAATCAAATCCCTCTACCTATGAGAACCCACGTGCTACAAATCAAGATTTTTACATCTTGATGCTCCAATCTGTAGCATGCTTGATTATATAGAGCCACTTGGATGTCACAACTGATTTCCCCTATGGCATCAAAATAACCTCCCACACATCTTTCTTCATGATGGAATTATACTCTTCCATTGTGGAATCTCTCCAAACCTAATGTGTGCATGCCTCCTCATAAGTAGAAGGATCATACTCACACAAGCTAGTCACCTATTCCACGTAACTAGAAAATATTTTGGGTTCCCTACTCTCTCTGAACTCCCTCTATGGCTCCATATGATCCTCAAATTCCTTCACAAGATCCTTAAGCCAACTTGGATTTATCTTCTTGGAAGTAGCATCCTATGATAGACCCTCCTCTACATCCTCATCTAATGATTGTCTCCCTGAAGTAGTACTTGTGGTATGGGATCCTATACCTGGTGAAATTGAACCTGAACCAAGTGATCCCAAATCACATGAAGGTGAAACCTATGAACAAGTAATTTGAGGATCTGTACCTATACCAGAAGTCCCTGTGGACTATGTCCCTGAAACTGATGAACCTATAACCTGTGACCTAGTCACCCCTGAGACCTGTGACCATGTTCCCTAACTCATTGAAATTTTTGATGTTGTCACATGTGGAGTAGTAACATTTTCCTGCTCCTCCTCTTACTCACAAGACATTCTAAAGGCTGATTTCTCCTTAAATATCACCTCCCTCCTAACCACAACTTTCCTCTTTGCAAGAAGGTATATGCGGAAATCATTTGAAGTCTCGTCATAGAAAACAAAAGTACCTCTCTCTCTAGTAGCCTCCAACTTTGTCCTCTTCTAATAAGGGACATAGTAATATGTAGGGCATCCAAAAATGTGGAAGTGGACTATCTGAGGCTGATTATTAATGAACATCTCCTCTAGATTTTTTCATCCCAAGGCACGGTGCGAATTCTTGTTTTGAACAAAAAAAGTTGTGATACAAGCCTCAACACATACGAAGAAAGGAATACTCTAATCATACAGCATGGATCTAGCTGCACCCACTATGGTAGAGTTAACTTCTTCCTTTCAAAACTCCATTATATTGTAGAGTGTAAGGAACTGTCAACCACCTCCTAATTCCCTCATGTCTACAAAACTCATTAAATTCATTAGAGGCATACTCAACCCCGTTATCTTATTTGAGCACCTTGATATTCTTTACTGTATGGTTCTCCACAAGAGATCTGAACTACTGGAACCGAATCCAGGCCTCCTCTGACTTCTTGCTTCATCGAAAGTAGATCTAGGTCTTCCTAGAATAATCATTGATGAACGTGATGTAGTACTCAAAACCTGTCAATGAGGTAGATGAAATGGGAACAAGTAAGTCTAAATGAATCAAATCAAGAACTCCCTCTGATCTGCTATAATTGCTTGAAACTTCAGTATTGGTGTACTTTTTCAAATTACACCCTCTGCATACACCACTCTACTCTGTGCTGAAATATGAAAAACCTGTAGTCATGTCTCTCAGCATCCTAAAAGATGAATGATGAAGGTGGGCCATCCTCCTATGCCATAACTCACACAACTCACTAATTCTCTCTATGTGTTCTAATGCATGATGTGGATGGAAGAGAATCTTGTACAGTTGCATGCATCTAAATCCAATCACATATGAAGCAGATAGTCCTTGTGCTTTGGAAAAGATGCACACTTTCCCATCTAGGAAATATACCCCAAGACCTCTGTCCTTAATTATGGAATTGAAAAAAATATTCTTCTTCATCCCGTTGGCAACCCTTAGTAACATAGGATCCATGGACTCCCTATCAAAGTGGGTTGTCCCATGTCCAACTTCTCTCACCAATACATCATCACCCAACACAACGTCTAAATCAAAGCATGTCTATGAACTCTCTATGAACATGTCATGAACACCTGTCATATGACTCAAACTCCACTATCAATGTACCATGTGGAGGTAGTAGCGGAAACATTCGGTGAATTCCCAACGATCATATAATGCTCAGTTTGGTCATTGATATCCTTGCTGGTGATGGATGATTCTCTCTCTCTAAGACTACCATCAAAGAGATAAAAATCTCTCTCAAATATAGCAGCATACTCATTAATATTTGCTAACGTTGTTGTATGTTGTTTCTTCTTGTTGTTGTTTGAGAATTTTCTAGTAAAATGGCCAAACTTCTTCTTGCCATCTTGCTGCTTGGTTTCACCCTTGGTGTTACAGAGAGAAAATTTCTATGGCTTGGGGTGTACCACAATAGACAACTTTGACACTAGAAATCAATCTTTCCCTATAAGCAAGAGAAACAAAACATCTAACACTAAGGGATACCGAATCGTACCTTGTTGTAAAAGGTTGAAGTAGATCCACATTGAGCTTTTCCAATTCATGCTTGCATTAGCAATTCACTCTCAACAACAACAAACAAGAAAAGCATGCTCTATAATAATGTGTTAGACCTACTCTATCATATATATTCAACAATTTATAAGAAATTAAATAAATCCATGGATTCAATATTCATATTCAAATGTGCATAATTGGACAGGAAAAGATATTTCTATTAATAAAATCAGAGATTACAATAGTGACAACCTCTGTTGGCATGTCTACAAACCATAGAAACCAAGTGCTCCACCCGGGCCTCCACCACCTCAATCCTCCATCTCTCAATAGCAAGCTCACAAGCAAAGGAAAGCTTGGGAAGAACACAAAGTGCTCCAAAGGGACAAAGGGATGTAGACTGAAGTATAAGAAAACTGAGGCAACAATGGACTATAGTTTCTTTCCTCTTCAATGTATCCAAGGGGTTCCTTATATAGAACTCCAAAAGGGAAATGGAGGGTCGAATCCAAGCGATATCAAGGAATATGTAATGCCAAGAGTCGGGATCTTCGGACTCCTATGAGGAAAACTCCAAAAATATTTGGACTTATGCACGCATCCCTATGTACACGGGTTTGAGATCAAAAATCACGTGTACACACAAGTATGGGTTTAAAAGTCATGTACAACAATAAACAGGTGTTTTTTAGGGATGAACTTGGAACATCAAATTATAATATAAGTCCATGGGATCTAAAGAGTCTGTAGAGGGACAGGGAAGGACATGAATATGTGATCAACCATTTGTGGTAAAATCATCTATAACAGATTCCCCCTAATGTTTGAGGTCGGAGGGGTAACATGATGGTTGAAATGCATTATAAAATCGATCCCAGAAGTGGAGTAATAAAGACCCAGGTGGAAGAACCAGCCACTCATCAGTACAATACAATAATCAATCTCTAGATATGACCGCAAATACATATAGCAGTCCCGAATACATAAGAGTACAATGGCCATGAATAGGCATGATATACAAAATGTGATCATCACGTACAATATACAATAAATCAAAATCTCCAAAGTGGATGAAGGTATACAACAGATCAAGATGTCTATAATGGCTGAAGATATACAATGGATCAAGATCTCCATAGTGGATGAAGATATTTGATATACACTGGAATCAAATCATGAGAGCTGATATCTTATGAACACTTCCACAATCAAGGAGGTAGCATACATGGAATGCCACCAAGATGGAAGGTCTTCTATATGAACCACTACGAGTACATGTCCCACTATGCAAATAGGTGTGTTGAGGTCGAACACTTGGAAGAATCCATCGATCAAGGAAATTGATGTATTCCCAAAACTGTCGATGGCAAGATAGCCTACCACTGATGGTTTTAAGTCTCAAGGAACTCAAATGAATCTACACTCCTATTCCAGAATAAATGATATGAATTCAATGGAATGGAATCCACTAGAAGGAGGGAATTAAGGAATCCCCCATCAACCAACATGAGGTACTCAGCAACACTGTATAATGTGGAAGAACTTGAGCAAGATTTACATGAACTAGTAATAGTACCGAGAATGGTCGACATGTAAAGTCAAGATAACTGAGGAATGGCCAACTCAGGCTTCAACTTCCTTCGAACAAGAGCATAAAGGATAATGGTGACTGAAGGTAGGAAGCATGGACTCGATATGCAAAATGGGACATCTCTGTGACATAGGAGGCATCAACAGAGGCTCCATAGGGACTGGAAGCTTAACCAATCGGTGGAGATAAAATCAGAGTAACGGGTACAACTCCTAAATTCAAACTAATAACCCAACCAATGGATGTGATATACAATTCTTTGTTCGAAGGCGACATGACTCGACTGCTGCCAAAAATAACATATTTTCCTGTTCGGATTTTTGGCTTTTTTTATTTTTGGAATTTTTTTAGATATTTTGAAAATCTTGAAAAGGAATAAAAGTGCTTTATAGTACATATCTAGGAGGAGACAAGTGCTAGGGGCAAGAAATATATCTCCAAGTAGTGGAACATACCTATGCTCAATGCAAGGAAACATCTGCAGGATAACAACACTCGGGGGAAGTTCTCCTCCCAGTAAAAGGGATGGTCAAGCTGCAAAAGATATGTAAAAAGGCTATTCTTGGCTAGAAATGAGACAAGCTCGGGCTATATGGTTGATAACTCAAAGTCAAGGATCCGGCATAAATCTCAAGAAGGCAAGCAACACTCATGAAAATGCAATTACAACTTGATATATACAAGGGAGTCCCGGTAAAATGGACAGCATAAAGTTCAAGAGGAGTATGAAGCTCTTGTTCAAAGACATGGTGAAACTAAAAAGGACTCCCAAAACCTAAAGGAGAAATGTCAGCATGGGAAACAAATGCAAAATAGGATCTAACTAGGGAACCCATGTATAGGAAAGCTCTACCATTCACATAGCGTCACTTCTAACAGCAGCAATAAGGTTCTATAACATCATGGAATGGTTTCGTACCTAAGGTTAATATGAAACGGTCATAAGGTCATGCAAAATGTAGGAGGATGTGAAATCCTAACCTATATGCCAGTTGAGACATGATACATATAATAGGAACGATTGGATCGAAGACTCAGTCAAACCACGCTAAAAATGGGCTCCTATAACATCATATTAGTCCAAAGAGTCCAAAATGGTTAGAAATGGTAAAAAACTATAGGAAGGGGGTAAACATTTCTATAAAATAGTGAAAAAAAAAAAATTTCATACCATTTTGAAAATTCACCCACCATAGTGCTTTTGAATCACTTCGTGTTTGCTCCAGGTAAATACTCATGCCCTCCTCTTTCACTTTCATGAATAGATTTTTAATTTTAGTGGTCAATTTTTTTATTTAGGACATCCCAAATAGTGTGTTTCATCCCACATGGAAATCGGGTCTTTTTATGTGTATAGGGATAAGTATATGCAGAAAAAACCATGATACCCGTCTACATACGCGCTTATTTCAAAAACATTTGCGTACAGGGCCGAAAACATGATTTTCAAGGGAAAACACTCATGAAACTTGGCAATGTTTGTGCATGATGGTGCTAGAATGGAGAGAGAGATAACATGGTGATGTTGAAGAGGTTGTGCAGGATGATCTCATGGCTCATCAAGCACTAAGGGCTTGTGGGTTATATAAGTTTTGGCACCTTGGTAGCTTAAGGGCTAAGCCAAGGCTACTCCAGCTGCTAGTGGATCACTGGGATCTAGACTCTGAGACCTTTCAGTTAGATGGCATGTCACTCAGCATCGATATTGAGGACATATAATTTATCATAGGTTTGTCTCGTCGAGGGGAGGTGGTGAACCTCCGATCCTGCTGGCCAGGAGGTAGGTTTACTATAGAGGAGTACATATTTGTGTATTTCCTTCTCGATACAAAGAAGGTTGGGAGTCAAGTCTCGACAAACTCACTCCAAAACCTAGGGTTGAAAGCCATACTGTTGGCATTGGGAAGGATCACAGGTTTAGCATGACTCCACTAGGCCTCAAGGCCAATGATGTTCAATATCGTAGAGTGCACGCGACCTATGATATATGACTAGAGTACCTCACTGCTAAGCAATATGAAGCAGCAACTCAGTGACTACAATATGGGCAAGGTACAGAGATTTCATTTCGGTAGCATACTAAGTACATTCTTTTTTCAAGCGAGTGCTGGGGCTAATCCCTAGAGTTGATAGTGCTCCACATGGAGTTAGGGATCCAGCTCAGCTATGCTGGGCCAATGTCATGCAGATACTGGGAGGGGGAAGGGTTGCTAACCTCTATCAAGTAGACTTCTTTCTCTGGTGGTGGAGATATATCATCGCCATAGATGACTATTCCTATGCATGGATCAAATTCTGTGGAGATTCGGATATGCCCCTACCCCCAGGAGCAACATATGGAGACATAGGTAACGAATCCCAACTCACTTTTATTTTTTGAATTATTTTTTTTTGTGTTTTTTGATATATGAAATCAAAAGACATGTTTTTGGTGTGACGACATTTAATGATACTCGGTCATGTACATGGAGATGTGGGACCACGATGGCCAGATGGATTTCCTTGTCATCAACGGAGGGGAAGGGGTGATGAGATAATGGGTGTGGATACAGAGCGGACTCTCCAAAGCATTCACACAAAATTCATTTGCTTGACACAGAGGGTTCCCATGGCACAAGTCAAGGACTTTCCTAAGGCCATCCATCGCTAGGTTCTTGGGGTACCACGAGCATGGGTTCGATTATTTCGTCGGCTAGCTAGAGATGTGGTGTGCTACCATGATCAACACCCTCCTCCACCTCAGGCTTAGAGACCTGAGCATATATTTTTTGTATGACCGTGTAGTATATTTTGGTGGCTTGAAAGCCCCAATTTTGTATATGACACTTCTGTATTATAACATCACTTTTTTTGGACTTAATGAAAAATATTTATGATGAGCGATTATTATTCTATTTACATGTGTAAAATGTGTTTGTGAAATTATTTTATCGTCTGTGAAACAAATGCCAATCTAGTACATAGTTAGCATATGAATCAGCAACTTGATTAAAATTTCTTGTAATGTGAATGTATGTTATGCTCTCAAATTTCCATTCTAGCAATCTTACACACAAGAATCTTCGTAACAATGTCGGATCCCTAACATGATACAACCCATTAAGTTGTGAGACCACTAACTGCGAATCAAGACATACCTCAAGAGAAAGGACACCATGTGAAATGGCATCACGCAATAACTCAATAATGTACTATATTCAACAACATTGTTTGACGAAGGTCATAAACATATGCCTCCTAAAGACAACACCTAGCCTGCAGAAGTATAAATCACCCAAGCAATCAAACCTGAGTTTTGAGTGTGGTGGCTATCACCATCAACGAATCCTATGTAAACCGAAGACTCCATTGACATCTACCATAACAAATTAAAGCTAATAAGAAAACTCGATCACCATAAAAAGACCAAACTACACTATGAAAATGTACAATATTATACAAAAAATCATCCCTGGCTGAAGATCATGCATAGTATTTCTTAATATAGAGCCTATTTCTAAGCTCTGCCAAGGTCATCCCTTCATAATCAACCAACTCATAGGTGCCTTTCTCTAAGACACGCTTGACCACATAAGGACCATGCCACATCGGGTTAAACTTTCCTACCCCCAAGGGTTCCTTAGCTTGATCCCACAAAAGGACCAAGTCACCTTCACTAAACCTTCTAGGACGGATAGACTTATCGTACTAGACCTTAACGCAACACTTGTTAACCTAAAAATCCACTAAAGCATCTCGACCCTGCTCATCAAGCTACTCTAAGTGGACTAGCCGTTCTTCCAATGTGGAAGTCTCTAGTAAAAGCTCCACAACTAGCTTTAAAGAAGGGATTTCTCATTCAACCGGTAATATTGGCTCCACCCCATGCACAAGATGATAGGGAGAAAAAATGGTGGAAATATTGACCGCAGTTCTATAGTCCCACAAAGCAGGATACAACATGATATGCCAATTAGTCTTTCTTTGTGCGATGGTTCATTGGAGAATGGACTTTAAGTGACTTGTTCACTACTTCAACATGTCCATTCACTTGAGGATAATAAGAAGACGAATTATCTTGCTTATATCCTAACTTCGAAGACAACTCTTCCATCATTTTGTTCCGAAAGTGCCTGACATGGTCAGTGACAAGCTCCCTCAGAATACCAAACCGGTTGATGATCCCATTAAATATGAAATGTATGGTTGTTTCACCATCGGATTTGATAGTGGGCATACCCTCTGCCCATTTCGTGAAGTAATCAATAGCCACAATAATATGATGGTGCCCCCCAACTGAAGCTAGATTACAATCCATAAAATTGATCCCCAACTTGGAAAAGGGACCTACAGTGATAATAAGATGCAAAGGGGCAGGACGCATATTCTATGCAAACACCTGGAAAGGGTGGAACCTATTGATCGCATTAATGCAATATTTAAAGATGGATGGAAAAAAATAACCCGATCTCTGAATTTTTTGGGCTATAGAAAGCCCAAATAAATGACCACCACATGCCTCTCTGTGGCAATCATTAAGCACGACCTCATCCTCCTGATGAGTTAAGAAATGGCATAAAATGGAATCAACCCCACATCGATACAAAGTATCTTCCACTAGGAGGTAGTTCTTCGCTACGTGACGTAGTCGTCGACGCTCATCTCATGAGAGGTGAGTAGAAACCTTCAATGTTTGCAAATAAACAATAATATCCCTGCACCAAGGGTCTGTGGTTGAAATGAGAAAGATATGCTCATCAACAAGAGAATCCTCATGAACCTCTCCTTCATCCAAATTTGGAAAATTTGATATGAGCTCAGCAAATATTAATGATTTCTTCGAATTAGCCGAAACAAAATCGAGATCAAACTCTTGCAATATCACAATCCATTTATTATACTTTCCCCCAATCATCCTTCTGGTGAGGATGAATTGAAATGGATTAATGTGAGCTACAACCAAATTTTGGTGAAGGAGGATATAATGCCTCAAATTCTGAACCGCGTGGAAGGTGGCTAAGGATAGCTTCTCAACATGGGTATAATGAAGTTCTGCATCAATAAGGTTTCAGATAAGATAATAGATGACATACTCATGGATCTCCTCATCCTCTTGAACCAAGACCATACCAATCGTCTCTTGAGATGCAGCCACATAAATAAAAAAATCACAGCGGTGGACTAAGCATGGGGGCCAATGCCAAGGCTTTCTTCAAAGCATCAAAATAGTCCTGGGCCCGCTCATCCCAGCAAAAAGGGGTTTCTTTCTTCAACAAACGCATGAATCCTTTGGTCAAATTGGAAAAATTGACCACAAACCTTCGCAAGAAGTTCACCATTCCTTGTAAACACTGAAGATGTCGAATGTTACGTGAGGGAGACAATTGAAGTATTGCCTCAACCTTCAAGGGATCAACTCTAATGCCCTCCCTGGACACAATGAATCCTAGTAAACGACCAACCTTCACACAAAAGATACACTTATGAGGATTTAACCGAATTTGACAATGACAACATCTTTCAAAAACCAATCTCAAATGATAAGGATGACACACTCTCAACCGAGAGTGAGTAGCTAGATCATCCAAATACAATTGAATAATATTTTTAAGATCAGGGAAGGAAAAGGTCATGGCCCATTGAAACGTAGCTCTAGTGTTTTTAAGGCCGAAGGGCATCTTTCGATATGAAAAAGTTCCCCAAGCACAAATAAATGCAGTCTTATGCTGGTCCTCGGGTTTAATATGTATCTGATTATATCCAAAAAATCCATCCATAGAGGAGAAAAGCTCACTTCCCAAACACTCTTCCAAGATTTGATCAATAAATGGTGTAGGGATATTATCTTTAGGACGGTCTCGATTTAAATCATGGAAATCAGTGCATATTCATATCGTTCCCTGCTTCTTATAATCCACTGGAATGGTATTTGAAACCCACTACGTAAAGGGAATGGGATAGATGAAACTAGCTTTGAGAAACTTCTCTATCTTTGCTTTAATAGTAGGCACTTTCCTAGGATTCATGGCACACAAACATTGTCAAACCGGTTTAGCATCTGGATAGGTTTTGATTTCATGTTCGACAATATGAGGGTCTATTCCTAGAATTTCCTCATATGACCAAGTGAAAACATCATGAAATTCCTTAAACAACTCAGTGTACTCTTTAATCTCATCGAGGGAAAAATCCTCCCCAATGTACATGTTCTCAATCTTACGAGGAACACGAGAAATAATGATAGGTATCGTTGGTGACAGGTTAGCCAAGTTCCCTTCAGCAATCTGAATAGGATAGCTTAACAGGACCACGGGCCTACCCACTTTCTCACTTAGAACTTCGCTAAAGTCATCACACTCTAAACGATCAAGCTTAGGAAGGAATATGATCTATGGTTCAACTCTCCCCAAGGTTGTTCTATCCCAAACATAGCCTCAAGAATAGCTTCATCCAATGGAAAACATCATCAAGGAAGTCTTGAGAGTGATATTACTCTACTTCCCAAGCAAGCAATACATGAGGGTCCTCCTCCTCCGTCCACGAAGAGGAAGGACTATGCTCTACAACATGATCAAGATTAGCTTGATACTCCACCAATTTTGTAGGAAATGACACGTCTGTCTCAGTAGGTATAGAATTATCACTCGAAGCACTTGGTGAAGGAAGAATCCAAGGATCCTCCATATGAGAGGTGCGAAATGAGACCGAATTCAACAAAGTCGAAGCTTTACCAAGACTAGAGCCAATCATAAGGATGGGCACAGGACAACTAAAGGTTCCCATGAGAGAAGGATACATGCCCACAACCACATTCTCAGTTGCTAGCTAAGAATGATAGATAATCGAGATAGAAGATCTCGATGATGCTTTTTAACACGGATTCTGGAAATATTTTTTATCAACAGTAACGATCTTCCCATCCAAAGGAAACCAAGCCACTTAGAATATGGAAGAGGCTACAGGTTGCATATTGTACATCCAGTTCTTAACCAGCAAAAGATTGTAGTCAAGGGGCACATCAACCACCTCAACCTTGATTGCAATAGTCTTCCCCCCCAATTGGACCTCTAGGGAAGGAAGTATACCATATGGTCGAAACAATATTCCATCAAATTGAGTCAACATGTTCACATATTTAGAAAACATGGGAGAACCTAACCCCTTCCAACAGGCCAAAGACATTATGGAAGCGACAACGCCTTCATCATTCACAGTGTGCTTGATGGTGTGGTTTAAACACTCTACATGAATCAAAAGAGACACATAGTAAGGAAATAAAGGATAGATTCCATGAGTTTCAAATTTGATCACGGAAGGAGAGCTATCATCACCAACCTCAAGAGCAGACAACAAGGCCTTCCTTTTCGGAGGACAAGTCTGAAACACTTCTAATGCAGACATCGCACAAGGATTCTAGCCCAAATCCTCGACAATTGAATAGTTCTAGGTGGCTTGAGAATTATTATTGTGCCATGAGTGCTTTAACAATCCCTTAGGAATGTGAGGCGGAGCATCAAGCTTATTCATAGGCTTTTCAATTCACAAAGAGCTCTCAGGTTGAGCTGGTTCTTTCTTAAGGTCTTGCTGTGACGTACTATAGTATTTCGCATGCGTCACAACATTCATAGCTTTCACCATGTTGATGAAACCATGGCCACTAGCGGGATATGACGAGTTTTGAGTTCCACTAGATGCACTACCGGGATCCACAGTCCTCGAGTTCATATTTTGATTATTTGGTAAAGGATTTGTAAACACAGTTGGGCCCTATGGTATGAACTTCGAGGCATCTTCCATACAAGGGAACAAGTGAGTGAGGTGGTCATCCTTACACAACTTGTAAGGAAATTTAACCTTCTAATTAGGCTTCTTGTTCCCCCCAACATTATTTGTGTTCTTGTCATTTCTATCATTATCATTCTTATTCCCACCCTTACGATTATTTTTTCCTTTCTTTTTATTCCTTCCAGCTTGTTGGTTACCTTTTGGGTTCGACGATTGCACTAAAAGTACATTCGCTGATTGGATAGGAAGAGACGAAGCCATAGCTTGTCCCGACGCAGACTGGTTAAGCGATAACTAGCTCACTTGTTTCGTAACCGAGTCTGTAGGTTTGGTACTTGCGGAGCCAACAATACCATTGACATGTGGCCCACGTTTAAACTTGGGTTCGAAATTGGAATGCATAGCATTAGGTATGATCTCATAAAGGAGCCCAGACTGAGCATAAATCAAGTCCAACTGCTAGGACCTAAAAATAGCTTGGTCCTCATTTTGAACTTTGGATGTAGAAGTCACATCCCCAAAATCCCCTTAGTGTAAATTCTGGGAAAATGGGGTAATTTTTTTTTCTTTTCACTTTTACTATATTTGACATGCTAACTATGTTAGTCCATTAAGAATGTGTAATCACATAATTATAAACACTACTATCATCTTCATATAAACAAACTGTAATTAAATTGAGTTCCATTGACTAGATGACAAGAGAGTTATACCAATGACCACACTAGTACAAGAATAATGATAAGAGCCTATACCTAAAATATAGAATCACATTTTGTTTGAAATTAAGAATCGTCACACCACAATTCACTCTAATACAATTGTACATAACTATATATTATTTAGAATAGATACAACCCTTACATCAGTCACAAGACATATCCTTGAATGAGATAACACAACACATTAACCCTTTCTTTATTTCATTGTCCATGCCTTCTACATCTTGGGGACACAGCTTCGGCAACCACCGCTTGAAGTCATGCAACCTCAACATAAATATTAGAACTATATATCATCATACAAATTCAAAAGCATAAACAAGATAAATCCATGTAACAAAGTTTAACTATTAAAGAAAACTAATTAAAAATACATGCGTAGGAGCAGCTAATTTATTTTACACTTATCCTTGACTTTTCAATCATTGGAACGCAACTTCTACAATTGCCACTTTATATGAATTAACCTGCATATTAGTATTATAAAACCAAAAAGTGTAAGTTTATAAACAAAGTAAATTACATTCATAAACAAATCTAGCTGATAAAGATACTTATTTCAATGTGAGCGACTGAAAGCGTCTGAATGACTTTCCTCCCAACCATAGGCCTCATTCGACGTATGTTTACCCATCTAAAGTGACCCTTGAGCTGGGCGACAAATCCACTAAGGTTCAAGGTTATAAGGAGAAACTTTCCGAGATTCAAGTTTAGATAGTATAGAAATTCAAAAAGATACTAGTTCCAGTGAGTTTAAGATCTAAAATCCTTAGTCATCATAACAAATTATTAAACATGAAAAAAAAATCCTTGATCAAAACTTTGTTTATGAACCCAAAGGAACATGTAGATGGAATCTAACCAAAACTTCCATGGAATAAATTCCATCATAACTTAAGTAAAACAAAATCCTCGTGATAAACCTACGAAAATGGTTTAATATAAAAAGAAAACTCACCATATAATAATTCATTCTTTATATATACATATTTATTCTATCCACCTTGGTATACCCCAATGTTATTGAGTGGATCAATTTTACCTCCATTCATTCATTTAATTAAAACGAATGAATCCATCTTGTTTTCTTTCATTTATTAAATCACTTCCAACAAAAAAAAATAGACTTAACTTAGTATTTACCATTAACTTTTCTGAAACCCATTCTTGAATATATTAAGATATACATTAAGATATAATATTTATTTACACAATATTTCTACCCCTTTTACATTAAGAAATAGTATTTATTTTTACATAGTAAAATTCCTTCGACACATTAAGATATTGGAGATAAATCTATCAATGGCTACAACAGTCGTAACAAGTTACGGTAATCGACTTGGGAACCAATTTTGACAGAGAAAAACTCACTATTTGCAATCTATGATCAAATTAACAATTCAGAATATAACAGTCATTTGAAAAATCAAATGCAGCTATTGACAGACTGTGCTAAAATTGATTGTATGCAGCAAACCATTCTTCAAAAGCATTTTGCAGATTTTAAAAAGACAAATATTTAAAATATCAAAACGCAGTCAAGGTAAATGAAATAATAGGTTCCATAACCCATAGAGCTTGGAAATATTTGAGAGTTTAGATCCCATATTAACTCAGTGATTTCAGGGTTCAGATCATATATTAACATATACAATGAAAAGCTAAATTACAAAAACATTCCTTGGGTTCTAAATTGCTCAGTGATTTCCATCAACTCGTGAGTATGACGCTAACTTAAGTATATATCTCAGATTCATAGAGAGAATTGTATACCAATGCAACCGTGTAGCTTGGATCGTAAACAAGGGTGAAAAAAGAAATATGCAAACCAAAGGAAAATACACATTGTTCTCAACCGCATAAGATCCCACTGATATCGGGTTCAACACATACTCAAACCTCAAATACACAGTGATTGCAAATGGTGGTGGATGTTCTCACTATAAAAGTGGATCTGGCTATCCCAATGAAACTCACACTGGATCAAATCGCAAACAAAATCCAATGCTAGAATTTATTCAACCTCCAATTGCATGCATTACCATATCAGTAAATGCTGGAGAAAATAGTAAATTAAAACAAGATGCTAAAACTTCATATTTATATAAAATAGCATGCAATATCATATCAGTAATTAATGGGGAAATTTGCACTAAAAGTCAAGTGCTTAAATCTTCAGATTTTATATAAAATAGCATACAATACCGTATAGTCAAAACTCCCTATAGAGTGTATTTTGCATCCTTATCAAATAGTGTAGGAACCAAGTGCAGAGTTCTCACCGTTGGAAACATCTCCACCAAATCATATATCCCTTGGTCGTATCATTTTACTGCTCTCTTCTTAGCATTTACATCGCGAACTAGGAATCTATCCAGCCGAGCGTAAGTTGGGGATAACAACAACTTGCCATTTATGTCTTGTATCACTGCTCCGAAGGGTGTAATCTTGAGGATCTGCCATAATTCCAGGAAGATCTGCAAGCCCAGCAAAACCTTATTCGAAATAAAATCGACTAGACTCCTTCCATTGAACTATTATTCCAGTCTACCAAATATTTCTCCTTCCATTAAGAACCATAACCCTCTGGGTGCCCCACCTCCAATTCTTCTCAGTTTCTCCCTTTTTAAGCAAGGTACCCTTTCTTCCCAAGAGGACATATGGAAGAACCGTTGGTCCACGTTCCTCTTTTCTCAAGGGATGTTCAACACGTTTCAAAATCCAACCGACAAAGTCCCTTAAGTCCCCCATGTGTCATTTTAATAAATAATATTTCTCTTTATCTTAGCTTCCTATAAGGGATTGACTAATAAATCACATCTTTTATTATTTATTAAGGAATGTATTTGTTTAACCAAATACTAAATAATTTTCCTTTTATATTAATTAGGGCTTCGTATCTATATATATATATATTATAGGTAATGCAATTATTTCTTGTTAACGTTTGAAGGGTAAAATCTAAATCAACTTGTTTAGAAAAATACTTTAAGAGAGGGAGCTTAAAAGAATTTCACAACATTTTTATCGAAGCTATAATATCAAACATATATAGCAATATCATTGAAATAATAATATTTTGATTATATTGTTAACTAGACCTTATGAGTCTACTAAAACCTTGCGGCTTTTTAGCTATTAACGTTAGATTAGGAAGNTCTGCCTAGTGGATTCATCCCCAATATCATTTAAGTCGCACACGCTTTCAGTCTCCTAGAAATTATAAATTTCATCTATAATCTTAATGAGCTAGTTTTCATACTTACAGTGCATTTTACCAATGCTTCACGTTTTGTGGTCATGTTTATGAGGGGATGTTACAGTGATATAGGGTAACAATGACTTGAGAAAGCATTCTAGAAGAAACTCTGGTGGTATAAAGGCTTTAATCAACCTCTTCTGTCTACACAACTCTTGAATGTGATCTGAAATGTGGGTGGATTTGTCTTTCCAAAATGTTAACAAGAGTTTGGTACCGGCATCGTAATGCACAGGTAGCTGGAAGTGATTAAGAGAAGTCATCGCTAGGTCATTGAACCAAGTATAACTCCTCCCAAGAAACTCTATATACCATTTTGTGGAAGGACCCATGAGGGTGCGTTGAAATATTCTCAAACAAATAGAATCACCATTCAAGGAGTTTGAAGAGAACCAAATCTGGAAGGTCATGGCGTGCTGACCAAGATCTTCACCAGACTTGCCTTCGAATTTCAAAATGTCCAAAGGAAGTTTGGTAGGGACGGTTTGCCATGCCGAGTCATGAGATACATGATCATTTGTCAATATCGACAAATTAGGTATATTCAAAGTCACAAGGAAAGGGAGCCTAGGTTGAGCTGGTTGGTTCCACGCTTCTTGGTAGGACTGGTTCGCATAAGGCTGATTTCTATATGCACCATGGCCTTAATCAGTGGGATAGTAACCTCCTCCCATTTGACCCATAAAGGGTTGGATGGAAGCATTTTAATTTGGAGTACTGTGAGACTGGGGTGCTACAAAGCCATAATTAGGAGACTGGTACACATGTTGATACCTAGACCCATAAGGTGGATAGTTTTTTTCGTAAGATGGTCCATAAGAAGGTCCATAAGAGGTTCCATAATTTGGACCATGAGATGGTCCACAGGAAGGTCCATAAGATGGTCCATAGGAAGATACATGTCCTACTAATACATAAGGAGGCACATAGCCTTGTGACACTACGGTGTGAGCAAAAGTAGAATGGACATGGATAACAGTAGAAATCCAACCTAAAGGCCTACTCAAGTTAGGAGGAGGATGTACCGTCAAAAAAGAATTTGAAGGGATTGGTGTTGAATACGATGGAATATGTGAAGGAATATAACTTATGCCCCCAATATTCACATGTCTAGGTTCTGGTACCTGAATGGGAACACTAGTGCTAGGCATAGGATGTGTGTGTGAATAAATGTCCACTGTAGGGATGGAAGGTGTAATGTGACCAGTGCTACCAAACCTCTCTGCCTGGAAAGGAATGGAAGTGCCCCCAGGGGAAGCACCAAGTTCAACACCCGATCTAACATGGGGTGTTGGACCAGTCTTGGGAATATCAGGCATGTCATACCAAATAGTGCTAGTGCTAGCAAATGCGTGGTCAGTCTCATTTCCCAGAATCCAATATCGATGATTAGGGTGTGTAGAATTTGTGAATCGTGAAAGATATTCATGTGACAGTCCAATCGAATGAAGAACAGACCCTACCAGATTCCCATATGTGATTGCAGGTTCATCCTTGCATACGTGGCGAGGAAGATCAAGGATCTCCAGGATCTTAGGCTCATGGTCACCCATAGTGTGTGAATCAAAGTGAGAATGAGTCCGCTTGAACTGTTTGGTTCTCTCTCCCAAATGAGGAGCAGACGTAGAAGTCATAAGTCCTTTTAAGCGATGATAATGGTGAGGTGCCACACTCGGATCTACAATGACTCAACAAAAACAAATTACTCGATCTAGCTACACAACCCTAAGAAATGTAGCATGCACAGATCATACACCTAAGAAAATATCAAGCCAAAAACAAAGCAGACCAAGGGTAGGATATATGAGCTCCTGAATGAAGCAAGTATGTCTTTCCTAGGATAGGCTTAAGACTCCCATACACAACAATAAGAGGTTCGTAACCAATTATAGTCGACCTCAGCTTCAATGCATATAGCAATTGTGTTGCCCAATCCCTACCTGGCTAGGACACCTGCAAAATAACCTTTGCAAAGTCCCCCTCTATACCTAGGTAAGGCAACTAACATCACCTCAATATAACCAATTCTCAAGTAGACATTCATAGGAGGGATCGACCGTATGGGCAGGGTAGCATATCCCAAATCCTGAAAGCACAAACCGATACCCCAAGGGTGCACCGAATGTACCTCAAAGGCCCCTAGATACAAATACAATCCTGGAAATATCTCTGGTGCTCACAGAAAGTGACCTGGGGTCATCCCAATCACAATCATGTGCAATAACTTGTCTTAACTCTCATGTAAGAGGAGCGTCCTGAGAAACACTAATTATACCAAGGGTTTCACACTCTCACTTAGAGAGACACCTACTTGTTTTGTTTAGTGGTCTTGGAGAATTGACTTACAATGAACTATTCCAAGACCCTAAAACCTAATCTTGTTGATGCAACCTATAAAATAAAAGAGTGCAATTCATTTTATTAAGCGTTGATTTTAATTGGATGTGATTACTCAAAGGGAAATGGCCGTGCAACTAATGAAGTTATGACTCAGCAGTGAAGTAAATATGCACACCTAACAAGAAATGCCAAGTGCAATGTGTAGAATGAAAAATAGGGTATGCCACTACATGAGATGCAATATTTTTCCTTCAAATGTAAGTGCAATCATTCCTTGATGAAAATCTGACTATAAACAACAAGCAAACCTTATGCAAGTACCGTGCCAATGCAAAATGCAACAGATGCATAAGTATGCAAAAGCAAAAATGTTTTTGTATTTTTTTTGAAAATAAATGAGATATGAAATCAACAAATTACTCTACAACCCCCAGACCCTACAACCACTCACAAACATAAGACAAGAGGCACCAAGGTAAAAGAGACCTAATTCACTATTCCCAAAACAAAAAATGAATAAATGAATGACAAGCATAAATTTAAAAACTAAACTAAAAGAAGTCTCTAGCCAGAAACAGAGGGTGTTTACAGACACCAAAAGCATCCAAGAAGACTCAAAAATCATCAGAACTCACCCCGCAACACTTAATCCTCTAACTAATGCTCAAAATCAAGGCATACACGACTATTCTCAGTAAACCAGTGTACATATGCGACTGTTCAGGGAAAACCCTCGTGTATACGCGACTGTGAATACAAAAACCGCGTACAAGAAGAAAAAGGAAGAAAAATAGGGCAAACAGACAATCCAAGATCAAATTTACTTCTTCATGACCCTACTGGGAAAACATGCCACTAGACCTGACACAGAAACAAAGAAATCAAGAGAAATTCAAGTACATTGAATACCAAAAACCCCCAAAGAGAAACAACTAGGAACCTCTCTAGTATGGTCGCCAATTCTATTACAAAGAGAAACTTCCTATGGCTTGGGGTGTACCACAATAGACAACTTTGACACTAGAAATCAATATTTCCCAATATGCAAGAGAAACCAAACATCTAACACTAAGGGATACCAAATCATACCTTGTTTCGGATGGTTGAAGTAGATCCCCATTGAGCGATTCCAATTCACGCTTGCATTAGCAATTCACTCTCAACAATAGCAAACAAGACAAGCATGCTCTATAATAATGTGTTAGACCTACTCTAGCATATACATATTCAACAATGTATAAGCAATTAATACATCCATGGATTCAATATTCATATTCAAATGCACATAATTCGACAGGAAAAGATATTTCTGTTAATAAGATCATAGATTACAATAGTGACAACCTCTATTGGCACGTTTATAAACTAGAGACACCGAGTCCTCCACCTGGACCTCCACCACCTCAATCCTCCATCTCTCGATAGAAATCTCACAAGCAAAGGCAAGCATGGGAAGAACACAAAGTGCTCCAAAGGGACCAAGGGATGCAGACTCAAGTATAAGAAAATCGAGGCAACAATGGACTATAGTTTATTTTCTCTTCAATTCCTCCTCTTCAATGTATCCAAGGGGTTCCTTATATAGAAATCCAAAAGGGTAATGGAGGGTCAAATCTGATTAATCTCAAGGCATATGGAACACCAAAAGTCAGGATCTTCGGAATCCTATGAGGAAAAATCCAAAAATATTTGGACTTATGCACACATCCCAATGTACACAGGTTTGAGGTCAAAAGCCGTGTGTACATGCGAGTATGGGTTTAAAAGTCGCATACAACAATAAACAAGTGTTTTTTAGGGATGAACTTGGAACATCAACGTATAATATAAGTCCATGGGGTCTAAAGCGTCTGCAAAGGGATAGGGAAGGCCATAAATATGTGATCAACCATGTGTGGTAAAATCATCTATAACACTTGGAACCCTTCTTGAACTTCTTCTTCTTACCCTTCGCTCACTAGTACAAAATGAGAGATAAGTGACCAAAAAAAGACCAAGATCCACATATAAATGACCACTTTTTATTTGGAGATCACTGGTGGCTAATTTTCAGTCTCTTATCACGCGACCAAAAATTTGGTCTTATTTAGTTTGGTCATTTATAGCTTGTCTTGTGGTCATGAATTTAGTCATATATTTTGTCATTAATTGTGAGAATTAATGACCAAATATACGACTAAATTAATAACCAAATATATGACCAAATTCATGACCACAAGGCAATCTATAAATGACCAAACTAAATATGACCACATTTTTTGTCGTGTGATAAGATACTAGAAATTAGCCACAAAAACTGTCATTTGGTCGTTTATATGTGAATTTCGATCATTTTTTGGTTTTTTATCTCTCATTTTTTGGCCACTTATCTCTCATTTTTTTGCCACTAATTTAGTGGTTTTTAGTCATTTTATATGCGAATTTTGGTCATTTTGTTTAGTCATTTTCATCTCATTGTTTGGTCACTTATCTCTCATTTTTTGGTCACTAATTTAGTTATTTTTAACCAATATTTTAATATCATTAGGGAACAAAGGAATCAAGCCACCAACCTCCTTCTTGTAAGGCAGGTGCTCTTCCATTGAGCTAGCACCTTTTAAGAATTTGGGAACCTAACCTACAAAGTCCTCTATAATGGTAAAAAATATCAATACATTCCTTTTAGTATCTAATGACTGGAAAATGATGATAGATTGTATAAATTCATAAGATATGATCAAGCAAGTTATAAAAACCATGCAAATAGATATGAAAATGTTATAAGAATTTGAAATCTAATAGTACAAAACAAAACTTGGAGATCAACCCATTATGAAAACTTGTTTGAACCTTTGTAAAAGTACTTAAAGGTTCTAACTTAGATGATCTCAAAATAAAGGTTGGTCAATAAGCCATCAAATAAACTAAGAAGAACAAAAACCTTTCTCAATAATTAAATCAATATTAAAAAACTATCCAACATCACAAATCACAACAGTGCAACTATTTAAGCTATTGGCTAATTCAAGTATAAGGAATTGGATTGCACACATTTTTTGTATTTATTATCCTTCCAATTGAAATCCATAGTGCAGTTAATGGGAGCATAAAATGACACATTTTCACCATGGATTTCTACATTCATAAATAATTTAACATAAATTTGTTCTTAAAATTCAACTCTTACTATAATTAAAATTGTGTCTAGCCTCAATGGCCCTATCAATCAGGGCATAATGAGAGATGTTTTTCAAAGTGTGGCACAAACATGTATTTTGATCTTATGAGAGTCCTTCTCCAAAGTTCCATCAGACATACACAATCCAATTACTTGAACCTAAGAGGCTTTCCTTTTCAAGTCAAAATAAAACTTGGGGAACTCATCCCCTTAATAGATCCACTTAATTCTACCTCAAATTTAAGCAACTCTAGCAATGTATTCCTCATCCTTTTTTTATCATTTATTCTAGGCTTGTTGCCTCCTCTCGAAGGAAAGTATTGTGAATATCCTCATCTAGGGTCTTATTACTTTAATTAGAAAATTAAGCTTTAGGTCATGGTTTTATCTCTTTAGATATAAATAATAAGGGTTCCCACCCTCTTACTTCTTAATCTTACCATTTTATCAATACAATCAGCATGCTTATATGGAGAATATTCCTCCATTGTTTGGAACTTTAATTGTCAAATTTGCAGATGCAATCCACCCTTGAGTGTGCAAGTTCCACCACTATGGTATGTACTTTTGGCTCTTTATTTTTATTTTTCTTAGCTTTTTATTCATGCCTATATAGCTACAGTAGTAGTGTCATGTTAAAGAACAATCAAACATGGGAACACTACATTTAGGTTTGCACCAAAGGTTTACGTCAAGCTTCAGAATTCTTTTATGCATATGCCACAATATGGTCATGCTTGACGTGTTATTCTTGATTTTAGGATGCTTCAATATGTGTGTCCTATATAATACTTATTAGACTGCATGGTAGTGATTTTGAGATACGTTTTGTATTCAAGGTGTAAATTAACTTGGCACTAAAATACATTAAAATGTTAATTGTATGGTCCTAATTTTGTGACCTAATCGCATACTTCCTTGTACAAGATAGATCTGGAAGGAAAAAACATCCTCATCCCCAACCAACTAGTTATTTGATAATGCATCAAATAAGATAATTTGAAATCTATATACTTCAATTTATTGTTAGTTCCCCAAACTATGGTGGGTCAAGGCTCCTACACTAACACCACTAATACAACATTCAAAAACCTATCCATATATAAAGAGAAGATAAATCAATTAACAAGATTAAAATAATTTGAATTCACTACAATGTTATAAAAATCAAAACAATGAAAGCCAATGAAAAAACATATTATTGCTCCAAGTGCAGAATGATGCAATGCAATGAAAGAGAACACATTGCAATGCAATGGAAAAAACATAATATTGCAAATGTCAAATACATATAATTATTGCAAATGCGTCAGATTGAGAATGGTAGTGTTAACAATTACTTGTTTGCAAACCACATCAGGTTATGTGCAGAGGTTTACCAAATGTATTACATAATGTTGATGCTCAACATCGACATGTTCCAAAGTGTGGGAACATGACGCTAGAGGTGAACCTACTAAACTTTCTCGCAATATATTTTTGTCAACATCATCATGTTTAAGGTGTTGTGCTTGTTGTATCTATATATTGGTTCACAAGTTTTATTTCATATGACCCTTTCGGCACACTTGCCAAGTTCATTTATGTGTTTTCATGTGTCACATTGAGTCAACCATGGGGATCTGTCATCTTTTCATATGGTCCTTTTCATGCCAAGTAGTCATCATGATGATGTTTAGCTTGTCATATTGATCTCACTCATATTTTTTTCCAACGAGAGTGAGTCATAGTTTCAACAAATCAAGGTTTTAGTGTCACGATAATTAAAACTCATCAAAATTCGAATCACCAATAAATTGTCAATAAAACCTATCCATCAATATAGTGATTTATCCTAAGTTCAAATAGTCAAAATTTCCCCTAGATGCATCATTTTTCAAAATACCTATAACCTCCATTACTAAAAAAACAATAATTCCCCTAATTTAATATAAAGAACTCTTACCTCATCTTATTATATTTATATGAGAATTTCCCCTTTCCTATTATCCTTTATCACACCTTTCATTCTCTTTCTTATCTTCCTTTATCACACCCTCCATTCCCTTTAGACCCTGATCTCTTAGACTTAAAATTTTTCATAATACATGAAATAAAATAAAAAATAATTACATTCCTTCAACGTTTTTCACTCCACTCATAAATCACCTTTTCCTATTGATTAAATTTTCCCTATCCTAAACCTTTATATCCCTTCATTATCCCTAAATTTCTTAACCCACCTTATCCCATTTCCCAACATTCTCATTATTACCCTTTCCCTTTATAAAACATTAAAATATAAATACCCCATGTATGTGCCTAATATATCTACCATAAAAGTAAATCGCTATCCTAAGCTCTTACCCTCGGATGTATTCCCATACAAACTTTAATTTTTATTTTATTTTTTTCAAAAGAAAAATATTAGTTCCTTGATATTCAATAATATATTCAAAGGTAACTTGTTACAGCATGATGATATCAAGATATCATATATGAGCAGAACCATAAGAGACCATTCCGAGGGCCTATACAATGCAAGAAGGAGAGATCATTCTATGAACTCTAAAGAAAACATTAGCCAACTTTTACAAGATAGATCATCAATATGCATTTTAAGAGGAAACATAAACCGAACAGTTCAGTATATCCAAAGAAGTGATCGAGGAAGTGTATTAATATCAATACCCTCAAAGGAGAAACAGTGTCAACCTCAAGACATCCAATATGATGATAAAAGACTCAAACATCCATACTCAAAAATAAAGCAACCAAAAGGTTGAAGAGTGGGAGGTAGAAGCTATGATATAGAAGAGTTGTAGCTTATCTTCCCCAATAGCTATTTCCTCATAATACTTAGTGAAGGAAAGTAGGCCAGTAGTCATGGGGAGCGCTTCCTTGGAAAAACTGTATGCCCTCTTATTGTATTCTCTAAAGATATGATGAAAGTCTAAAGTGTGAAAGTATGCCTTCAGTTCCACAATGTTGTCACACCAAACATCTAGATCAAGGGTAGAGAAAGCTTTCTTATCATTATCCCAATTAATGATTATAGAAGAGTCACCATAAACATGGAGAGTGGGAATGTCAATCTATTTTGCAAAACCCAGTAAATACCAAAGAGCCAATAATTCCGATATGGTGTTGGTGTTGTGACCACATTCCATCTTGATGCAAAAAAAATGATATTGGTTGATCAAAAGAAAGATACCAGCTCCTCCATACTTATTTGTTGCAGCCCCATCAAAAAATCTTGATGGGTAAGTTAGTATAGGAGAAATACCAACAATCCTTTTCTTAGATTTTCTTTTACAGTCCATAGGGTAGGAGTGTACCTGATCCATAATTTTGTAGCAGAGAGGGATCAAGTCAAGAGGATTATCCTCGAATAAGTAATAGTTCCAGGAGATCCACAAATTCCATATGAAGAAAAGGGGAAGATAGAGACATTCTCTTTCCCTTTTGAACTAGTTTTCTAATTTGTCCAGGAATGATGGATCATTCTAAACCAGAGAGACGTGAAATTTCTTGCATAATATGTCAATGATCTCCTGAGTGAAATGGAATCCAACAAAGAGATGATTTACAGATTCATCACTATTTCTACAGAGAGAACATCTGTTAGGCCCAACCCATTCTTTTTTTGTTAGATTATCCCAAGTATTTATACGGTTTTCAATGCAAAGCCAAGTAAAACATTTCATTTTTAATGGAACATTAAAACACCATATGTGAGAATGAGAACTAACAAAAGATAAAGGAAGTAGGGATGAAATAATGTGATCATACGCCAAACTAGCAGAGACAACTCCAGTTACGTTGTTTTTCATACATAATAAAGTATCATTGAATTCCTTTAATCTAATACATCCATGAGTTAAATATTTAACGTAATTGGTCCATTTATCCTTCCATCTACCTCCCAAGTCCAAGTCTGTTGCAGCTAACCAATAAGACTGCATATTTGTGTCATCTCCCAAATTATGGGACTAACTGAGCGTTGTAATGCTATAATTGCAAACATAACCCCTGATCCCCTCATAGAGCACGAAGGAGGAGTTCAAACCTGCTATAGGATCAACTCCCAACCTTATTCTTTTACCATCACCAACCTTCCATCCCAATTCCATGGTAATCCAGAAAAGTGTTCTTATAAATCCATTCTAGAAGTAAGAGGAGCCTTGTGTAGGGAAGCTTGGTTTGTGCAACCAGTCATTGACATATAAGTTTTTAAGATATTTATAGCCAATGATATGGCTCCAAGTTCCATTACCATTTAGTACCATCCATAAGATTTTCATTCTAAGTGACATACTAAACCATTCCAAGTTCTTGATGTTCCATCCACCATATTCATGGGGTTTGGAGATGGTGTACCAATAAACCAAGTGCATCTTATGTTTTCCACTTGAGTTTCTCCAGAGAAAAGTAAAAATGCAACACCTGAGACAATTCAAAATGGATTTGGGTATTCGAGCTAAGGCAAGCCAATAAACTGATAACCCTGTAAGTACAGACCGAACAAGGATTAGCCTTCCACCAAGAGATAGCATTTTTGTAAGCCCAATTATTGCTTATTTTTTCAAAAAAAATTATGATCCACCTTCAGTCATTTGTGCAATATCCCATGGGTTTAAGACGGTACCTGAGGTATTTGAAACCTGCAGAAAGGGGTTCCATTTTGTAGGGCAGGATGGAATCAATGAGGTGTCTTGTTTCCACTTCCACTTCACTGAACAGGAAGGAATATTTATCTATACTGATGCTCATACCTATAGTTGAACATAAGATATCCAGTATATCCTTATACACCTTCCATTCATCCAGTGTCCAAAACCCAAAAAGAATAACATCATCGACAAAGAGGTGGTGTGTTATAAACATGCTTGAAGAGAATTTGATCCCTTTGATCTTTCCTTTCCTCTGTGCATCAATAATAATAAGACTTAAACTTTCAATCACAAGAATGAATACGAGAGGGGAAAGAAGGCATCCCTGTTGAATACCTCGAGAAGAAGAGAAGAAATTTGATGGAGTACTTGAATAGGATCGATAAATTGGAGGAGCAAACACAACCCATGATCCAGTTAACCCCGTCAACGGGTATACCAATTTGGAGAAGAACAAGCCTTAATAATGTCCAATTAACTCGATCAAATGCTTTGACAAGATCCATCTTGAGTACCATTACCTACAATTTTTTCGATTTGATAGTGTGCAGTATTTTTTTATTGATGCCTACAGGTTCAATGATATGTACATTTTTTAGGAAGCCATACTATTGAGATGAAATGGCCTTGTCCAATAAAGGCTTTAGGCGAATGGCTGCAATCTTAGAGATGAGCTTATAAACCAAATTGCAGAGTGAGATAGGTCTAAAGTATGCAAAAGTTAGTGTGTTTTCGCACTTGGGGATGAGTGTAAGGAAAGTGTCATTGATTGAATTGATGACCTTTCCCTAAATCCAAGACTATTCAACAAACCTTAGAATGTCTAAACCCACCAATTCGAAGAACCAGATAAAGAACTCCACTGACAATCCATCTGGTCCGAGGCTCTTATCCTTTTTGAAACCTGTTAAAGCTCCTTCAACTTCCAAAAGAGTGATCTCATAGAGGAATATGCTAGCTTCACCCTCATGAACATAGGAAGGAAAGATATTGATGACTTTAAGTTGATCAACAATACTAGTATTACCGTCATCTTTAAAAAGCTCTGAGAAGTGCAATTCACCCAAATGTTTAAGATGAGCCTCATCTTCCACCCGTTCACTTCCCTAATTTTGAAGAGCCCAAATAGCTTTATAATTCCTTCTAGAAGAAACATAATTGTGGAAAATTTTCATGTTTGCATCTCCTTCACTAGTTCAGTTAGCTTTTCTTTTAAGCTTCGAGGTTAAGACGTCATGAGCCAAGTAACTTTCCTTATGATTTTAAACGATGATAATTGTGCAATGTCACAACCAGAGGGTCGCGAAGTAAGGAGAGACTGGATCTCCAAGGGTTCTTATTCAAAGACTTTTCTATGCCCTTAAAAAAAAGGCCCTTTCCTTTATTAAGTATTATGCCGTTTCATAAAGTCATGCATCATATTTTTATCCATTATAAAATTTGGCCTAGCTAACCAAGCTTATCCGAAGGAGAGGCGAAGGTTTTGAGATACTTATGATGCTATTGTTCATCGTACACATGTCAAACCAATGTTACATGTACATATTGTATATGTCAAGATTCAAAACAACTAATCCATCTGCCCAGCCAATGGAAACTAGAATAAATTAAAATGATCAGGATTTGGTCGCGCGGCTTGAGAAGGAATAAAAAGCACTCGAGATCCCCAACCAATAGGTGATGGATACACAACTCGAAATATGACAACGATTTGGAAGAGATCTGTTAAAAGAGAGATGACAATGGCAAGGCGATCACCAAGAAGAATGCATACCTTGGATAGGCAGAAGGAAGAAACGTGGCAGACAGTAGTCCTAATCAGCGTTCAAAATTGAACCCTTCCCAACCCTTCCAAAGGTTCTATCCCTTCCCAGAAGTGCAAAGTTAAAATTGTCTTTAATGAATTTTACCCTTCCAATTAAGAAGGGAATAATTTATATCAACATTTCAAAAGAAGTAAAACATTTGAAATTACCCATCCATATAAATTTCTCAAGATGTTGAAATTCCTTTTCTATAAAGTTTGAAACTCATCATTCAAAATATTGGAAATATGATAAATTATAATCACTCACTCACTCATGAATGTCATGCACTGAGTGCTTAGTTGCGTAAGATGACTAGTAATCATTGATGACTACGAGGCACCAGCCATCAAGATGCTACTCTGATTCCCAAGTCACTTCAGGCTTCAATCTAAAGTGTGACAATCTGTCAAAAACTACGACTATAATAAAAAATAACAACTAATAGTCTACTACTAGACCCAAAACGAACTCAAAACTTTGTTCCTACTACCTATGTGAACATCGCTATTAATGTCCACTCATTTTTCGTCAAACTAAAATTCAAAAGGTCGGTTTGATGAGTCCTACTCTACAAGACTTCATTTTTTGCATGAATATCATGGACTCACGACAACTATAAACAGCATCCGATGTCATGCAAATACAAATAATGGCATGTAGATAGGATCACAAACTGTGCAGAGGTTGATTTATGCATTTCTATAGAGAGGTGTCATTGGGCACACGATATGGAAAAACAATGGTTTTAATAAAATTAAAAAAAAAAACAATTATTGGCTCAAGAATAGTCTTCAATTTGATGCATGGCATGATCGTGATGTAATCTCCCTCCGCCCTTCCAAACATTTGTGGTTTCTCACAACATTTTTCCTCGGCGCCACCAAAATGCATATAAAAATTACTTGTATTTACATGCTCTTCCCTTTAAATCATCATCTCATAGTCATAACTAAGGATTATTATGCATGCACATCCTCACCTTATAATACGAATTGGGTCAAGGCATAGAGACAACCATAAAATATTAAAAATGTCAAGAGACAAAGAGTAAGAGACAACTATAAGTAAGTCTTATATTAAATTTTCCATATAAATCTTTAATTAACACTATCAACTGAGATTTTGATTGTTGTGATCTTCTTATCACTCCTAATTAATGTGATTGCAAGGCATTCTTTGAAGGTGAGGTCCATAATTTTAGGTATTCTTCCTCATTATCATGCCTTTTGGTAAGACAATAAAGAGGGTAGTGGCCTGCATCAGCGTGGAAAACGATTTCGACATAGAGGTATACACATTAATTTTTTTCATTAAATAACTTAAATTCCTACCTGTGACTGTCGATTCATTGAATCTTGGAGTGGTACAAAATACAAAACAATTTAGAGCCCCAAGCCCTTAATTACTCACTCAAATCTAGCCATTAATAAACTTCTTTTGGTATTTTTCCTTCAATTTAAAAGGCAGATTGTTGAGACTCGAACATGAAATGAGTTGCAAGGGTTCAATTGACTTAGGATTGATTCCATTCCCCCTCCATCTCATACATGTATTCTTTCATGACAAGTGTTGAACAAAAAAATTTGATGCCCTAACCCCAATTATGCTACCTTTGCTAACTTGCTTGGTATGTAGGATTTTTTTTAATGTTTTTTGAGTTCTGTATTATTTCTTCTTAGGTGCAAAATCCTTATCATTCTTACATCTTTCAAGCTTGGATTGCATGTGGATGCCCCAATATTGTTATGACGTAGTCTAAGTAGTTTTTTTATATAATGAACTGTGCTCCAACTTGAAAAATACAATATAATAGTTGTTATGTTACTTGACTATAAAATTAATGATAGACATATGACAACTTAGTGTGTTGAAAATAAGCTTTATTGAAAATATATCATTTTTTCCTGTAAATAGTAAGAGGTGCTCAATTGTTAAAAATTGTAAAATTTTGAAAGAACAATTTTATTTTTTAAATGTTTTTATGGTGAAAGGGTTTAGTTAATTTATACTTGTCAATTGAAGTACAATTATTTATATTACCCTTCATCTTTGAAGTTTGAAGGGCTCCAAAAATAAATTCCCTTCCAATTGAAATTAAAACCCACCCTTTAAATTTGATCACTAGTTCCAATGAAGGTATTCGTGCACAGCAAAGAGAATAATTTTACACGCCAAAATCAAAAGACAACTAGATAGTTACATAGTCAGAGGATTCCCATAGAGAATTAAAATGGAGGTGTTTGAGTTGAAATAGATTCATACTATTTATTTTGATGCCTTTATTATGAATAGAATATGAACTTGACCTACAACACTGGATAAGCTACGATGTTTTCTATTCATAAAAAGAGAAGGGAATACTGAGTCTCAACGATGTGTAAGAAGACAACTAGTTTAAGAACAATGCTGCAACAATAAGGAGAAAGCCTTTGAGACCTTGGTCAAAATCTGAGAATAGAGCCACTCAATTGTGTAGGTTTAGGTTTATGACTATCTATTCAATATGCCACTCTCATTTTCAATATGGATAAATTAGAAGTTGTAAATGTTGTTCAATGAATTTATTGGCTACTCGAACTTTGATTAGTTTTGAAATCCTTTGAAGCTTCATGATATATCGTTTTATGAGCGGGTTTTGAATAAATATTTCTATACACCAGTTTGAAGAAAAGTTCATGGTTCTTTTGTAGACAACATTGTATAGCATAATAAAGTGAAATTTGCAGATTTTGGGAATGTGGAAATGTGTACATAGTGGCAAGGAGTCTGAATGTTAATTGTGTGGAGAGACATATTCTAGAGCCCAATAGGGGATGTGTAACTCTTTCTGTGCTTATAATCTGCGCAAATAAAAATAAATGATTTGAATATACCCCAAAATTGGTTTGTTTGTTAAAAATAAAATAAATATCAAAACATAATAAAAAATAGAGCCAATTATAAATTCATATATGATGCCTAAATATCAAAACATAATAAAAGAATAGAACCAATTATAAATTCATATATGATGCCTTTGAGGTTCACATTTCATCAACACCCTTAAGCTTTCATTTTAAAACTAACTAAATCACATAAACTTGTTCTTTAAAAAAATTGCATAAACTTTCTTTGATAAATAAATCTCATTGTATTAAACACATTTACTCTTATCTTTTTATTCGTCAATAATGTGATAATTTCCGTTAACCCAAATTAAAAATGAAATATTAACCCAAACTAAATATTTATTATTACAATTACAATCTATTCATTGATGTTCTTATTAATTATTTAACAAAAAGAAATTTGCATCAACCACAAGCTTTGTTTTTACCTTTTTTTTTTAAACATAAAATGGTTATAGTGTTAAGTTTAAAAAAATATTAAATCAAGTTTTTAAATCTAATATTCTTCTTTAAGTTTAATATTAGCTTCATTGGGCCGATGGCACATTCTACAGCCTAGTAGAGGGTGCCTCTACATCCCAATAGGGGGGATGTGCAATTCATTCCATGCTTGACTTATAATTCAATAAAAATAAAATGACTTAAATATACCCAAAAATCGGTCCGCGTGATAAAAATAAAATAAATACCAAAACATAATATAAAAAATAGATCCAATTATAAATTCATATATGGTGCCTATTGAGGTTCACATTTCCTCAACACGCATAAGAAACTAACTAAATTGTATAAAAAAATTCTTTTAAAAAATTGCATAAACTTTCTTTTTGATAAAGAAATCTCATGGTATTAAACACATTTACTATTATCTTTTTCTTCATGATTAATGTGATAATTTCTATTAACCGAAATCTTTATTATTACAATTACAATCTATTCATTGATGTTCTTATAAATTTCAATGACAGTGTTGTTTTCTTTTTCAATAAATCCAGGGAGTGTTTGTTTCCACATAGTTGTTGCCTCTTTTTTTTCTTCTCATAATTACATATTATTAATAAGGTTATGTTCTTATTAAAATTTTATATGTACACTTAAAATTTTGAGAGATTCTCATTTTTACATTATAACATTTTAAAAACTAACATGACATTAAAATATCACTTTAAAGCTAAATTTTAAAAAAAAAAGTCAAATGCTTTCGGTTAAATTTGATATTCTAACTAAACTACATTAATCATTTTTTTTAATCTTTTCAAACTTTAAAAAAAAAAATTATTTTAAATATTGATTTTTATTGTAAATAATGCGCATTAATTAATATGTTTCGTGCCCTAGATTTCTCAAATTTCACATTTCAAGGAACTCTACCACACTATCTACTCAACCTCTTATTATTCACTCATCACCATCATATACAAAAATACAAATACTATGTAAATCATTTCTCTTAAATCCCTTGTAACACCTGCTTAATATTTACTATCATGTTGAAATTGGAGTTGGGGTTGTTTAAAGCGGTTTAAACATATTCTCCATTCACTCACAAAAAATAAATACCTGCAAATAATATTTTAGTTCTCGATTTGTTGTAGTAAAAAATATATCAACCAACTATGTAATGCAAATAATACCTACCCTATCTAGATATCATTGTAATTTAAAATATATCAATGTAATGCAAATAATACTTGAGCTATTGAGATAATTGATAATTAATGATATGATACAAATAATTAATGATATGATATAAATATTACATGCCAGTTCACTGCAACAATATTATCATTTCCAGTGGATGCACACACTGCAACAATATGGATTAATACCCGACGGATACAAATAATTAATGACCTAATACAAACATTACATTTCCTTTCGATCACTGCAACAATATTATCATTTTCAGTGCGCCATCCACTACAAAAATTAATTTGTGGGGATATGGAACTAATTTGCGCAGGTAACAAATTGATTTGCATAGGTAATAAGAGTATTAATATAGTGCCGTAACAATAAGATATTAATTACCACAAATATTACCTACACAATCAAATATATGAAGTGATACTTGCTTATCATCCATGGCAGTGTGCAATAATGTGAAGGGATACTTCGTAGCATGATAATCCATGGCAACCTGTCTTTTAGCTACACATATTATGTTGAAAAGTGATTCTAACCACAAAGTGGCCGAGTATAGGATTCCATAGAGGGGAAAGGGTTTGCACCTCTATAGATTTGATCCCTCTCTGCTTGGTAGAGCCACCTTTAAAATAGATCTATGGCTATTATATAACCATTTTATAACAAAATAGAAGAAACTTAAGATATGTTTTGTCAAAACCTCATAATTTTCAAAAAATTTAAAATTTTGAAAATACAGATAAACTTCATTAATGCAGTCAACTAATTGTTTTAATTAGTTATATGTTAATGATTTCATAATCTGAATTATCTACTTGATTATATTTACCTTATAGAATAATTCTTATTCTGTTTAATGACTTGTTTTTCTTTGCGACCACAAGGTGGAACTGTCTTGGTATTCTGGGCTTACTTAGCTTTTGAGCTAACACAGAAAGTTTACTTGCTCTTACATATTTACAGGTAAGAAAGATCCGGTGCTGCTTGTCAATAATCATTACGCATAAACATTAGAGGAAATTTGGGGTCTAAAATGGGCCTTATAAGAAAACGTGCCAAAATAAGTTTTTGTGAGTTGGAATTCAAGAACCAATAGAATTTCAATCAAATAAGTCAACCATAATGGTTGAATTGGCATATTTGTCATTAAAAAAAACTACTCTTTTTGTTCATATTTTCGACATATCTCATTGTGTTTTTACTCAAATTTCGATCGGGACAGCTCGTTGGATGCGGAAATGTCATCATCACGTTTTTTCAGGTATTTCTTGTTTTTGGGGTAGCGGGGTCCGTAAAAAGTATGCAGTGTGGGTACTCATTAGATGCGGAATCAAATTCCGCATCCAACGAGCTCTCCCGATCGAAATTTGAGTAAAAACACAAGGAGATATGTCGAAAATACGAACACAAAAAGTAGTTTTTTTCTTTCTTCCTCCAAAATTAATCAATATTATTTTATTATTTTAACTATTATTTTATTATTTTAATTATTATTTTATTATTTTCCTTAGGAGGCCCATTTTAGACCCCAAAATTCCTCTAATGGATATATGTTCGTTGCAAAAATAATATCTCAGAAAAAGAATATAAATGCTATTCAATTTCAAATGCTTTTATGAGGTAAAACCATTAAATCGTTATTCTTTTTAAAGACACCATGGAAACAAGATTCAGTCCTATCAGTATTGGTGACAATTGCTTTCTCTCTCTCTAGTTGTAATTTATAGTTTTTAATGCGTACTAAACTCTGCGATGTTTATCAATGTTTACCATGGTCATCATGTGTATAAATGCCTTAAATCTTTCTTTGCACGTAGACTAAAGATGACAGGGTTATTACGCTAAGGATCTATCTTAAATTGTGAACATAAACCCTTTATGTCATAATAAATTTTGGTTACTCCTTGCGATGTGAAAGTAATGTGCAATAATTAATAAGTTTTTATACTATTAATCCATCTTCCAAAGCTTGAAGTTTTAAAGGAATTATATCCTCATTACACACTACTTTCCATTAGACTATAATAAAGTTGATAAATTAAGTTTCTCTGCACATAATTTACTTGGAAAATATTATCCAATTATTTTTAATAAATTATTAAAAATTCCAATGTCAAGCCCCTTAAATATTTTACGACTTAGCATGCTCAAATGCAAACCTCACTAGTCTAATAATTAAATATTCAAGGCAATGAGACCAACACTAGCAAGAAGGATATTTACCATAAATTGATTTTATGAATTTCTTTTATACACATCAATTAGCATAACTTTGGATAGAGTTATAGTTGGTTTAATGAATGAATGCCATGTTTGTATAAACAAGGGGGTCATAGAATAGACCGCGCCCATGAAGAGTCTATGGTTTAACCTTGATTTAAAGTTCTATAATCTTTTATTAAATGCCTCCTTTACTTGCATAACGTGCTAGGTTGTATATTGTTTATACCCTTGCTATGTTACAATTGTTTGGTTGAATGAATACTTGTTTGTAAGCAATGTACTCACCAAAAATAAAGGTTAAGAATTTCTTTTATAACATATTACAAGGCTTAACTATTACCAAGGTTATAATTGTTTGAATGAATGTATACCATATTGGTATAATGATGGGTCGTATTATTCCCCACACCTTTTATGAGTTTTATGGCATAGTTTGTATATTAATATTTCTTTTGATCACCATAACGTGCATGCTAGGTTGACTTCGGGACTAAGAATTATGGTGGAACCTTCGAAATAGCAAAATGATAGGAATAATAGTCTTCTCGTGATTTCTCGCCGGGACTATAGGGATTACCCACTGCATGCAAATAATTTGCTTGGTGAACGTGGAATCATTGTAGCCAAGTGTTGTGTAGTTAAAATGACTCTCTCGAACCCTAAACTTATTATTTCTTTCGTTGTTTTCGGCCTCCGGCCGCTCTGCAACTGTGTTGGTTGCTCGCCCTGTCGCATTGCTACTCATCGTTGGTAGTCTCCCAGCTCGCTTCTTTGTCTTCTGCTCATTGAGAGCTCACCCTGAACACTCATAGAGACGAGATGTAACAAAATTATTGTTGCTTGAACTGGGTTGTTGGTTTTACTTTAGGGTTTATCCTTCGCTGCTTTCTCCTTTCAGTAATCTTCAGTCTACAAATGTCTTATTCTCCCGCGGCCTAGTAATGAGCATTGTGGCTTCACCTCTCGGGTTTTGTTTGGTCTTAGGGTTTCACAGCAGAGTGGGTTTTAGGGTTGGAAAGGTTGCGTCCCAAGTGTTTACACCTGCTTGGTTTTTTGTTCCATCTTTTGAACCTTCGCTGGTTAACGCTGCGTCAGTAACTTCAAATTTCCTGTGGCAGATGAAGGTTGGGTTCTTCCTCGCGTTGGTTCCAGCATTATTGTTTGTGAGCGGTTATATTTCACTGAAATTTTGAGGTGAGAACTACTATTAACATTTCGTTATCTTTCACTAGTGGAAAATGAGAGATTAGTGACCAGGAGACCAAAATTTTTGGTCACCACAATTTTTTTCAAGGGATAAATGACCAAAATTGATAAATTTAAGTGAGTTAACTAAAAAAGACCAAGATAAATGACCAATTTTGGTCACTGGATAAAAACCAATTGAAAACGACCAAGATAAATGAGCAATTTTGGTCACTGGATAAAAACCAATTGAAAACGACCAAGATAAATGACCAAATTTGGTCACGGGATATCTAGACTAAAAATGACCACATGACAATTGGTCATTTATTTGGTCATTTTTTATTCTTGCGATCTTCTTATCACTCCTAATTAATTAATTATGATTAATAACCAATGTAATTGCAAGGCATTCTTTGAAGGTGAAGTCCATAATTTCAGGTCTTCTTCCTGATTATCATTCCTTTATGTCACATTAATTGTTTTCATTAAATAACTTAAATTTCAGCTACGTCTAAGTAGTTTTTTTTATATATTAATGAAGTGTGCTTCAACTTGAAAATAATTACGATAAAATAGTTAATGTTATATTGTTACTCATGACGTGTAAAATTTGTGATATTACACATATGACTACTTAATTAAGGAGTAAACTAGTGAACCAACCATTTGCACTGATCGGACGACCTGGCTCGCGTGAGCGCTGTCACGTCCGACGTTGCCGGTCGTCCGATCGGTACTGCAAATGGTTGGGTAAATAGGTCCCGACCTTAATTAATGTGTTTAAAATAAGTTTCATTGAAAATATATCATTTTTTTCATGTAGAAATTAATTAAGAGTATTCAATTGTTTAAAATTGTAAAAATTTGAAAGAACAATATTTTTTTGCATTTTTTTGATTAAAATATTTAAGAAACTTTTATTTGTCAATTGAAATACAATTATTTATATTGTCTTTCATTTGTCAAAAGCAATATAAATAATTGAAATTAAAACCCCTTGCAAATACACAAGTTATGTATATAAACCTACCACATATAGCTTTACTAACACATAGCTTTACTATTTATGCCTTTTTAATTGAAATTAAAACCCCTTGCAAATACCTGGGTATGAACCTACCACACATAACTTTACAATTTATTCCCACCCACATGCAACTAATGAAACTTTACACACTTCTTGCTCGGGCCTTTAAGTTATACTGGGTTAAAATATTTAATTGGTTGGTTGCTAATCTAATTTAAGAGCAGGTTGTCACAATAGCTTGAACAAAACTTCCATGATAAAGGTTTATTTTTTCAACAATTTTTTTTTCTTGATAATTTATGTAAAATGATTTGACAAAGTTATTATTTATTTGGAAAAAAATAAGTAAATTATTTTTGGTTTATTTCATTTGAATTTTGTTTTCTTTTAAAATTAAGATACAACATGAAAAAAATATTATAAGAAATATATTGCATATATGGTATGGATAAAAAGAAAGAAGATGAATATTAATACTGCATCTATAAGATGGATAAAGTGAAGAAGATGAATGTTAAACCACACAAACAAACACATCACAACCGAAAAATAAAGCAGTGATAGCTGTCACTTTCGTTTTGGCCAAGATAATTTGGAATATGATATAATTAAAAGGTATGAAGTATTTCTTTCCTCTTTTGAGTCGAGCCCCTTCAGATTTGATCACGGCCAACATGATGAAGAACGAGCCGCGTGGGGGAAACAGAGGGTTCGTTTGGTGGTTTCACTTTCTTTCCCCATTTAGTCGAGCCCTTCCAATTTGATCACTGCCGACATGATGAAGAGCGAGCGGCTTGGGGAAGAATCGATGGTTCATAAGGTGGTTGCCATATTGCACAGTTTGTCCTGGAGTTTATTCTAGTAATTTCTGTGGTAATTCGTGGGAGATTTTGTTATTCTAGTAATTGCTGTGGTAATTCGCGAAAGATTTTGTTATTACAGAAATAGAATGTTGATGTTGGTTAATTGGCGAGAGGGGAGTGATATTGCTTGGGTTAATATATATCCACGAGTGATAGCCTCTGCAATGGAGATGAAGAGGGCATCAGACCGGACGTGGAGGCTTTTGAAGAGGCATGCAAGGACATCCTTAGTTGCAGAGCTGAAATCCTCGGGTTCTTTCCAGGTAAGCCAAATTCTTCTGATATTTTTGCATCTAGTGTTAAACTGTTAGGGATTAATTGTTAAAAATTCTTCTGATATTTTTGCATCTAGTGTTAAACTGTTAGGTTTAAACAACCCAGACATTCTAATATTCGGTTAAAATAATTCAGACTCCTCAATAAGGCCTTTCGACTCCATAAGTGACCATGAAAGATGGTCAGGGGCAGGGAGACCATACAAATTACCAGACTTGATTTGGCCCAATACTCCTTTTGGCTTCGGTCATACCTGTGCTCGAACACTTTTTTTCATTGACTGTTATTAACTTATTTTCAAGATCTTCATTAACACCTTAGGGGAGTTCTTCATCTATACATTTGTTACTTGCTCACAGGCATGGGCCTTTTCATGCCACTCTTTTGGTTGTATGACCAAGCTTCAAGATTTCCTGGCCCCTGGGACTCTATCATGTTCATATAGTGTGTTCAACTTCCAGATTTTCATTGTTGTCTAGCTCGAGTACGTCATTTCTAAGTTCTTGTGATGTTGTGCTATAAATTTCATAACAATTGTTATCAGACTTGACTTGGAGAAAGACTTGTTTTAGCTGAAGGTTCAAACATGATTTGTGAATCAACAAAGACTTGAGGGTTAACCTCACAAAGACACAACAAATTTAGAAAATACAAAAATACTTACTTTCCAGAAAAATCTTTTTTTTTTGCATTGAAGTTAGGTTAGATACGAAAGATTACACTGAATATAATTGGTTTGTTTAGGTAAAACCTAGGTCAAATTGGGGTCTGATGTGTTTGACCAGACCTGTTTTGATCTTGTTGGGTCTGG
>LPNX010854707.1:0-21037 GCA_001517045.1 Pseudotsuga menziesii
AAGTTTGAATGTTTCATAATTTCTTTAACTTTTAGCTTTAAACTATATACAATATCACAATAAAATATTTCTAAGAGGCACGTATAAGCAGCCTTGCTGCTATTTCACTTGTTTAATATTGTGTTCCTTCACAAACCATGGGAAATAATGAAGTAAGAGTGGGAATAATTTCCCACTTGAAGGAAATTACAACTTAAGGAAGTCTTAATAAATTATTTTGAGTTAATTAATTAAGTATACAGAGATAAAATGTGTCATAAAAATGTCATAATTACTCCGAGAGTTATTGTTATGATTATGTATTCTCCCTGGGTCTAAGGGAGTGAAACACTAAAAATAATATCTCTCTCCTTCGTGAGGAAACTCTATGGGGAGGAAATAAGTTACTAAGAGCAAGAACAAAACCATGAAAAGGATGATCATTTTAATTGGGAAAGGGGGACATGAGGGAAGGATAACTAACTGTTCCTTGGAGGAAAAAAATCGATTAAGAATAAAATTTTCTCGAGTTTAAGTTCAACCTGGTTCTGGTGAATCAAAATTCTCTTTGGAAATTGAGTGTGGAACATGGTGTGCTAATAAGGAATAGGTGTTCTCTTGAGTGGGAACTAAACAAGGATCATAAAAAAAAAACTATTGAACTAAAAAGATGATCTGATACTTAAACTTCTTGTAAGTTCTTCAAAGATGTATCAAGTTATTGGTAAAAGAAATAAGATGTTCTTGTGAATAGATTTAATTTGGTTTGGTTGAAAGTTCAAAATTAATCCTGGAATCTCATGAGAAAACTTAGCCCTAATGGTATATGGTCTCGTTTGAGGGCGACTAGGGGTACATAAAGATAAAGTGTTCTCACTAGGTATACAGTTGGGTGGCTTGGAGCTACCAATTTGGTTTGTGGAATGTCATGAAATGCACAAGTGTTTTAACTATTCTACCTATTCTATATTGATAAAATTACTAACTAATTACAAAATTGTACATTTTATCTTAACACGCGAGGAAATAAATAATTCATTAGTTGAATGCATGCAAGGAAAACATTTGGTTATTGAATTTTGTTTTATACATGTATATGATGGTTGAAATATAGAGCATTATTATAATAAATAGTGCCATTATATACGTGTCATGTACCCATCCTCGTTATATATATATATAATGGATTTGTGTGTGTCATCCTTGTGTAGGGGCCATGCTATTCTTCTCAGTATCATTCTAATTTCTGAGAAGAGAGTATATGTCTGTGTTTGTGTGTGTGTGTGTTAACTTATGTTATCCCATAGCCACTAATTAGTACAACTCAAGTATTAATCTCATACCTAGCCTAACCTAGGATTAACGTGGATGCCCCAATGCTTCTGTGAGAATTGTCTTTCCTTGCCAAATGATGAATGCAAGATAATGATGGTCACATTTGACACATTAGGTGCAACATAATTGAAAAACAAACATCCTTTAGTTTGTGTTGCTATTTTTACATACCTAAAAAATGAATCTTGTTTTTAGTAAAAAATATGAAATGTAGGAAATCGAATCTCCTTTTCGAATATATAAATTTTATTTATTGAAAATGTTCACAACTAACTCAATTTTGAACTTTTCTAAAATTTTCATTTTGTTCTTTAAGAAAATGATAAGGTATATGTCCATAGTGCATCTTTTGGGTGTCTAAATGATGGAGTCAATATACAAAATTTGGCAAACATGTAGATAATAAGTAGTAGTAGTTGAATGTTATTTTTCCAAAATGAAATTAACAATTTTATATAGTTTTTAAAATTTTCTATGTGAGAAGAAATCGAAATTGGTATGCCAAGTGTTTGTGTATATTCTCAAGGCCTTCATTTAATGACAATGGACTAGATTTTTTAGAGCATGTAGAGGTTAGTGTTGAGTAGTGCAACATGTATTTTTTTATGAAATTGTTGAGAACAGAAAAAGTTATGGCATAAACATGATTAGTTTTCCAAAATTCCAGTTAAATCTAAAAGGTGCACCAACTTCATGCATCCACCCCAAATTAATCATTCGATAGTCAATGGGGTGGGTGAACCCACACGCCCACAAAGCTATTTAACCCATCAATGATAGCGTACATGTCGGCCCCATAAAGGATAATTCCAATCTTGACCGTGCATGAGATGGGAAAAACCATCCCATCCATAAATCCCGGTGGTGTTTTGGTTAACTATCATGTAAATTAATAATTTTGAAGCACGAGATAGGTTTCTTTGAAGGACACCATCATAACCCATCTTTATGGCCACCTTCCCAGAAATGTTTGACTTGAATAGGAAAAGATATCACTCCCAATGTTTTATGGCGGTCATCCTTAAGCTCAACCATCTCTCATTTCACACAAAAGCATATCATTGGGCTAAACTAACATGAGGGAGGTCATTCCAAGGCCAGGCCTAGTTCCCCGGTCACTTCATCTTCTAAGGTTTGATAGCTTGTGTGGGTGGTCATCCATGGAAAGAGAGTTTCCCTATCTTCTTCGCACGAAGTCTACAAAATATTATTCAAGAGTGGAAACCCATCCCAAACCACTTGGTTGTTAAGAATCGTAATCTCAACGGACCACTATCAATAGTGCATTAATTAATTAATTAGTTGAGTAGTTGAGTTCGTCACATTACATAGAATTAGTGTCTCGTAGTATTCACTAACCTGTGGTATTTACCTATGGTTTTGTTGTTATGTAGTCTTATAAATATTGATGCTTAATGTTGAGAAGGAAATTCATTTTCCTAGACAACCAATATGCCCACTTGTGTTTTCCATCCTTCTTTGGCTTCTCTTGTAATATTTAACATGGTATTAGAGCGTATGACCTAATCCTTGTCTAGGTAAGACTTTTCACACAGTGGAAAAGACACACATGACTAGATCCAATCTTATTGGAGGTTGTGATCAAGACAGGTAGATTGTAGAAGATTGAAGAAAATCGAAGAAGGTCGATTATTGATGATGGAGCTACCAGAAGCACTACCAGAAGAACTTGAAGAGCTAAGAAATCTCTTAACACCAGAAGGATTATAGAAAAAATTTGATGGGGATGATTATGATGTACGGGCAGTCAAAGTAAGTAATTTGTTAAGGTCACACAATTTATGGAATTTCACGGTTGAAGAAGATCGTAAAGATACAAATTCATTTAAGGCTTTGTCTAAGTTCCAAGAAAAAGAAGCAAGTTGTTTCCTTATGTCTCATACAAGACAATATAGACTATTCACTATTTCATTATATTGTAGAAGCTGATAGTCCAAAAAGATCATGGAATATACTAAAAGAAGTATTTAGTGAAGAACCATTTATAGAAGAAAGTGACTTTGCAAGTCACACAAAGCACTAGGAATCCCACACTGAAGTGGAAGACAGTCAAGAAGACTTTGACTATGAGGCAATCAGTGATCATGTAATCCCAACAAAGGTTGTTAATTCAGTTGTTTTAGATGATGACCGTAAACCTATTAATGTAGTAGTAACTAGTGATGTGAGTGATAGTCTCTATGAGCAAGAGACAGTTGATAGTAGCATAGAATGTGCAACAGTTACAGAGAATGAGAAACAGACAATTGATAGCAACATCGAAGAAACAACAATAGGCAATCCACCCCAAAACCAGAAAACCAAAATTTTGAGGGAGATCTATGAGCGAACTCCTATTAGTGATGAGCATCTACAGTATGCTATGTTTTCTTCTCAACCCATAATTTTTGAAGAATTAATGAAGGATGCACAATGGGTACATGCAAATGAAGAAGTCAATGAGAATTCTGAAGTAGATGTCATTGATGAGCAACACCAAGATGTGAATGCTCTCCAAGAAAAGATGAAATATATTCATAGTTTCTATGACGAAAATTTTCAGTGTGCAAGTAAAGATGACAACCAAAAAAATCATGCCGAAACAGAAGAAGAATACTTGCACTATGGTCCAGAAGTTGAAGAAGAAGAACTACTTAGAATCAAGGTCCAGAAGACAAAGAAGAAGAAGTCCAAGTACACTTCAAGGAAGAAAGTGAAGATGAAGTTCTTGAATGAAATGTAAGCCTAGTTGAGACATAGACCATCAGACATCTTTTTGCATTGATAGTGTTGAAGTATTGTCCGAGTTGATATTAAGGGGGTGTGTTAAGAATTGTAATCTCAATGGAACACTATCAATAGTGCATTAATTAGTTAGTTAGTTAAGTAGTTGAGTTAGTCACATTACATAGAATTAGTGACCCATAGTATTCACTGAGCCATGGTATTTACCTATGGTTTTCATGTTATGTAGTCTTACAAATTTTTGCTGCTTAATATTGAGAAAGAAATTCAGTTACCGAAGAAATCAATATTTCCACTTGTGTTTTCCGTCCTTTTTTTATGCTTCTCTTGTAATCTTTTAACATTGGTAAGTCAAATGACCTCCATGTTAAACTTACTATCCATGGTAACAATAACATATCCTTGCTTCCCTATTTTTATTCATTGTTTGGATACTAAAGTGTATGTTTAAGCTTACGATGGTCCTCAATTATGGCAAGATACACGCACGATCTGCAAATCACATTATGCATAGTCGCTGCTCTCCATCGTGGCTCAATTCCCGTGTCTCGAGGTGATATAGAGCCCCACGATCTCCACTTAAGCTGCCCTAGATTATATTTGTCTATTCGCTTGAATTAGCATGGCCTTGGCTCAATCCAAGGTGCAAGTTGATCCTTTGAATTAGGATTTTCCCAGATGAGCTCGAGCCTCCTTGAGGTCTCGATGTTGACCCCACATTTTTTCTATTATAAAATAAGTTTTATTCTTAGATGAGTTTGATGTCTTTACCCACGGGTATGAGGGAATCTCTCCCATGCATGCGTATATGCATGAAATTATGCCCTTTGGGCATCCGTTACGAGTATACAACTTGTTATTGGTTGTTTTCTTTTTTATAAATATTATAAGGCAATTGATTGTTTTCTCTTTTAGTAACTCTACTCTACTCAGGCTTGCTTGTTATTTTTTATTAACTCTACTCCGTATATGTGAAGGTAGACTCAAGAGGGAAACCCTTTGGCTCACAACTACTTGATATATCTCATCCACCCTTAGGGGATTACTTATTCATTGCTATTTTACGATAGTTGCTCGCCGAGTTTGGCTCCCATACCATTGTTGGATTTTCTTATGTAAATTGAGGACTAAGATATCTTAGCCATTCAAACCACTTTTTCTTATGTAAATTGAGGATTAAGATATCTTAGCCATTCAAAATATTTTAGTCAATTAGTTAGTTGATAGAGAAGTTATCATTACTATAACAAGCATATTGTTAGGATCTCAAGGGATGTTAATTATTATGTGACAAATCGTGTTTACCATTGGAGTGTCCATAGTTAATTTATTATAATAATACTTCTTCATATGATTATATTTAGATCTCGGGTAAAAATCACATGTTAAGGTTTTTCCTTGTTTTCATAACTCTTACTCGCGTTGTGTCCTAATTTTCTTGGGATTCTCGAGTTTCTAGAGGGACATAAATCATGCCTATATAGTTTTGTCTAATATGAGTTGAGGAGATTCAATGGTTTACCCACCCGTGGAGTGGGTTGGAAACAATAGGAACGAAGCCTACGCGAGATGACTGGCATGTAGTTTTAGTCTTATTTGGGATGTCCTAAGTAGAAAAGGATGGGAGGGACCTGATAGATGCTACCTTTGCAAAAAGGATGTTGAATCTAACTTCCACCTTGGGGTGGTATGTTCATATACGAGATCTGTTTGGGATGCGATTGAGTCTAAGTTAAATCTTAAAAATTTATGGCTTGGAGAATCAGTATTAGCATGTTTGAAGACCTGGTGTATCAATGAGAAGGTGAAAAATGTCAGATCCTTACCTGTTATTATTTCAGGTACATCTGGAAGGCTAGGAACTAGAGTTGTTTTGATGATAACACTCCTATGCATGCGCAGGTATCTTCCTTTTACTTAGGGTTACTGAATTCTTATCCACATGATATTTGTGTCTTGAAGATCAGAAATATTATTGAGGAGAACATTGATAAATCGTATTCATGGGGGTATTTTGATGGCTCGGCTACTGGTGACCCACAAATTTGTGGTGAGGCTTACTGTTCATTCAGGAAGATCATTCCATTACTTTTAAATCGGGCCTGGGCATTGAAGTTACTGCTTACATTGGCTTTAAGTAATTAGATTTCTAAAATACAGATCTTTGGAGATTCCATGCCGGTTATAAATTGGGTTTCAAGCAAGTACATAATTCACAATTTACAGCTTACCTAGGTTTATAATGAAGTCATCAGAATATCTGATATGTTTGAATATGCAGATTTCAGGTACATCTATCGAGAAAGAAAATCTAAGGCTAATCAATTAGCTAAGGTTGGAGCAAGTGTTCAGAATGGTTATTGGCATATATCTAATTTTCATGGGACAAAAAGAATTGATTCCTATCAATTATTTTGACATTATGTGGCAGTTTGATGATCTGACTATATTTTGGTATCCTTGATGTCATGAAGTTTCTATGATAGAGACTGTTTATGTATGGATGTGATGGTTTTTTGTTGAGATGCAAACATTAGTTTGATGTTCTGACTATATGTCCTTTTTGTATATTTTTCCATGATGTCAATAGTTTCTAGGATAGAGATTGTTTATGTATGAGAGTGATGGTTATTTTGTTGAGATGAAGACTTTATATTCTGGAATGTAATATTTTCGATGATATATTTGAATATCATATGGATGTGGGTTACGATTGACTTCTATTTTGATCCTGTTATGATCATTTTTAGCTCTGATCCCTTTAGATTAGTTTTGAGAATACTATGGGAGCATGGGCAATTTTTACTTTATGTGATATTGCACCATCTGAAGAATGTAATTGTTACTTTCTGGTATAAAATTATGATTTTTTGTTGTGAAAAAAAAAAAGTTTTAGCCGTATTTATTTAATTATTCTTTAGCATATATATGTTAGATCTATCATTCAATAATTTATTAATTCAATAGATATATTAGGGCGGTCGCATGAAGTTGGTTCCACTCTTTGGTGCCACTTAGGAAATCAGAAACGCACTTCCGAAGTGCAAATCAAGAACGCATATGCGTTATTGATGGTACGTTCGGAATAACCCGAGCCCAAACACAAGGCTAAGGTTCATGGAAATGTATATCACATATGCATTTTTTATTGCCTTGATTATGACTTATATGATAATAAATTTTATTTGTTATGAAGTATGGGAAAATTGTTTCTTCCAATTTATTCCATATGAAAAATTAATGTGGTTCATGCTCATTCTTAGCTTAATTGTAAGAATAGCTCATGGCTAGGATAAGTTAGGTAGAAATGCATTCTACATCTATAAATATATCTACATAATAGGGTCTTAAAATAGAATAAAATCACAAAAAAACGTACACATCCAAACGACAATTGGGTCCACATAGTAGTCAAAAGTGCCATCACAAATGAAAGAGGTTCTAATTGGGACCTCCGATTGGACACTCTATCCTTATTGATGAAGGGTCATTTTTCCCTGTCAACGCCTCTTAAGTGGGCCAAAATGTCCACCATATCAAGAGGCATGAGCTTCCCAAATCAAAACTAAGGAGCCTAGAGTGTTGGGTAGGAAAATTTAATTATGCATAAACATCCAACCCTCCCAAATACAAATTAATTTGGGTGGGATGATGAAAGGCCTCCCAAACTGACCCAAAGAAAGTACTAGTAGCATATAGTTGTTCCAAGCTTCATAGGCAACACAAGGAACATCCAAAATGTGCATTGGTTGAGTTGGAGGGAAACTCAACACATTTGTCGCCTAATTTGAACTCCCTTTCTTATATTTAAAGACCACGTGAAACTATTGTAGGTAGGAGGCATGTTTGAGATGGAATTGTTCTTAACTCTTAGACTATGAATTCAAAAGATTAAGGGATGATTCTTAGTACAAAATTTGTTTTCCTTATCCAAAACATAATGGCACCATTGCTTCAAGGCTTTCACTAGATCTCAAAATTCTTTGTCATACGTGTTGTACTTCAGATTGGCGTTTGTCAAAGTCTTGGAATGATAGTTCGTGGAATGACCAACCCATTTTAATATGGCACTAGTAGCATAGTGTGAAGCATTTGTCTCAATCTCAAAGGGATATTGTGAATCCAAAAGGTGCAAAACCAATTTCAAATACAATGTAGTGTTTGAGTTCCAAGAACTCTCATCCATTAACTTTGTTAGGAAAATACAAGTGGATTGGAGAGTTGATGTAGGGGGTATGAAATGTGAGATAAATGAGTAGTAAAATGTTGATAAAAATTTAGGCCACCGATAAATACTTTTTCAAGCAACAACAATGAGGGGATGAGCCAGTTAACAAGAGCTTGTACATTGGCAAGATGAACACCTATTCCAATTTTATCAATAAGAAGTCCTAGATAGTGAATGGAGGTTTCCCAATATAATACTTTTTGTGAGTAACCTGCAATTTGTGAGTTCGAAGCAGCTTTAATACCAAGTGCACACATAGGTTCTCTTCCTACGTTTTACTAAAAATGATATTTTTTTCAAGATATATCACAATGAAAATCCTTGGATGGAGAAGAAACTTAGTCTTAAATAAATCTCATAGGTGTCATTGGAACTCATGCAAACCTAATGATGTTATCCCATTCAATAATTTCTTCTTGGTAAAGAATTTGTTACCCTTGAAAATCATCATACTGTGACAAGGGATAGCAATTTTTTGTAGTGATCTTATTAAGAGCACGAGAATCTTTGATAGGGAACCACTTCTATGCTTTTGGAATAATGAAGGAAAATGAGCCATTAGGGGAAGAACTAGGTTGGATATGGCCAGATCCCATAAGGGATTAATCTTATGTTCTAATTCAATAACTTTATGTGGAGATAATTGGTAAGAAAAAGCATTTGTATTCATGCACCAAAAATTAAATCAATGAAATATTAGATAGAACAAGTGGGGGGGAGACCCTCAAGAATTTGAAAGGAATTTGAAAACTTATTGACTAATGGTTTCTTAGTGGGAGGAGGAATTTTGGAATCATGATCAAGTTTAATAAGGCATTCCACACAGAGATAAGCATTTACTCAAACTCACTTGGAAAACTACAACATTGCCAAACATGTTATTTTTTTGGAAGGGGGCCACAAAAGAAGTATATCGCAAGTGCGATATATCACACTTGCGATATTCAAAAGCAAAAAAAAAAAAAACAGAGGCCACAATCTCATTTTCAAAGCATCGGGATAGAGAAACAACGCCGGAGTGAAAAACCGCAAGTGCGATTTGCGTTTTACCTTTTCGAGGTCCAGGTCGAGGTCGAGGTCGAGGCCGAGTTCAAGGTGGATTGCTCCAATGGTAGGTAAATGCTAGTTCAATCCTTTTCATTTAGCCTTCCATTCTTTAATTTTTTTCATAATTTCATTGTTTTTATAATTATTTTGAACAAATTAAAAAAAATAATTGAATGTGAACAATCAAATAATGATTCTAAGTAAATTAACTTGCAATTTTATGTTTAAATCTTAACAGACAACACAAATGAACAACAGAATGTAGAAAACCCACCCTCTAATAACCCACAACATAACCCACAACAACCTAACCCACAACCTAACCCACAACCAAACCTAGACCCGGAGGGAGAACAAGATAGAAACACACAGATTATTGCACGCTTGGCATCATTGAGGCGCCTTAGCTCATCTATTAGAGGGGGGGGGGTCATTTGAGAGATTCTTTAGCCGATGCCTTGGACATAATAACAAACACAATTTTCGGTGCCCAAGGAGCTCTGTACAACATTACCTCGTACAGAGAATCTAGGAGGCAATACTACTCCTATGGATTGACTCATAAAGACATCAAAGCCCTTAAAATTACAAAAGACCAGTTATTTTCATTATTCCGGGACCCCAGCACCAGATTGGTTCCACCCACCAGTCGAGCACACATTTCCATAGACTGGTGCATTGAACCAAATATAAAGGCTAATTAGATGGATCGTTGGTATATGGTCTTCGATGAAGACCCCCATGGGAATAGGGACATCCCATTTTATTTCCTTAGGAAGTTGTATGCAGAATTCATCCTAGGGAAACATGTTAACTACTTCGATCTCTTAGGAAACCAGGGTGTTGGTCATGGGATGCCCCAAGATAGGGAAGGAGACAGGACAGATCCCAACCGTGTGCCATGCCCACCAGGCACACCAAAACCCCCTCAGGTATATCCTCCTACAGGTCCTATCATTGAGTATACAAAGGAGGCATTACTTGACATGGCAGAGACATCGCTTGAGCATGGGACTAATGTCCAAGGAAATGTAGACCAAGGGGCTGGCACTTCTACGGTGGGCCCATCTACAAATCACAAAGGAGATGCAGAGTCTTTAGAGCATCGTGTTACTCCACACCCTTGCACATCATGTGGAGGCATATGCTATGGCCCTGGTTCTGACTTCTGAGATGATGGATTAGTTTGCTTTGTAAGTAAAACTCATTATTTTAATATTATATTTTGTTTCATGTCAAAATATTCAATTGTTTCGCACTTTATTTCTATATAATTATTTAACAATTTTTGTGAACAAATATATAGCTGGTGTCCCATGGCACACCACAGTCGCATAGTCCATCGATGAATGTTGAGAACATTGATGCGGCTGTCAATATTGCTTATGGGTTTGGTTCTTCACCAATAGGGGTAAGAACTATACTTGTTAATTTGTCAACTTTATTTATATATTTATAGTATAGATTGTAATGTATTCAATATGTATCCTGATTTTGATACTTGACATGTTTTATGCAGGTTGCCCAGGAAGAGTATATTGTCTCGCAGCCTATTCCCTCTCATGCAGAGATAGATTCGCAAACACAGGTATTATTTGAAATATGTTTTTAATTATATATATGCTTTTAATTATGTTTCGCTTTGTTTGGAAAAATAATTTTGTAACTTACATATCGCTTTGACATATGTTACTTTATGTAGGAACCTGTTGTGACAGTGGTGCTTGAAGAGCACCAAAGCGAGGTTGTTGTCAACCCACCTCTTCCCCCCAAACAGGTATGTATGTTTCGCTTTCTTTGGTAGTTCATCATTTTCCTTCCAGGTAGTATATATGTCTCTGATTCACTATTTTATATGAAATTGACATATATATGCTACTTTATATGCAGGCCACTAGTGAGGCACCGGTGCGTTAAGAGCACCAAACCGGTGGCCCACCGTTGACGAGCCAGCAGGTATGTTTATGTAGATCACTTTCTTTGTACGTTTGTGTACATATCTTAATCAAGTAACATTCAATATGTATCCTAATTTTGATATGTAACATGTTTTATGTAGGTTTCCCATGATGAGTATATTGTCTCGCAGCCTATTCCCTCTCATGCAAAGGTAGATTCGCAAACACAGGTATTATTTGAAATATGCTTTTAATTATGTTTCACTCTGTTTGGAAAAATCATTTTGTAACTTACATATCGCTTTGACATATATGTTACTTTATGTAGGAACCTGTTGTGACAGTGATGCTTGAAGAGCACCAAAATGAGGTTGTTGTCAACCCACCTCTTCCCCCCAAACAAGTACATGTACATGTTTCGGTTTCTTTGGTAGTTCATCATTTTCCTTCCAAATAGTATATATGTCTCTGATTCACTATTTTATATGAAATTGACATATATATATGTTACTTTATATGTAGGACCCTAGTGAGGCACCGGTGCGTGAAGAGCACCAAACCGGTGGCCCACCTTTGACGAGCCAGCAGGTATGTTTATGTCTAGATTGCTTTCTTTGTACGTTTGTGTGTACATATATTTCTCTGATTTGGTGCTTGAACAAACCCAAATTGGTGACCCTCTCCCCCCCAAGGTACATGTATATTTGTTGACATTGCCATATATATATATTATGCAGCCTGATAGTGAGCAAGTGGTGCAAGAAGAGCACCCAATCAGGGTCGCTGTCAGTGAGGCACCAGAACCCGTGATTACTTACTCACGTACAGTAAGTAGAAATGTTATTTTGGTTTCAAGGAATTTGAACAAATGTATATAGAATTTTTAAAGGTTGGTAAATTAACTTACAAATGTTGGTTTTTCTGCAATCTCCACTGATGAGACCTATCCCTCTTGTTCAGCGATGGGGATCACCAGTGAGTAGTCGCAAAAGAAAGCTACACTTCTCCGAAGACTCTGGCTGTGGCAGCAAAAGAGGGGATAACTAGAAAAAATGTATAGGGGGCATACATAGATGTATCTTTTTGTTCATATGTGTACACACAGATGTACTTTTTGATCCACTATTTTGTATTATGGCCATGTGGCATGGCAATTTTTGTACAACATTATTGCTATATACATATATAATATAAAGCAAGGTTCAAATTCATACATATATATGGCTTACTTGATCTTGGAACATGATATCATGGTTGACTTGGTCTTGGAACATGATATGTGTGGATGACCTATGTGATATAATGATATGTGTGGTTCGTGCATGTGTGCTAACTTAAAGGAATTTCCAATACTTAAAGGAAGAATTTAAACGACTCATCAACATTTTAACATCATACAATTCTAACATGTACAATAACATATACCCTAATTTACACACAGTAAAACACACTAACATACTCTACAAATCTAACATGTACACAATAACATACTCTACATTACCCTACGACAAGTTAACATCATACCATAAAGCACATCTCATGACTTGCATGATTATGCACCAAACCCTAGTTGGACATCTCATACCTTGTCTCAAGACCCTAATTCCAGAGCATGCAACTTGGTGACTCATCAACTCATCAACTTATTAACATCATACAATTCTAACATGTACAATAACATATACCCTAATTTACACACAGTAACACACAGTAACATACTCTACAATTCTAACATGTACACAATAACATACTCTAGATTACCCTACGACAAGTTAACATCATACCATACTATGATACAATAACATGTACCATAACATAACATACTAGTTCAATATGTACCATTATCTAACTCAACCAAAATAGTGAAATATATACATTGATATTACATGTCACCTTTATTTGAATCACAAGGAAGACACCAAATAGGGCCCTTCAATTATCTCTTCGAACTCCATATCTTCTAGAATTTGACTTGCTTAAGGAAGAGAATCAACAATAATGTTTAGTTCCCAAAAACATGCTGAAAATAAATACATACTAAAGAGTAGCAGTATTTGACAATTAAAGGTCTTGTTTAGTTCCCATACCACAATAATGTTTAGTTCCCAATAATGTTGTTGTGCATGCAAGTATTGGTGATCTCATGTGTTTGTAGTTGACTCGAGCCTAACTTGCATGATTGCTCACCAAACCCTAGTTCGACATCTCATACCTTGTCTTGACCCTAGTTGGAGCATGCACAACTTGGTGACTCATGACACCCTAGTTGGTGCATGTGCAAGTATTGGTGATCTCATGTGTTTGTAGTTGACTCTCCTAACTTGCATGATTGCTCACCAAACCTTAGTTGGACATCTATGACCTTGTCTTGACCCTAGATGGAGCATGCAAGTATTGGTGATCATGTGTTTGTAGTTCACTCTCATAACTTGCATGATTACGCACAAAACCCTAGTTGGACATCTCATACCTTGTCTTGACCCTAATTGGAGCATGCCACAATAATGTTTAGTTCCCAATAATGTTGGTGCATGCAAGTATTGGTGATCTCATGTGTTTGTAGTTGACTCTCCTGACTTGCATGATTGCTCACCAAACCCTAGTTGGACATCTCATACCTTGTCTTGACCCTAGTTGGAGCATGCACAACTTGGTGACTCATGAAACCCTAGTTGGTGCATGTGCAAGTATTAGTGATCTCATGTGTTTGTAGTTCACTCTCCTAAATTGCATGATTGCTCACCAAACCCTAGTTGGACATCTATGACCTTGTCTTGACCCTAGTTGGAGCATGCAAGTATTGGTGATCATGTGTTTGTAGTTCACTCTCCTAACTTGCATGATTACGCACCAAACCCTAGTTGGACATCTCATACCTTGTCTTGACCCTAGTTGGAGCATGCGACAATAATGTTTAGTTCCCAATAACATGCTGAAAATAAATGTACTAAAGAGTAGCAGTATTTGGTCCAATTAGGTCTTGTTTAACATCCAATTTATAGTGAGATCCTAGTCAACAAAAACCTAGAGAGTTTTTACACCACCATTGAAAGCACATTTTATCAAGAGCATTGAAGCCATTAATTATCCAAAGTTGTGTACATTCCAATGCCAGCTCCAACTTTATACTTACTGACATTTATATATCATTTAGAAAAATAAGATGCCCTGCCATACTAAAATTCGGATCACTTTGATATGCACCATCAAGGAAATCCATGACTTTGATATATGTAAGCTACCATGGGAAAATAATTAGATGTACATGTGTTTAGTGTACTTTTTGAGACATGTGTGTTTAGTGTTTAGTTGGTGCATGCAAGTATCAAGGTGATCATGTGTTTGTAGTTCACTCTCCTAACTTCCATGATTGCTCACCAAACCCTAGTTGGACATCTCATGTACCTTGTCTTGACCCTAGTTGGAGCATGCCACAATAATGTTTAGTTCCCAATAATGTTGTTGTGCATGCAAGTATTGGTGATCTCATGTGGTTGTAGTTGACTCTCCTAACTTGCATGATTACGCACCAAACCCTAGTTGGACATCTCATACCTTGTCTTGACCCTAGTTGGAGCATGCCACAATAATGTTTAGTTCCCAATAACATGCTGAAAATAAATGTACTAAAGAGTAGCAGTATTTGCTCCAATTAGGTCTTGTTTAACATCCAATTTATAGTGAGATCCTAGTCAACAAAAACCTAGAGAGTTTTTACACCACCATTGAAAGCACATTTTATCAAGAGCATTGAGGCCATTAATTATCCAAAGTTGTGTACATTCCAATGCTAGCTCCAACTTTATACTTACTGACATGCATATATCATTTAGACAAATAAGATGCCCTGTGATACTAAAATTCAAATCACTTTGATATGCACCATCAAGGAAACCCATGACTTTGATATATGTAAGCTACCATGGAAAAAGAATTAGATGTACATGTGTTTAGTGTACTTTTTGAGACATGTGTGTAAATAGTGTTTAGTTGGTGCATGCAAGTATCAAGGTGATCATGTGTTTGTAGTTCACTCTCCTAAGTTGCATGATTGCTCACCAAACCCTAGGTGGACATCTCATGTACCTTGTCTTCACCCTAGTTGGAGCATGCCACAATAATGTTTAGTTCCCAATAACATGCTGAAAATAAATGTACTAAAGAGTAGATGTATTTGGTCCAATTAGGTCTTGTTTACCATGGGAAAAGAATTAGATGTACATGTGTTTAGTGTACCTTTTGAGACAATGCTTGAATAAGAGATTAATTCTTGAACAAAAGAATGGTTGTTTCCTCAAGTAGAACTCATAACTAATTTCATCCCTAGCCAAATCCCCCATATGACCATGTACAAATAATTACTTTATGATGATTTTGAGTTCTCTTTTTCCATACCAATGCCACTAACAATCATAATAAAAGCACATATCATACCTTGTTCCGTCTCATAAAGCACATCTCATGACTTGCATGATTACGCACCAAACCCTAGTTGGACATCTCATACCTTGTCTCAAGACCCTAATTCCAGAGCATGCAACTTGGTGAATCATGAAAGCCTAGTTGGTGTGCATGCAAGTATTGGTGATCAAGTGTTTGTAGTTCACTCTCCTAACTTGCATAATTTCTCTCCAAACCCTAGTTGGACATAAAATAACTTGTCTTGACCCTAGTTGGAGCATGCAAGTATTGGTGACTCATGAAAGCCTAGTTGGTGCATGCAAGAATTGGTGATCATGTGTTTCTAGTTGCCTCTCCTAATTAAATGTATATATATTAAACTAAAAACATCAAGAAATGTAAATTTCAACAACTCAAGACCTTGTTATTTTCTGAACTAAATTTGGTGGTGTCTAAAGACACCATTCTTGGCGCCTCCAATGTGCCGTAGATGGTGTTTGTATCCTAGGCACACCAAAGGCTATACATTAGTAACATCATAAGAAAGAAAAGAGAACCCAATGAAAATATTCAAACATGGTTTAAATAACGCACCTGACAATGCACTCATACAAGTAGGCCATCCAGATCATCTCTGGTGCCGATAGTGTCCATCAATATTTCGTGCTCTATATGAGGTCGCAAGTATCGTACATGTGACCTATTTTTGTGAGCAAGTGTGCGGAGCTTGATGTTTGTACCAACTACTAGGTTGGTGAAGTGGTATACAATATCTCCTGGTCTATAATCCTGATATACATACCCACCCTTCCTTTTCTGTTGTGCTGCAAGTGTCAAGTACTCCCCTTTTATAACCATCGGGCCGGTTGGGAATTCAATATTTTCATCATCTGTAATAGGTTCTAGAAGGGTTTGTTTCCCCTCTAAGCAACGTGCCAACCAATAGTCAGAACCCCATTCATTATTTTTTGGGGCAACCACTGCATGTATCTAACCTGTGAAAGGAAATAGGTCAAATTAACAATTTACATTTTGTAAATAAGGTCTTGCATATCTAATTTCTACATAAATTAAATTATACAAAGGTTGAGTAAACAATTTACATAGGGGGTCATTTTCTTATTTAGGTACTACTCATGTACCTGCTTGTATGAGATCCGATATGTGATCATAGTCTCTAGAAATATGTGTCTAATCATCTTCCAAATGGTCTATTTCATTGCCCCCATTGAAATTGGTGCCAAGTGTCACTCGATCCCATGTATCAATGGTATCAGTATGCTCACAATCATCCTATTCACCAATGCTACAGGAACTGCAAAAGCAAGCCTTCAATCTTGTCCAAATTTGTAGGGCCAAGTTGTCTGAGCTTCTAATTGAATGAAACTGTCGAGTTCCATGCACTGTGTTCACCCAAGGTGTTTGTGATTGGTCCACATTTGTAACCTCCCAGAATATTCTTCACACTAAGTGTTTCCTTGTTGCTTGTTCTCCCATGACAGATGCACACCATTGGACTATAGATGCAGCGTCTCGAAGGCGAGCACCTGCAAATTTCATCTCTTCCCTTCAAAGGGCAGTTGTAATGCATGCACGAGCACCATCGTGCTCTCCTTTTCCATGACCAGTTTCAAAGTAGTTCCATACATGTGGCACCTTGTATTTTAGGTGCAACAAACACAACCATTCAAATACACGTGCATTCTTGACCTGTCCAGCACAACCATCTGACCAAATGAAATGACGATAAAATGGTATATCCATAGCTATCATGTGGTCATAGAATAATTTAAAGCAATGTTGCACGTAATGGATGTCATGGGTTCGGTCGTCACTTATGTAGAAGTGACTTTCTTTCAGTATCACATGTTTCTCTTCAGTGCTATCTTTCCCATGTCGATACGTGATAAGCACCATTATGCTCACCTGCTCTGAGTGATAATATTGAATTTGAATTTCATTTTGTGGTTGTAGGGTGTAATTTTCAGCAAAGTCAATCACTGATAGTATTGTTCCGAGAGGGAAGGTGTCCCGGCATATTCTGAATTGCTCATCTTGCCACAGTGCCATATCGACATGTTGAATGTACTGTTGGATCTTTCCACGAAACTATGGAATAAAATCACATACTCGAACCTAGTACATGAATATTAATATGTCAATAAACCACATAAAAAAATGTGTGTCTACACATGAATATTAATTTGTCAATATTCAAGAATTTACCTGTGAAGTCACCAATTTAATCTTCCTACTTTCTTTCCCATCATTTAGCTGATATGTCTCACACTGATAGTTCTGCTTCTCAACAATTGCATTCCCAAATGCTTGATCTTCACTTTCATGGATGCAATCAGACCATAAGGATAGCCCACCACAATTGTTGCAAGAACCGTCTACACATTGTTTTAAGTAATGTGTCTGCCCATCTTGCCTCGGATACATGAGGCTATGGATGAAATCTCTGGATGAAATTGGCGGTACTGTACTTGAGCATTACTGCACATGGTTAGGATGCAAAAAATAATGTATATGTGCAATTGTATGGTAATATAGTTCAAACTCTATGTGGTATCTACAACAACAAGTTTTCCGGATGGTATTGATTCTAACATACCAAGGCTTGCATTTTTCAAAAGATCTTTGCCCGAGCCTTAGCTCTACATGGGCAACTTTAAACATCTCAAACAGTTGAGTTTGTGTCATGTCAAGATAATGCTTAACATGAGGTTCAATGTGATGAGAACCCCTACAATGTTTTAACACATCCTTCATGTTAGAAGAAGGCCTAGTGTTATCATGCCAAAACATTTGCGCTAGGCCCTTCACTGCTTCGACTAACTTCATGTATTTGCGGGGAAACCAACCACTAAATGCCCATAATGTTTCCATTTGTCCCTCTACATCAAGGTTGTCTCTTCTTACTGAATATTTTTTAAGAGTCTTTGGATGTAAAGGAACAATTTCTGATGTGCATTTAAGTAAACGACGTTGTCTTGTGGATCTACATATAATTGATTCAACCAATATACGACGAGCCACATTACAGTCTTTTGAACGATTTTTTTTACCAATCGATGTGAATGCAGCAGCAAGAGATTTAACAATGTGATTACTTGATTCCATATTCTTCATTGTCATTATGCCTAAATTTCTTCTAACAGTTGCCATATTTCTAGATTTAAGCAAAGCTAAAAATAGTTGGCATTTACCGACTTCGGATTTGTTATCAAAATATTGTTTCATTATTTGAGAAGAATGAAGAAGGATAGTGCGTTTAGCCACCTTACCTTCCATGGAAGTCAATCCGCTCTCGTCCACTTGTATTCGTTTAGGAGTTCTCTTTCGTTTTGATGCAAAATTTCTTGCCGTTTGAAATGCTGGAGTGACGTTTACATCCACTTCCGGCTCACGACTTCGATTAGGAGATTGAACCACCGAACATGGTTGTTGCTGAGTCACATTTGCATCGGGAGTAACATAATTATTGAACTGTTCACAAGATTGTCCATCTACTAATGGATGAATAATATCAACTTCCGTATAACCAGCTTCTTTTAATGTTGCATTATCTTCCTTAGCCTCTAGGTCAAGTATCTCTTGAGGGGGAATGGGAACTATTTGCTCATGTAATGAATGCCAACAATTTCTTGAATCTTCCCTTTTTTTTGTTTTTTATTTTCTGCTTCTTCTGGTGTAAGCACCTTCCTTGCTGACTTTCTTCCTCTATTACGTACATTCCCCATTGAAATCCACCCAAACCTGTACAAAACTATGCAATTATGTAAGTAATGATAAAAATTTGCATGTCCAACAATTCTCTGTGCGCGGGTTCAAACGAATTATGTCTTTTGATACGTTAAAGGTGGCCAACACAACGCCACCCTACATTTTCTATAAAACATAAATCACATTTCCGATATAACACACCTACGATATATCGCATATGCGATATTGCATTTTAGCTTTTTAATGAAGGGAAAGGGTTTTCTATAATGCATTCCCGATATATCGTATATGCGATTTATTGCATATACGATATATCGCATATGCGATTTAGTTCTCAATGAAAATGTGTTATTTACATTTATCTAGATATGATGAGGATGAGGGTGATGAACATTGAGGGTGTCTATGAGCATGATGATGATGAGTATGAGGGTGAGGGTGTCGATGAGGATGAGGGTGAGGGTGTCGATGATGATGAGGATGAGTCTGATGACCAATGATGATGAGGATGAGGATGATGATAAGGATGAGGATGATGATGATGATAAGGATGAGGATGATGATGATGATGACCATGATGATGAGGATAAGGGTGATGGTGATGATGAGGAGGATGATGACTATGATGATGATGATGAGGATGAGGGTGATGGTGATGATGAGGATGAGGGTGATGGTGACGATGATGATGATGAGGATGAGGGTGACGATGAAGATGATGGTGAACAATGATGGTGATGATGAGGAGGATCATGACTATGATGAGGATGATGAGGATGAGGGTGATGGTGATGATGAGGATGAGGGATGATGATGATGATGATGATGACAAGGATGGTGATGATGATGATGATGAGGACGTGGATGGTGATGATGATGAGGATGATGACAACAATGAAGATGATGGTGAACAATGATGGTGGTGATGAGGAGGATGATGACAATGATGATGATGATGAGGATGAGGGTGATGATGAGGATGAGGATGAGGATGTTGATGATGTTGAGGATGAGGGTGTCAATGAAGACGATGAGGATGAGGATGATGATGAGGAGGAGGAGGAGGAGGAGGATGAGGGTGATGATGATGATGAGGATGAGGGTGATGATGATGATGATGACAAGGATGGTGAACAATGATGGTGATGATGATGATGATGATGACGAGGATGGTGAACAATGATGGTGATGATGAGGAGGATGATGACCATGATGATGATGATGACCATGATGATGATGACAATGATGATGATGATGATGATGATGATGATCATGATCATGATGATGACCATGATGATGAGGGTGATGAACATGATGATTATGAAGATGAGGATTATGATGATGATGATGATGAGGATGCTAATGATGTTGCGGATGAGGGTGTCAATGAAGATGATGACCATGATGATGATGACAATGATGATGAGGAGGAGGAGGAGAAGGAGGAGGAGGGTGAGGGTGATGAACGTGATGATGATGAGGATGAGGATTATGATGATGATGATGATGAGGATGCTGATGATGTTGAGGATGAGGCTGTCTATGAAGATGATGACCATGATGATGATGACAATGATGATGATGATGATGACGATGATGACCATGATGATGATGATGAGGATGAGGGTGATGAACGATGATGATTATGAGGGTGATGAGGATGAGGATTATGAGG
>LPNX010854707.1:21164-47706 GCA_001517045.1 Pseudotsuga menziesii
AGAGTGTTGATGAAGATGATGACCATGATGATGATGACAATGATGCATCTGATGATGATGATGATGAGGGTGATGAATGTGATGATGATGATGATGACCATGATGATGATGATGATGATGAGGATGAGGATGAGGATGAGGGTGATGAACGATGATGATGATGATGAGGATGAGGGTGATGAACAATGATGATGAGGATCGAGGTTGATGATGATGAGGATGAGGGTGATGATGATGATGAGGATGAGGATCATGAATATGATGATGATGATGAGGATGATGATGAGGATGAGGATTATGAGGGTGATGAGGATGATGATTAGGATGAGGGTGATGATGAAGATGATGGTGAACAATGATGGTGATGAGGAGGAGGATGATGACCATGATGATGATGACAATGATGATGATCATGATCATGATCATGATCATGATGATGATGATGAGGATGAGGGTGATGAACGTGATAATGATGAGGATGAGGATTATGATGATGATGATGATGATGATGCTGATGATGTTGAGGATGAGGCTGTCGATGAAGATGATGATTGTGATGATGATGATGACCATGATGATGATGACAATGATGATGATGATGATGATGATGAGGACGAGGGTGATGAACGTGATGATGATGAGGATGAGGATTATGATGATGAGGATGATGAGGATGCTGATGATGTTGAGGATGAGGGTGTCGATGAATATGATGACCATGATGATGATGACAATGATGATGATGATGATGAGGAGGAGGATGAGGGTGATGAATGTGATGATGATGAGGATGAGGATTATGATGATGATGATGATGAGGTTGCTGATGATGTTGAGGATGACCATGATGATGATGATGATGACCATGATGATGATGATGATCATGATCATGATGATGATCATGATGATGAGGATGAGGGTGATGAACAATGATGATGAGGATCGAGGTTGATGATGATGAGGATGAGGGTGATGATGATGTGGAGGATGAGGGTGATGATGAAGATGATGATGAGGATGATGGTGATGATGAGGAGGATGATGAATATGATGATGATGATGAGGATGAGGCTGTCGATGAAGATGATGATGATGGTGAGGATGAGGGTGATGAACAATGCTGATGAGGGTGATGATGAGGATGAGGATGAGGGTGACGATGAAGATGATGATGAGGATGATGGTGATGATGAGGAGGATGATGAGTATGATTAGGAGGAGGAGTAGGAGGAGGGTGATGAGGAGGAGGAGGAGGAGGGTGATGATGACCATGATGAAGCTGATGAGGATGAGGGTGATGATGATGATGATGAGGATGAGGATGAGGATGAGGATGATGATGATGATGATGATGAGGATGAGGATGAGGGTGATGATGACCATGATGATGATGATGAGGATGAGGGTGATGATGAGGATGAGGATGAGGGTGATGATGATGATGATGATGATGATGAGGATGAGGATGAGGATGGTGATGATGATGATGAGGGTGATGATGATGAGGATGAGGATGAGGATGGTGATGATGATGATGAGGGTGATGATGATGATGAGGTTGACGATGATGATGAGGTTGATGAGGATGAGGATGATGACGGTGATGATGATGAGGGTGACCATGATGAACCTGATCAGGATGAGGGTGATGATGATCATGAAAATGAGGATGATGATGATGGTGATGAGGATGAGGGTGATGATGATTATGATGATGATGACCATGATGATCATGATTAGGATGAGGATGATGAGGATGAGGATGCGGATGAGGATGAGGGTGATGATGATGATGAGGTTGACGATGATGAGGATGAGGATGAGGATGATGAGGATGATGACCATGATGAAGTTGATGAGGATGAGGGTGATGAGGAGGAGGAGGAGGAGGAGGAGGAGGAGGAGGGTGATGACATCTAATGATGATGATGATGACGATGATGACCATGACGATGCTGATGAGGATGAGGGTGATGATGATGATGATGAAGATGAGGATGAGGGTGATGATGATGATGATGAAGCTGATGAGGGTGATGGTGATGACGATGATGATGATGAGGAGGAGGAGGAGGAGGATGATGATGACTATATGATGACGATGATGAGGATGAGGGTGGTGATGATGATGAGGATGAGGGTGGTGAACAATGATGCGTTAGGAAAAAAACAAATTAGTTAAAATTTAGCTATAGCACCATTAGAATTTACCTAGTTCAATTATGCTAGCAACATTAAAGAACTTCCATGTAGTAATCTATAGTGGGAACCCGCCACCCATACAACTTCGAAGTAGCTAGTGACATTGTGAATCTAGAAGCCATACCACATAAATTAGCTCTAAACATAATTCTATATATCACATATGCGATATGAATAATATATAACGCATATGCGATATACTTATTCATATCGCATATGCATTATATCGTATATGCGATATGGATAAGCTATATCACATATGTGTTATTTGAAAATTTAAATAATTGGCGGGATTAAGGTTTCGCATTAGGTTTGGAAGCAGCTTCAGAATACCGAACCTATTGGCTAGGAAAAATCAACCAAGGCTATTGCTTGTCTTTTAGAACTCTATCAATATGCTCAGATTAGATGCCGTGTTTTGATATGACATACACAATATTTTTTTATGAAAATGTACGATATTGTAGACTATGAAATGACGATTCTGAATATATAATTTTTTCCTTCAAAACTATGTTTTATTTATTTATAATTATTTTTCTAAATGACACATGTTAGTTTTTGAAAATACATACATCGATTGTTTGTTATATAACTTTTGATTTCCATCACCATTTCCCAAAAAAACTATATGGTGTAGTAGACGAGATCAAGCTCTACGATCTTATATTAATAAATCAAGGATTTCATTAATTTTTGCCCCTAAAGTGTTGCACCCGCACATAAGGTTTTAATTTAAAACTTTTCTGACTTCAATAATTAATAATAAAAAAAGTAATTCATGAAAAATTACAAATAAATAGTGTTGCACTAGGCCCATATGTCCTTTATATGTTTGCAATATTTTATCCCAAATGGACATCATTTATCTCATATATTGTTGCACCCGCACAAACATATATGTTAAGATGTGCTGAAAATTTGAAAACCCACTTTCACGGAAACTAATTTTATAATCCTTTACACACATTTTCTCTACATAAATGCTATATATTATGAAAGCTAATTCAATTACCTATCTTTTCTCTTTTTACTTTATCTTCAAATAAGTTAGGGAAGTACCCCTAATTGTCACCTAAAATCAGAGTTTTCGGTTTATTCCAGTATTATGTGGCATCTAAAGTGTCCTTAAAGGAGTCCATGATTGTGCATCAGCCCATTATATAGTTATTAATGCATGTTACTATGTGTCCTTTAGTCTTATTTTCATTATGTTTAAAGATTTTTTTTACTGTAGATTCTCTTTCCCAAAGCCATAGTTAGGTACTATAACATATTCACAATCCAATTTAATAAATAAATCAATTTTCAAATGCATCTTCTAGGGTGATTAATAATCAACACAATTGTACTAAATTCTACTTCCCAATGCAACAACTAGGATATACACATAATCTAATGCAAATGCAATAGATTCTATTTCCCAATGCAATGGTTAGGTTGATCACACAATCTAATATACATGTACAAGATTCTGCTACACAATGTAGTCATTAGGTTAATCACTTAACAACATAGCATTTCAACATAACAAAATAATAATCAGATCATAAATAAAGTTTACTAAAAAATACTTAGCTTCTGTATAGTAGCTTTTCTCATCATAGGATAACATTATTTTTATTATTGTTTACATAATCATGCAAAGGCCTATGTCACTACAATTAAGTAAATCTTTTTTTTCCAAAGAAAAAATCGTAAATTTTATTCACATTCAGCAGATGGCATAATTAAGTAAATCTAAACATAGGTACATGCTTAACATCATAATATCATTAACCGTCAATAATATATTTATCACTAAGTAGTCCAACAATATATTTATCACTAAGTAGTCCAACAATTCATAGATACATGCATAACACCATACTATCAGCATAAACTTATAAATTCGACATTAATATTTACAAGGATCTAGGGCCATGAACGCATTTGTTCGAGTGTGGGGATTAATTTCCCACAGTCACCTTTACCAATTGACCTAGCACATCAGTGAATGAAATTTCATTTGAATTGAAAAACAAACACGACCATGATTATTACCATTTTTTTTTAAATGATGTATATATTTAATATCAAACGTAACTTTCTAAGTTTAAGTCAGATTCTCAATCAGTTTTTCAAATTAAAAATGGACAGCCTCTAACGCCCTCTTTACCAAAGATTTTACCATTTTCCAAACCCACAACGTGGTTAAATGTCTTTGTCCAACACTAATCACGTTGTCGCAGAAAATAAGGTTGGTAAAAATTGTGAAAGCAAATAAATAAATTATTTATAGATAAGATGATGAGAAAAATAAAATAAATAGAAGTGAAGCTCAAGCTTTCTTTCTTTCTTTCGGTTGAATGCTTATGAAAACGACCGTTATAATGGAAATCCGTTGTTACCCCACCAATAAAGGAAATTCATGGCAGAACCTTTTTATCACCGACAGTGTGACAGAAACTATCGCTTTCAAACGAAGTAAAAAATAAACTTTATCATCACCTTCCTTCACATGTATATTTAAGATTACAAAGTTTTATCAAATTCTTTGTTGGTTTTTAATTCCTTTAGAGTTGTAACAAATCATTCTGGGCTCTTAATCCCATTATGTGTATAATGTCATCTTAACCTTGGTGACAGATATAAAAACATTTCTATAGAAGATTACAGAAGGTTAGATAGTGAGAAAATAGAAAACACTAGGTAGAAATTTTAAGAAGGTTAGATAGTGAGAAAATAGAAAACACTAGGTAGAAATTTTAATTCTAGTCTAAAAGTATAACTAGGAATATGGAACAATATTTTTAAAAGATTTCTAATAAACAGTATTTAAAAGGTTCATGAAACAAACTATGTATAAACCTAAGCGATCTTTTCGTAGAAATTTGACACTAATTTGTAGACATTTGTCACCAATTGGGTCGGGAGATCGATTATAAAAATATAAGTCTCATTAGTCGATTTATTAGCCAGCAAGGAAAAATATTATCCGGTAGAGTGAACAGATTAACCTCAAAACAACATCTAATGAGTAACATTATTAAATGAGCTAGTTTATAATGAAAACTATTTTTATCCATTTAATCAAATCAAGTTTGAAATAGTTAAATTTTTTTTTTACAAAATTCTAAACCAAAATTTTCAAAATCTAATTTATAGTTGTCAAGTTCTGAAATTTTGGGTGTTTCATGAGTACTATATCTATGTCTATTATCAAAATATTGATGAAAACATCTACTATCAAAATCTTAATTAAAACACACTTGAATTTATATTTTGCAAAATAAAAAATACTAAATTCCTAAAGAAAAAAATTAAAACCTCTCCAAAACTTTATATTTCAAAGAATGTATGATACTAAGTGTAATGTTTACTAAATCTAATGTTTCATACATATAGATAAATCTAACAAACTTTTTCTTATATATTGAAATTCAATTTTTATAGTTTATTTTATTTTTATTTTTATTTATTTTTTCTTACTGCATATATATATCTTAAAAAATTTATAAATCATTTTTTAATTATTAATTAAATTTATTATTATAAAATTAATTTATAAATTTTTATTAAAAAATATTGTTTAATTGTATTTTGCTTAGCATAAATGCTTATTATGTAATAAATAAAATAAAATTTAATATATATTTATTGTAATTCTAAATTTACCTTTAAAAAAATTCAAAAGATTTGATTGATGTGGACACTTTATAAATGCACACTTTAAATAAGTCTATATAGTCTATTTTATTATATAATAGTTCTTTTTACGGTTTCATTTTTAAGTGGGTTATCATTTTTTTATTAATATTAATACATTATTTTAGATATATCTAATTAACTTAGATGTAAAGTTTTTTTTATAAAAATTTATTGATTGCGCTCAGAGTAGTCAAATGCTTTACACTTTAGAATCCAGAAGATGCTTAACATTAGATTAAAATTAAATTAAAAAAAATCATATAAGCTTAAATAAAATAAAATAAAAAATTAAAACTCGCATAGATTCATATGAAAAAATTTCAGATAAAAAAAATTACACTTTAATATAGATCCATGAAAAACCCGTATTTGTGAAGGATCAAAGGGATCACAATTCTTGAAGTGTAAATTTTCTGAATATATAAAACATTATAGATAAAAAAAATTGCATCTTAAGAAATTGGATCCCTTTGAATTTAAGATAAATCTATGCTAATTAAATATTATGTTAATAATAAGTTTTGTAAAATATCATATTTAATATACAAATTTAATGATTAAAAATAAAATAAAAAACAAAAAAACCATTATAATTAAATATTAAATTAATAATATGTTAATAGATTAATAATATATTGCAATAAAAACTTTTTGAATGCACTAGAGATAGACTTAGTTAAAGAAAAAGCTTAATAGAAACATTAACATAATTATAATAATTAAATAAATAAAATCATATAATTGTTTTGTGAATGTCTAGTTATTTTTTATATATAATTAAATAAAATAAATGTATTAATAACATTTAAATATTAACTATTTTTAATAAAAAACAAAAAATATTTATAATTTCATTATATATATAATTGTTTTGTGAGTGTTTAACTTATATATAAATAAATAAAATAAAAATATTAATTTAACATTTAATATTAATTATTTTTAATAAATAAAATAAATATCTATAATCTCATTATGACGTATAAGAACAACATTAAAATAAAATTTTTATTTTGCAATTATTTGAATAAATAGATTCAAAACTTAAAAGCATTGACTCCTTAACTTTGTATATCCTCAAAGGATGAAAGGAATAATAAACCATGCGAAAGAAGTTGCTTGACATCTTAAAGTGAGTCTCGTAGTGAGGTCCCCAACTCGTGTGGGGTCCCTCTGTCATGGTTCACACCTTAATGTTCCATATCAATCTTTTTAAATTAACTTGAAAGCATCATGCTTTCCTTGTGGTTTGAGAAAGACTCTAGGATCTAAAATAAGATGGTTCAAAGTAGTGAAAATTTGCATATGATTAAAAGTAGTGAAGTAATGCATGTTGATGGGAAGAAAGAGGTAGTGAAGTAATGCATGTTGATGAGAAGGAAGAGGTGGAATTGTAACAAGACCATGTTTGGATGATGAAAGATTTTATGTTTAATTTATTGATGCTTTATTAAACTAGTAACCACTAAAGATATATGAATGAAGTTGTTGAGTATTATTAAAATATTGTTGAATTAATGTTGTGCGTCTCAAAAGGAACCTAGCACTAATATGTCATAAGATTTGGGCGAGAAGGTGGTTTTTAAGGTGCTAGATTCAATGTTGAAGAAGAGACCTTGATGTTGAAATAGAAGAAATCCCAGGAAAAGAGATGTGTAGGGTTTCAATAGAAGAAGGATCTGGGTGGGATCGTATGCTCCCATTTGAGTAGCTCATGAGTTGAATAAAAACAGTTGATAAAAAGGTAAGGAAGAATACATTGAGAGCATGTATAGAAGAAAGATTAGAGTGTAAGTGAGTTCTCCCAACAACAACCAAAAAAAAAAAAAAATCCAGGTTCAAGTTCATATTTGAGAGCTCACGATCTTAAACAAAAATGATCAAGTTCAAAAGCTTATTTATTAAGGAGATATAAGGGTTGATGTTGAACATGGATATATGTGTGGGAGGGCACTATCTCAAAGAATAACAAGAAATACATTAAGAGTTTATGTTGAATATGGATATGTGTGGGAGGGCATCTGTTAAAGTGATTGTTTACCAAGTAAAACCAAAATGACTTACAATTTGAAAACAATATATATATATATATATACACTTTGCTAAGCCCAATAAAACCAAAATGACTAGCAAAAATTGGGATTGAGTGGAACTCAACACCATATGACATATATATAAAGATGTGTTAAACAATGGTCTATGGTGTAGGCAAAGATCTTAATATGGTAGTGAGAAGTACGTTCTCTCAAACTCAATATGTGCAACTATGGCTTGCTCAGTCAAGAACAACCACATCACTAGAAATTATTTTAAAAAATATGTAAATAAATTTGGGGTAACCAACATTTGGAGTAGGCTACCATTAGTGGAGGAAGAAGAAAGCCAAAAAATAAAAAGTGCATAGTGAATAGATATGTATGCAGAACATGCCAAAGGCTTTGTGCATGCAACTCTCTATGTGATGCTAAGAAAGTCTTTTTAATCCTCAACAATGCAACTTATACTTTATTGTTTTCAGCAACCAAAAATTTATGAAATGGTTGTAGTAAGAGTTTGTGTATGGAAATTCATTTTGAATTTGAAATTTGGTTTCGATAGATATTATTAAATAATAAAATATATTTAGTTTTTATATTTTAAAAATTTATTAAATGTTATTATTAAAATAAATATAAATTTCAATTAAATTTACTCTTTATATATATTATTTTTCTTATTAATAAATATAAACTCAAATCATATTTAAAAATAATTTTGTAAAATAATACAAAGTAAACTTTGAATAAAAATAAATAAAAATCATTTTAAACAACTTTGTGTTTATTATTGTAGTAATATTTTATATCAATGTACATGTTACTTAATTAACATTAAAAAATATGTACATTAATACCATGAACTTGTACTTATTATTTAATCAACATTAAAAAAATTACCTACAATGAAGTCATGAGCCCATTCGTAGTTGTTATATCATATGTTATATTTCAAATTCAAGATAAGTTGCAAGTTATTTATAATGATAATTTAATATTACTTTAAAATTTTTAATAACTATGGAAAAGCGCGTGAGAAGGAGGCAGCGCGTGAGGAGCTGATCAACGCGAGCTAGGGCTCGATCTGGTCTTCAGCACGAGCTGAGGCTCGTTGTGTGGGTATGGCAACGCCTGGGGGAGGGGAGGATGCCCCCCCCCCCCCTTCGATCTCGGATGAGGATGCCTTCAGAAGGCTCCTCCAGAGCAGAGGAAAAAAGATCTCTCCCCCGGTCATCCCCAAGTTCATCAAGAAGCTGGAGGAAATCCCCGAAATTGCCCTTCCTGAAGAAAAGCCAATGAAAACAGCCCTGGCACTGGCTAAAAGAGGCCTGGTGGGCCAGTTCATGGGGTTATGGCCTTCAGCCAAGACCACAGATGACTGGATCCAGAGGAACTGGAAGCCCAATCTGAAACAAGGAGTAACCTGCTACCCCGTCAGAAGAGGGTTTTTCGTGTTTGAATTCATATCTGAAGAAGATCGGGATTTAGTCTTCAAGAATGGTCCCTATTTCATGGGAACGCAAGGCCTATACCTGAAAAAATGGATGCCAGACTTTGACCCCACGATAGATCTCCCCAAAGAGGTGCCGGTGTGGGTCAGGCTCCCCAATCTCCCAATGCACTGCTGGGATTTTGAAACTCTGAAGAGAATAGGGAACGAAATCGGCCATTTCATTGATAAAGCTGACAACAAAGGACAATACTCATGCGCCAGAATCTGTGTTGAAGTGGATCTTGAAGCCGGCCTACCTGAAGCAGTAAAACTCACAGTTGGATCCTGGACTCACTACCAGAAATTGGACTACGAACATTTACCCTTCAAATGCAGGAACTGCCAAGAGCACGGTCACTTCCAAAGATACTGCCCCAAAATGACTGCTGAAAAAGAAGATCCGAAAGGATGGCAGAAGGCAAAGAAAGGGAAAACCTCCAGCAACTCCAAAAATAAGGAGAAAACGATCCAAGAACCACCGAAGAAAGGCAATTCTGCGCCTAACCCTCAAGAAACTTCCACTGAGGTCCAAAACCCTACACATGGAACAGAAGCTGGTGAAGTTCCAGGGTCACATCCAAGCGATTCTGGACTCCACCGGTCTGCCTCCAGTCTTCCAAAGGATCACTCCAGCCTGGGCTCGGAAACAGGAGCTGATTCCTCGGAGGAGGGTGATACTGAAGCAAGCAGTCCGTCCGTCTCTCCAAATCAACCAAAGCGGGGACGAAAACCTGAAAAGAAAAGAAGGGAAGAACAGTCCTACAAGGATGTAGTTCAAGGCTCACAACACACCATTCCAGAAATGATGAACACTAGATCCGGGTTGAAGATCGGGAAAACCCCGAAAGGGGGCCATCCCCCTCAAACAGGTAAATAATGCAATACGTCTCCTGGAACTGCAGAGGACTCAACACGTCCCTAAAAGAAGAAGCTATAAGAGATTTAGTAAGAGTATTGAGGCCGAAATTCCTCCTAATCCAGGAGACGAAAATGGAGGAAGAAGCTCTCCTCCGCGTAAGGAAATCGTTTTGGAAGAAAGGCCCAGGTAGGGCTGTGAGCGCTAGAGGAGCCTCGGGAGGCTTGGCAACTTTCTGGGACTCCACAAAGCTTGACCTTGTAGAAGAAGAAGGCACCACGCATTGGCTATTCACCAAGCTGTACCATAAATACTCCGGCCTCTACGTAAGTATCTTTAACCTGTATGTTCCTGTCTCTCTTGTGGAAAAAAAAGAGTGTTGGGATTCTTTAAAATTATTCCTTAACCAGCATAACCCTGAGAATCTTGTTGTAGCTGGAGATCTAAATGTAACCCTATCCCTAGCAGAAAAAAAAGGGGGATCAATAGTCCGGGATCCTGCCAGAGAGTGGGTGGAAGATGTGATGCTGGATTGGGACCTCGTTGATATCCCCCCGGACAGAGGAAAGTTCACCTGGTCCAACAAAAGATTTGGACCTGGCCATATTGCTGCCCGCCTAGACCGGTTTCTCATTCACTCCGCCTTCCTTACCCTTGGCCTCATGGCTTCCTCCAAGATCCACGCTCATTATACCTCTGATCATAAACCAATTTCGCTCACCCTATTCCCTGAAGTTCAGTTAGGCCCCATCCCTTTTCGATTCAGTCCCTTATGGGTAGATCAGGATGGTTTCCTTGACATTGTGAACAAATCCTGGTTTGAACCGATTCAAGGGTCTCCTTTCTTCGTCTGGGAAGGAAAGTTAAGAATGCTCAAAGCTGATCTGAAAGCTTGGGAAAAAGGTCTAGGATCCCCTTCAGATGATAGGAAAAGAAGCCAGAAGGCTCTGGAACAGCACCAACTGACCATGGAAGAGTCCCCTATCACCCTTGACTTGCTCAACAGGGAAGCAGATCTTCAAAGGAAGTACCAAAAAGCATGCAGAGAGGAGGAAACCTATTGGAGAGTCAAATCTAGAACACTCTGGCTTCAAGCTGGAGACAAAAACACCACTTTTTTTCACAAGCAGGCCCAAGCTCAAAAAATATACAAATCCATCAATGAGATTCAGCTGCAAGACCAAATCATAAAGGACTCCAATGGCATCAAGGAGGCTGCCCACTCCTTCTTCAAGAAGCTTTACTCTGCCCCGGACCTGGACCCGGTGGATCCGAACTCCTACCCCCTCACAGAGATTCCAAAGCTGATAAGTGAAGAGGACAACCAGCTGCTGAACTACCCTGTGAGTATCCGTGAAATTAAAAAAGCCCTCTTCAACATGGACCCAGACAAAGCTCCCGGGCCGGATGGATTTACAGCTCGGTTCTATGTCTCTTGTTGGGACATAATCAAAACGGACTTGTACATAATGATCAAGAAGACTCAGATCTGCTCCAAATTGGGAGGCAGCACAAACTCCTCTTTCCTGGCCCTCATTCCAAAAGGAAAAGGGGCCAGGACCTTCAATAGGTTCCGGCCAATCTCCCTCTGCAATACTGGTTACAAAATCACAACCAAAATAATGGCCAATAGACTCAAAAAAATTCTGCCAAAACTGATTTCAGAAAACCAAGGTGGGTTTGTCAGAGGCAGACAGATTCTGGACAATATAATTTTAGTCCAAGAGGCCATTCATTCCAGCTATAGGAATAAAGAGAAAGGAATGGCAGTCAAGTTGGACTTAACCAGTGCCTTTGACCGTGTCAAGCATGACTTCCTCTTTGCTGCCATGAGAAACTTCGGGTTCAATCAGAATTTTATCAAGTGGGTTAGAGCCTGCATTTCAGCTCCCTGGATTGCTCCGCTGATCAATGGCCGGCCTACCAAGTTTTTCTAGGCCTCAAGAGGGTTAAGGCAAGGCTGTCCCCTCTCCCCTGTCCTCTTTGTCATCCAGGCTTCTGTTCTAAGCTTCCAGCTGAATAATAGTCTCCAAAACAGAGCTCTCTCCGGCATAAGAATTGCTCCCAAGGTCAAGTATGTAAACCACGCCCAGTTTGCTGATGACACTCTGCTACTGGGAGTGGCCAATCTTAGAACAGCCAGGAACTTCAAATCTGAACTTGACCATTACATGAACAGCTCTGGAAGTGAAATAAACTTCCTCAAAAGTAAGGTTTATGGTTGGAACTGCTCCCCTCTCGAAATGCTGAACATCTCCAGGATCCTTGACATGGAAGCCATCTCATTCTGGGACACCTTTACCTATCTAGGCATCCCTATTTTCAAATCCTCTCCTAAATTTGCCCACTGGTTGCCCCTTCTGGACAAGCTCAAAGACAAAATCCAAGCTTGGGGAGCATCCTGGCTCAACAAGGCAGGTAAAATGGTTTTGATTAACTCTGTCCTCACCAGTCTTCCTATTTATCAGTGCTCTATTCTGTTAGCTCCCAAAACCATTACGAACAAGATCGAAGAGCTGCTCCGGCGTTTCCTCTGGGAAGGCGGACGAAATAATGAAAAGAAGTTGCATCTTGTCAGCTGGGACAAGATAAAAAAGCCAAATACTGAAGGGGGCCTTCAGATCAGGGATGTAGCCACTCAAAATCTAGCCATGGGCGGCAAAATTCTCTGGAATATGATCTCTGGCAAGAACACCTGGAGCAAGCAGATCCTCCGGAAAAAATACTTCACAGGCAACAGGAAAAGATGTCTAGATAATCCTCCAAAAAGACAGACTGGTTCTCCGATCTTCATGCTCTGCAAAAAAGTCTTGCCTCACTTCAAAGCCAAGCTCACTTGGATACCTGGAAATGGTGCAAATATAAGAATCTGGAACGACTCGATTTTAGGAGATCAGCCTTTGATCAGCCTGACCGAGCTTAGGAATATCCAAATTTGGCTTACTGGCAATAGATGCAGCACGCTGTGGGATATTTCCTCATGGGGCCATGATGAAAACAAATCCTGGGTAAGCTGAAACCTGGGATAATATCCAGTCGAGCTAAAGGATGAGGCGTTGCTGTTGTTGGACTCTCTCCAAGGAAAATCGCCCATTTCTGCCAATTCCAAAGATAAACGTGGCTGGGGATCTGGCATAGGTAAATATACTGCCTCTGCTGGTTATGCTTCAATTCTGGAACGTCCATGGGCTCCCCCCAATCCAGGCCCGTGGAATTCTCTTTGGCATTACCCGTCCATCCCTAAAATCGATTTTTTCACCTGGCAAATGCTTCATGATAGCGTTCTCACCTATGACAAGCTCAAGAGGAAAGGCTGGGCTGGCCCTTCACGCTGCCCACTATGCCAAAACGCTGAAGAAGATGCTGATCATCTGTTCACAGGCTGCGATTTCACCCAGGAGGCCTGGAAATTGTTGCTTGGACCCATCGCTGTCACTTTCCCCAGCTCTGCAGTCGATTTGGTAAGTCATTGGCTCTACCTCTATCCCCACGATTTGAGTAATAAAAACCTCATCAAAATCACGTGGATGTGGATCCCCAGGTTTGTTTCATGGAAAATATGGCTGGAGCGCAACAACAGAGTCTTCAGGGATGAAAACAGGGCCCCAGCTCAAGTAGCTATCAAAGCCCGGGTAATGCTGTCTGAAGCTTTAAAATCAAAGGCTCTCAAAGGGAATAAGGCTCCTCTCTCTATGGAAGAGGATCAATGGTTTAAGGAGTTCCAGCCTCATCAAAACAGCAATGAAGCCAAGTACTTGTCCCACAAGGCCAACTGGGAAATTAGACTGGCTGAAATGGACTTTATTAAATGGAGATCAGTGCTAAATGAATGGTGTCTCTTCTTCGACGGGGCCTCGAAAGGGAACCCCGGGCAAGCTGGAGGAGGCGGTATTATTTACGAACCGACTGGAAAAATCCACCTATCCTTTGCATGGGGCCTAGGACATGCTACCAACAACCAAGCTGAAATTCTGGCGCTGTGGCAGGGCCTAATCTAGGCAAGAAATCTGAACATCCAAAAGATTAATATTTTCGGAGACTCCAAGCTGATAATTAAAGCGGTTCACACCAAGAATATCCCCTCGGACATTCATCTTGGCCAAATCTTCAGGAAAGTCAGCCTTCTCCTTTCTCACTTCAGAATTTATAAGGCTCAGCATGTGCTCAGGAATCTAAACAGCCTTGCAGACGCCGAAGCCAACCGAGGTGCACTTCTAAACAAAAACCATCTTATTGTCAATGGAGGAAGCTCTTTTTGCCCAATCCCTTAAGGATAAGAAGACCATCTAGATCAGCAGTAGTAAAGGAACCAAGCAGGAAAGGAAGATCAGAAGAGTGAATTTGATTATGCTTTGTAAGGCCCTGGCAGCCCATTTGCCAGTCTTTAATTAAATTTTAACCATTTTTGTAAAAAAAAAATAAAAATTTAATAACTATGAATATATTTTAACTTAAAAGATGCAGTTTTATAGTTATGAGAAGTCTACTTTTGTATTTTTTTGGTTTTTCAAATAATGTTACTATAGTTATAAAAAAAGTCTAAATTATTATTTTGAAAAATATTCGGAAAATAAAAAAATCATCATTTTCATTGACAAATAAATAAAGAGCATTGAACCACTATTTAAAAAACATACAAAATCACTCAACTACTCCATTGTATTCCTTGATCCCATGCAATCATTATTCCACATTGTTAGATGCTTGGCACAAAGGAAAATACAAATATCGAGCGAGGGATAAGAGTATAGGTTAGATATCAAGTTAGATGGGGAATCACTGATGTGATAAATTGGTTTCTCCGAAACATACACTGATGTGATAAATGGTCGCATGTGGAATATTTATTAATGTATCAAATTTGCCATTCCATTCGTATAAAATATTGTAAGTTATTGAATTCTGCCGAAATTGAAAATTTATTAGATTTAAAACGATAACGAGCTAGATATCGGGGATGATTTTAAGGAACCATACTTATTTAAAAGTGTATAAATGTTGGCGAATATTACGAATTCTTAAAACTCCAACTATAAAATGATTGGCGATATTTTTCAAAAAATATTTTAATTTCTAAGGATTTTATATCGTTTATATAATAATTTGGCGATTTTTAAGGTGAAAAAATTTTACCCCATCAAAATTGGGCGAAACAGGGCTTTAAAAAATGCAAAATGGCAAATCCTTTTTGGGAGAATAACATGGAAAAACAGCCCACTGGGCTCAGAAATTTGCCCCTAAAATCATCCCTACTGGATATGTCTTTTATTATTAGAGGTTAAATGGGAATCACTCTTTAGCTCCCATATTTTCCTACTAGGTTCTATGGTAAATTGTCCAGCTCCATCTCTAGTGAAGGGGTTCACACATTACTTAAATGTGACCCCACAGGGTGCACAAAATGATATCTGATCTTGCATGTTCTAGAAGCATAGATCTCGGTATCCTTTTACATTTAGATTACTCTCCATCCACACTAAGCTAGTTTTCCATTTAGATTAAACCTTCCATATACACTAAGTTGGCATCGAAGATGGTGACAACTTGAATGAAATGGATGTCCACTTTCTAGCTACTTTATTAGTTCATTAATCAATACATGAGGATTGACCAAAATATGTAGGTGCATGATTGTTCAAAGGATAAAAAAACAGATGGGGTTTGTGGGTAATGGATAATTGCAAAATAGTTTGAAGAAGAAGTGACATTCTCTTGAGAGTTGATGTCACAGGGTTCATTGATTGGACTTGTTACATAGCACGATTATTCACATGATATTAAAGAATATCCCTAATTTCACTGAATATTGGAAAATTCCTCCTAAAATAGTATTGTTAAACCCTCCTCCCAATATATGATTCCAATTAAGAAAACCCCTAGTTTCACCAGATATTGTGGGTATCCATTTTTATCGACCCATTTTTTATACCCCTTTATATGATATTATCAATTTGTAAAAAAAAGGATCCCTAAGACATATTAGTATAATCAAACATGATGTTAAATAAAATAATAGTATAATGCTAATAATGATCCCACCGGGATTGCAAGAGAGACTAATCAATTTGTAGCATTGGATAGTGGAATACCCAATGAAAAATTAACGGGGAAGGAAAAATGCGTAAAAGGTAACTCAGTCAAGAGATCAATGTAACAAATAATGTAAAATACCGATAGTCCAATAGTCATTGCAATGCTTAGAAAATATGAGTATTGTATATGTTTCACACCACAACATGCCAATCAACCAATTTTATATCATGTAAATACAAGTAAGCAATAAAGAGATCATGTTTTGTATAAGCTTAATTAATTAAATTCCATAAAAATGCAAAATTGAAACCCTTTCATGGATGGAATTCCCTACATTTCATTATATTTTATTTATTAAGACAATATGTGAACAAACACTTAATTTTCACTAAGAATAAACAACAACAAAGTAATAGTACTGATTCATGGACAAAACGTATTAAGAAATTTTTAAACATGTTTTAAAAACTTGAAACAATCCATTGAAAAAAAGTTAATTCCTAATGAAATATTTCTTATCCATTGTGCTAAATTTCCTCTACCTTATCTGACCATCTTTTATACAATCACTTTCTACATTTAACTTTACTTAACATTACATAAGGCTCTATTTAACATAAATATTGTAAAAAAATATCATAAAACATATATATATAAAATTCTATTTGACATGCATATACATACATACATACATATATAATTATATTATATAAAACAAGCTAATATTTAAAAAAAACAATAATTGAGGCTCCAACCAATGGATGTAATTAGCACTAGGGGAGCATGGCTATTAACATTCCAAGCCAAAATCTTTCATAGTTCTTGCTTGTTCTCCAGGAACAGGTTTCCAAGAGGATTGGATGAGGAATATGCTAAGGGAAAACCTTGTGTGAGATATAGGAGGAATTGGTGGTAAGATGCGTGTTTGTTGGTGGACTCCAAATATATGAAGAAGAAGTTATATATATGAATCCATCCCACGATTTGAATTTTATTCCTCATCTCACCCAAATAAAATAAACCCCAATATTTATATTACTATGTCAAATGAAAAACAACCCTTACCCCTTAATACGAGGCAATATATTTTTGAGGTTTTTAGGAGTATTCAAACTCCCAATATGAATGGACGTGATATGATATTTCCCTTGCTTGTGAACCCCCCATGGTTGATGCATGAGTAAGCCATGAGATGAGAAACAAATTGTTGAAATACACTCTGGAGTCACCAGTACCTTGTTGGTAGGACATCGATTGAAGATATGTTGATAGGGCTAGGTATTGTTGTGTTGGAGAAATTTAATTATGAGTTGACGACCATCAAATCAAAACTTACTCAATTAGAGTCCGTAGATAGAGAACTATCAGTAAATATCTCAACACTATAGTGCATGCTTCCTTGTATTTATTCAGTTGTTTTTTTGTTCTACAAGTCAAGATGTTTAGTAGATTTATAATCATGAATTAATTAACAATCTTTAATCTTATTCATAGCTTTCAAGAGAATCCAAAATTAAATTTGTGTATAAATAATTGAAGAAGAATGAAAAAAAGAGTCTCTAGGAGAAGAATAGAGTAATAGAGAAAAAAGAATAAGAAAACGTATGAGAAGTGGTGGAGAGCACAAGTTAATGGTTTGGAATATGTTGAGAGCTAAAGATCTATAAATGGTGAAAATTCCAAGTAAAATTCAGAATCTATGCAGTAGTAGCCTATTTTGTCGAGTAATATATAATCCTATAATTTTTATGTCTTTATTCTCAATAATATTTTTACCACACATATTCTCCAAAATTATTTATGTGAATGGTTTTAACATTTATATCAGTAAAAAAATCCAAATTCCTTCATATTTTACTATGTTAAAGTCTAGTTTTAACCATAGAGTAATTTTGAGACCAATCCCATTTTTATTTTGGTATAGTCATAGTATAGTAGCTATTGGAGTATAGTGGATTTGAATTTAGTTTAATTCACCCTAAGATAAAAAGGGTATTTCAGGTTGAAGTGAATAATATACCTTATATACCAATATAATATTTTTATTTAACCATAGAGTAATTTTGAGACCAACCTCATTTTTATTTTGGTATAGGCATAGTATAGTACTGTTGGAGTATAGTGGATTTGAATTTAGTTTAATTCGCCCTGAGATAAAAAGGGTATTTCACGTAGAAGTGAATAATATACCTTATATACGAATTGTAATATTTTTATATTATAATTTTCTCAAAGTGAAAATGGGTCTGGTCACAATTAAAAGTTTGGAGTCAAAAGTAATTGAAGTATAAGTCTGTAAAATGGTAGAAGTGGAAGTAATCAAAGTTAATACGTCGAGGTAAATTGGTTGATGTAAGTTTAGTTAAAGTCAGTCAAAGTTGTTGAGAAAAACTTGCTGAAGTCTAGTTGGTGTGAGCAAAACTTGTTGAAGTCTAGTTGGTGTAAAATTCCATCGAGGGTAAAACTTGGCGAAGTAAATAGGTGCAAGTAAGTCAATTTAGCAAAAATAAATTACATTTAATTCTATTTATTCGAAGTAAAACGATTTGAGTAAAAAGTGTTGAAGTAGACTAGCCAAGTTCATTTGGTCGAAAAAAAAAGTTGGGGTTTTAGATAATAAGTCTGGTTTTTTCCTTGATCTGGTATGAGAAAAGGTTTAGAAAGAGAAGAAACTTTATTAAAAAAGGAAAAGTCTTGGTTTCTACTTTTGGTGCACAAATGTCATGTATGTAGATACCAACTTTTTCATGAAAGAATTATGAATGTTGATCCATCTGTAATAATGAAGCCTATGTTTAGAGGTCAAGATATATGGGAGATAGTCCAAAATGACTATATAGAACCACCAGATCAACAAGCATATAATAATATCACACACGCTGAGAAGGATGCTTTGAGGGAACTGAGAAGAAAGATGGAAATGCTATGTTCTACATACATCAAACAATGTATGAAAGCATACTCTCAAGAGTAGAAGCAACAAAAACCTTCGAGGAGGCATGGCACACACTGAAAACTACTTATCAAGGTTTGGGCAATGTAAAGACCGCTAAATTGCAAATTATTAGAAGAGATTTTGAATCTCCATCAATGAAAGATACAGATTCAGTAGAATCATTTTACAATCGAGTTATTGGTATGATTAACCAATTTAAATCCCATGGAGAAAATATAGTTGATAGAAGTTTTGTTGAAAAACTTCTTAGAAGTAATCCCCCAAAATTTGAATATTTGGTTGTGACTTTAGAAGAAAACAAAGATTTGAACAACTTTACCATTTATGACCTACAAGCACCACTTATCAATCATGAACATAAAATTAGTAGATCAAACACATCATTTGAAGGTGTATTTGTAGCACAGTCATCCACAGGTCGTGGAAGAGGCAGGCGAAAGATCTAATTCTAGAGGCAGAGGAAGAAGTTTTTCCAAAGGATGACACAACAACAGTCCTACAAATGTCATTGGTAGAGGTGAAAATTAGAACCCCAATCATTCAAGTGGTCACAGGTTTGATAAATAAAAAATTCAATTTCATTATTGCAAGAAATTTGGACATTTTGCATATGAATGCAAGAAGAAACAATATGAACAAGGAAAGCATGGTCAAAACCAGTCGAGAAACACTAGCACTTCAACTAGCATAATGTTTTTGGCATGTGCATTCCCAATTGATTACAATGTTGTCTGAGAAAGTCCATGTGACATACGGTCCTAGATTCAGGCTATAGAAATCATAGGATTGGTCATTTAAATTCAAATTGATGTCACACTTGGAAAGAATATCCAAGTCACTGTTTTGGGTAAAGGAACTATTGGGATGCTAACCAGACACGGGAGCAAAAAAATATGGTTGATGTATATTATGTCGAAGGTATAAAACACAATTTGATGAGCATTGAGAATATGTTACAAAAATGTTACAGATTCTACATGGAAGACAATCATTGTGTCATTAAATACATACACCCAAGCAACCAATTGATAGCAAGAGTATAGATGACAAGCAATTGCTTGTTTCCTTTGAGGATAAGGTGAGAAATGAAAAGAAAAGTAAACTCAAGTTGTTCATGAAGGGAATAATGGAAATTCAATTGCTACATTCAAGGAACAAAGAAAACAAGTAGAGAAACATTGCAACAAAGAAGAAAAATACAACAAAGAAATACAAGCAACATTTCAATCAAAAGTGCAAGATGAATCAGGCCATAGAATTTCATATTTGGACATCTGAATTTTGGTGGGATGAAGCTACTGCACTTGAAGAACATGATGAAAGAATTTCCAATGATTGAAAAACTAGAGAGAATCTGTGAATGCTTCATTTTTGGCAAGCAACACAGATAGACTTTTCCAAATCATGACTCTATGATGACAAATAACATCCCGACAGAGGAATATAACATACCCCTTAGGGTACATCAGTAAAATACATTTAGAATATCCTTTGAAGTTACAATATTTCAACATCAGGAAGCATGGATAGGTTTGAAATCCAGTGTTTTTCATTTAAAAGGTTTTGGTTGTGTAGCATATGCTCATGTTCCAGATGAGCTAATAAGGAAATTAGATAGCAAGGGACAAAATGTATTTTTTTAAGTTATTCTAAAGATACAAAAACGTATAAATTGTATGATCATGTCACAAGAAAATTAATTACCAGTTGGGATGTTAAATTTATCAAGAATGAAGCACGGGATGGAATCGTCAAGAATAATTTCAAGATCATGTTGACAATCGAACGTGATGATATGGTCAACGAAGTGGTTCAAATACCAAATGAAATCCAAAATGTCAGATCCTCGACCAATCCCAGGACACCCTGAAATGTTCCAGCACAAGGAACTTTGATAAAAGTGGAAGCTCAAGCTAAATGAACAAACACACCAAGATCGCAACAAACTCCAATCAAGCAGTTCGATGAGGTTGACATTGGCAAATCCAACAAAGAAAAGAAGTCCACATGAAATATATGAGGATGATACACCAATTTCATTCTTTGTTTTTGCATTATTTTCTCAAATAGATGATCCTCTAACATTTGAGGAAGCTGTCGAAGATGAAGTATGGGCATAAGCCATGAATGAAGAAATATAATGCATTGAGGAAAAAAAACATGGGAGATGGTAGATGTACAAAAAGATAAGGATGTATCACTTTCAAATGGATTTATAATACCAAGTAAGATGTTGATGGGAATGTGTAGAAGCACAAGGCAAGATTGGTTTCAAGAGGTTCAAACAACAACTCGTATAGACTTCAATGAGGCATTTGCACATGTTGCACAAATGGATACAATCATAACAGTTTCGACCATTGTTGCACAAAACAAATGACTAGTTTATCAAATGGACATTAAATATGCTTTTTTAAATGGCTATCTAGAGGAACAAGTATATGTGGAATAGCCACAAGGTTATGAAGTTCCATGAAAAAAGAAAAAAATAAACAGGATGAAAAAGGCACTCTATGGTTTGAAGCAAATCTCCTAGATATTGGTACAAATGAATTGATTTCTACCTCACCCAAAATGGATTTCATATAAATGAAAGTGAAATGGAGTTGTACACTAAATTTAATGAGTAAGGTAACATGTTAATTGTATTCATGTATGCAAATGATTTAGATTTTACTGGTGATTTTGGGATAAAATAATTTAGGTTAGTCATGGAAATTTAATTTGAAATGACTGATTGGGGCTTATGAAGTTTTTTCAAGGTATTGAAGTCCAACAGTCTCAAAGTGGTATATTTATATCAAAATCGAAGTATGCAAATGCAGTTTTCAAAAAATTGAGTAAGGATGGTGATGAATCAAATGTAGATCCTATGTTGTTTTAAAGGATGGTAGGAAGCCTTATGTATCTTAGTGCAACAAGGATAGAAATCATGTATGGAGTTATTCAGATCTCAATATTTATGGAGTCACCAAAGGACTCTAATTGAAAACACATCAAGAGAATCGTGACATTTGTAATTGGAAAAAAGGACATTGGCATTTTGGATTAGAACTCAGAAAAGTTTGAACTCATTAGATAGTGACTAACAATGACAATGGAAAAAACATAGATGACACGAAAATAACATCTGGATACAAATTTCATTTTAGCACAGGTGTTGTATCATGGGATTCAAAGAAACATCCCATTATGACTATTTTTTCAGCAGAAATAGAGAATGTCACAGCTACAAGTGTTGCATGCCAATATGTTTTCATGTGGAGGATGTTAAGAGACCTTTCGTAGAACCAGCAAGAACATACAAATATTTACTATAACAACATTTCAACCATTGAACTATCGAAGAATCACGTGATTCATAAGAGAACCAAACGCATCGACACAAGGCATCATTTTATAAGAGAATTGGTAAAAATAGCAAAAAAAAAAAATTAGAATTTTGCAAATCTGAAGATCAGGTAGCTGACATATTTACAAAATCATTTCCAAGGGATAGATTCTAATATCTCCGAAGTTGTTTAGGAATTAAATATTCTACATAATGAATTATGTCATGCACAAAGCAAGTTCTAGCTCTGAAAAAATTTGTAAAATTTTATTTTAGTGATCCACATGTACTCATAATTAAAGGAGAGTGATGGAGAAAATGAATTACGAGTTGATTAGTTGGTTGCACCTTGCTAAGTTTACAGTATTATAAGTATGGCCTTCTGCTTGTAGACTCGGAAGTGTAAAATCTTGAGAAGAGCTCTCATATATATGAGTCGAAGTTGAATCAATGATCCAAAGAGGAGAATAAGGAATTATCCAGTTGTCAATTGGGAACACATGATTTTGCTAGTACTGATTTAAATCAAATATGTCCTCACCACAAGAGTAGCAGTTTTCTGTGGGGTTTCAATAATGGACTCGTAATGTTTATGCATGATAGTCAATGGATTCTGAAAAAGAATGGACATATAAGTATCATAAACATTGGCAGACACTGAATTTGTATTACACGTATGAACACATTGTAAGGGGATACTCGATTTTGTCTTGTTATTAGTGTTTGATTGGTTGTAGGACGAGGGGAGCCTGTTCTTGTTACAGTTGCCTTCAGTGCTGGGATACTGTGTGTCAAGTTGGTCTTCTTCTTGATGCAAGAGTGCCAAAATTTCTTGAAAATTTACTACTAGAAAAATAGGAGAAAAGAGACGTGGAACGGAGAAAACGATAACCTATGACCAAGGATGGAGTGGAAGCGTATGATCAATTTCTCTTCTTGGGATGAAAATGCATAGCGTTTGTGTCAAAGCCCAAAATTTCAAAAAATTTAAAACTTTTTATAATACAGCACATAAACACATTAAAAGCAATCATTAATGGTTTGATTAGTTTGTACTAAAGAATTGTAACTGAAAGATCTTCACTTGTACTTAAATTATATGATGAGTTTCTTGTCAGTTATTGATTTTCTTCTGTTTGTAACCGCAAGGGGGAAATGCTATGATAGACTGGGCTTACTTAGCTATATCAGCTAACGTAGCAGCTTTTCTTTCTCTTACAGATTTACAGGTAAGGTTCGGGTCGCTGCTAACAAAACCCTTTAAAGTAAAAATAAATTGATGTACCAAATCTTTCAGTAAAACATAAATATATGCTAGTCAGTATTATCAATCCCTTACAGGTATTGCTTTCTCTGTACTTCCTTTGATAAAGAAATTTCAAAGATAGATAGTTTAGAGATACTGGAGAAATAGATAGCCATTGCATTTATACTAGCAACATTAAATATCCTTATGGAATACTGAATCTATTGAGTTTACTATAGTGCACTCATACTATTTATTCTCTGGTACCTAGCTTAAGTCTAGATTATTATGTTAAATCTTATTTCTTTTTACTTAATTGCTATTGTCAAGTAATGCCCAATGTTAAAATTTATGAACATGTTTGACTGCAGAAATAATTATAAGCTTGAAATAAGAAAAATCAATATATACTTTTCTTCTAGCAGCTACAGGATTTTCTACTAGCTGTAAGTTTTCACTTAGTAAAATTCCACGAGTTTGGAGTGATGGAAACTATCTTTATTTCCATGATCAAGAATAGATTAAAATTCCATGTGCGCCTTTGAAGTAATCAAGGAGCATCATAATCATAAATACTATGAACTTTCAGATTGAAAAAACATCAAGAATAGTGATGGCAGTTTGCATAAATTCCTTGTCTAGCTATCACCTTATCAATTCTTGTGAATCCTTGCATAGGATAATAGTTACAAGTGTGCTATTTATCACAAGAACTTAAGACTAAATAAGAAGTTCTTATAAATTTTAATGTCGTCTTTGTTTTGGACTTTGATAAAGCTTAATACACATAAACAACATAGCTCCACGAGTTATTAAAGGACATAACCATTTTATATAGAAATAGTTTATGAAGTTAGAACAACTCTCATTTTGTTCAAGGTCTCTCTTTAGAGACTATCTCAAATAAACAATATTTACTATAACAATCCTTTATTTGTTTATAACTAGGCATAAGTATTTTATAACAAGGTTATAAATGGGTTTCAATAAAGTAGAATAACCTTGCTCTTCGATTTTATAGTTCTTGTAACTATTATTCCTCAATAAGCTTGGGAATAAGGCCGAAAGGAAACTATACCATAAAAAAATGCAATTACATTATAGGCTTGATATAGTTTTAAGGTTTGAAAGGAATTGTTTACATTATATATATTGTAACACACAACATGTATTGTAATGCAGGTTAATTCAAGGGTTACGACTTTATGGAAGTCTCCATACCATGATTTGTTGGGCAATCCAAATGATTTTGAAAACATTATCATTCGACCCACTCATTAGAAATTATTTAAATGCTGGCGTGGTCGTTTTACTGCCATGCACTGGGAGTATTAAAGGGTGGAGTCGTCCTAACTTTTATCAGTCTTCTCCTTTCGGGCTTGAAACTCTGTGAAACCCTACTGGTTCATTCCTGGTTGATTATTGCTCTACAACAGCTCAAATGCTGCTCTCCTCTGTTGTGCACCTTCTTAGCTCTATGAAGGAGTATACAGCTTGGTTGTTAGCAGCCTTGAAGTCTTTTAAGAACTCAGGGTTTAAGCTTTTTGGCTTCACCGTATATTCTGTCACGGCGTGGTAATGCCATTCGACTTCATTATGTCTGTGTTTTTATTTGGGAGGAAATCCTTGGGTTCTCGCCAGACTGTTCCTTGCAGAGATAAAAAGAAGGGTTATGTTGCCCAGTTCTTGGTTATTCGACTGTTTCGTGGCGGCCGTTATCTTCAAAACTCGCAGGTTAGTCATAGTTCTATTCTTACTCCTTTTATTTCAAAATTTACAGCTTAATGCAAAATAATGATCAGGGTTTAACAATTACTGTTATTCCTTTGACAGAAAAATCGATCTCCTCCAGCAAAGGAAAGCGCCAAGCTTCGGCTACTAGCATGACCGGTAATCCTGGTCTCAACCATGGCAATACCTCCTTGTTGGTTGTTAAAGGGTGGATGCAACTTCGATGGTTACGATGGTTCTTTTCTATTTTATGTTGCTATAGGTTAGTTAAAATAGTTCCTGTTAGCAGAGTTGACCTCTGCAATAAACATATGTATAAATATTTTGGTTGCGACTGTATATATTTATATTCGCCTTTACCTGGCAGTTCAGATTTCTGTTAGTGAAAGAAAATTATTGTATACAGTTCGAAAGGAAAGGCTATGGCTGTATCCCTGCCTGTTGTGAGAGGTTACAGCTTTACGATGTTTTTCCTTTACAGTATTTTTAAACCTGACCAGGGTTTTTACCTGAGTCTGGTAAAATCGCTTAAAGAAGGCGTTATCTGCATTTTTCGTTTATTTTAAACTTGTTATTAAACAGAGCTACAATTTTCATTATATCCGTGAATGGAAATGTTAATGTTCAATCTTAAAATTGGTTTTTAATGATATAAAACAAATTTATAAGTTCAACCCAAATTCTTTTAGTTGTGAAGCATTCAGTTGCTCGACCTGGCATTTAAATGTAATGTTATAGTTCTTTTGGTTTATTGTGAGCAATATAAGAAGGTTTTATCTTTAAAAGTTAAGCTCGTTATTCGAGCAATGTAAGATTTGATATAATTGTAATGTAATAATATTATCATACTCTTTGAACGTGTTATTGTATGAAGAAAACTCCTAGGTTATAATGCACATAGGGTTATACCCTTGCATTAATATAGTATCCATACTACTATTTTCTGTATAGTGTCTGTACCTGTATAAT
>LPNX010854707.1:48002-149671 GCA_001517045.1 Pseudotsuga menziesii
AATAGATAAACAAAAAAAATAATATAGATACATAGATATACTCTACTATCAGATTTATATTATTTAACTACTAAAAAGATTAAATCCTCTTTAAAAACTGAAAGATCATAATCATAGCTTATCTGTAAAAATACTTAGTTTATCTTTCATTCTTATAGTTAGTGTTTTCAGAAGACAAGATACAATAATGAAACTAGTTTGAAACACTAAAAGATAACATTCATGAATTTGTAAAAGTACTTGAAAAGAAAAACTGTAAGTAAATTAGGAAACTCAGTTCAGAAGAATACTTCTTCTATACACTGAGATACTGTGCTAGAGTACTATCTGATGATACCAGATGTGGAGAAACACAGTAATTACTGACAACTTTTACTAATAATACACTGGGATACTAATTTTACTGTTACTAACTAATTACTCAAACATGTAAATTAACATAACATTCATCCATGTATACTCAGATAACAAAAAGAAATGATTAGCAGAACCTGTTTTAAGCTGTAGACAACAACAGCGATGGGAGGCCGTTCCTCCCTACCAATTCCTAGAGAGCGCTCAGACAGCGACTTCTCAGGACCCCCAAGCTTGCTCTGGTCTCCCTGGCTGGAACTAGGTGTAGCAAAACAGATACAGTCTTCAACTCAGTATCAACTCATAACTATCAGTCAGTTCTCTCAGCTCAAATAGCTGTAATCAGAATCAAGTTACTGCAAACATTCACTCAAAACACTTCCTTACTATATTTCCCTCTTTCCTCAATGAAATTCCTGAATCACATTCTCCTGAATGAATTCTTTTTGGAGTAAAAACTGAGCAGCCTCAGCTCTCTTCATTGAGTACTTTTAAAGATTGCCTAGGTCTTAGTTGGGTTAACTGTCATTTAATGAGCCACCTGCTCACATTCCACTTTCTTGGGGAATCATGACCCCAAATATAGGGAAGTTGCCACCTGCAACTTAGGAAGTGTTTGAAGATGCTGCCACTTGTCTTTTGCCTTTCCACCTAGTTCCATCCTCTAGTTTAACCAGTAACCTCTTTTTAACAGCTCTCCCATGCTGTTGTCTCCACAATTTATTTATTATTAATAAAATATTCTGAATTACACTCCATAACTGTTGACTCTGCTGAGTCATCAATCCCTACTTAGGATTAAGTTTAACATAATGTCTCAGAAATAAATAAAACAAATTACATAATTTTACAAAATTGGGGTATGTGACATACACACCCCCTTAAAATGTAACATCGCCCTCGATGTTACTTATTCTTCTTCCTCGGGAACCTCCTGGAAAATATTCGGGTATGCTTCCCGCATCTTACTTTCCAATTCCTAAGTAGCTTCTTCAGGACTAAGGTGCTTCCATTGCACCTTCAGCTGTCCAATTGTGCGGTTCCGCAGAATAATCTCCCTCCTCCCGAGGATACAATCCGGTTCCACCAGAACTTCCCCTTCTGGTTCTACCTGTACAACGTTCCAGTCAATCACATGAGTAGCATCATGTACATACTTTTTCAGAACAGAAATATGAAAAACATCGTGCACTTTTAAATTAGGTGGTAACGCTAGCTGATAAGCAACTTGACCAACTCTAGATAATATTTCAAATGGACCACAATAACGTGGTGCTAGTTTTGCACAACTCCCCAGTCTTAGGGAGCTCTTTTTTGGTCTTACCTTTATGAACACATGCTCACCCACCTGGAACTCTTTAGGAGTTCTTTTCAGATCTGCTTGACTCTTTTGCCGATCGTGGGAAACCTTCAAGTTCTCCTGCACCTGTTTTACAATCTGTTCCATTTCTTTTAATAATTCGGGCCCCAACACTAATCTATCTACTGGATTATTCTAGGAGATTGGAGTGTTACATTTTCACCCATACAGAATTTCAAAAGGGCTGAACTTAGCTGAAGATTGATAACTGTTATTGTATGCAAATTCTGCTAAATGCAAATAATCTTCCCACTTACCAGGCTGATCCTTAACATACATTCTTAACAGATCTTCCAACACTTGGTTAACTCTTTCAGTCTGTCTGTCCGTCTGAGGATGGAAAGAGGTGATGAAATTCAGAGTGGTGTTTAATCCTTTGAACAGGGATTTCCAGAAATGCCCAGTGAATTTAGGATCCCTGTCTGAAATAATAACCTTCGGCACACCATGTAGCCGAAAAATCTGTTTTAAGAAAATGTCTACTTTATTTGCAGCCTTAAAAGTGGTTTTAACAGGAATAAAATGTGCTGCTTTACTTAATTTATCCACTACCACCATAATTGAATCATTCTGATTTTGATTTCTGGGTAATCCAATAATGAAATCTAAGCTGATTATTTCCCACTTCCAACTAGGAATAGGAAAGGGCTGGAATAACCCAGCTGGATGTTGATGTTCTGTCTTTACTTGTTGACAATCCAAACATCTAGCTATATACTCAGCTACTTCAGATTTCATGTTAGGCCAGAAATAATCTTTTCTCAACATGGTGACAGTTTTCTGGTAGCCTGGATGCCCTGAATAAGGGGTTTTATGTACTTCATCCAGAATCAGCAATTTAATTTTAGACACATTTGGCACATACAATCTGTCCTTAAACAGTAAAAATCCATTTGTATTTAAACTATAACCCTTAGTTAAACTTTCTATGGGTTCTTCCTTAGCTGTAGCTTGTAACTTTTGATAAATTTCATCCAATTTTATACTTTCAGTTAGCTGTTCATTTAAATCAGAATTATAAGTACTGATTGCTGTTGTGAAATTCAATTTTGCATTTCTGCTCAAAGCATCAGCTACTTTATTTTCTTTTCCTTTTATATGTTGAATTTCGAAATCGAATTCGCTTAGGAAGGATAGCCATCTGGCTTGCCTTGCATTTAGGTTAGGCTGATCTAAAAGGTATTTTAAACCCTTGTTATCAGTCATTAAAGTAAACTTTCTGCCTATTAAGTGGTGTCGCCACATTTTCAAGGCATGAATAACAGCAGCCGGCTCTAAATCGTAAGTGGCATAATTCTTTTCATGGACCTTTAGCTTTCTGGACTCATAGGCAATGACATGCCCATCCTGAGTCAGTACTCCGCCTAGACCGTCATTACAAGCATCTGTGCAAACTACGAAATCTTTATTGGGATCCGCTATTCTTAAAATTGGTGCAGTTGTTAATAAAATTTTTAGTTTCTTAAAGATTTCTTCGCATTTTACGTTCCAATCGAACTTCTTGCCTTTCTTTTGCAAAGAAGTGATTGGGTTGGCTATCTTAGAAAAACCTTCTATGAATCTCCGGTAATAACTGGTGATCCCCATAAAAGACCTAACATCTGTTACGTCTTTAGGTACTAGCCAATCTTCAATTGCCCTGATCTTTTCAGGCTCAACTGAAATCCCTTCCTTAGTCACCACGTGTCCTAAGTACTGGATTTCATCCCTGAAGAAATCAAACTTACTGAACTTCGCATAGAGCTGTTGCTCTCGCAGTTCTTGTAAAACTATCCGCAAATGCTCTTTATGCTCCTCTTCATTTTTAGAGTAGATCAAGATGTCGTCTATGAATACAACAACAAACTTGTCTAAATATTTATGCATTATGTTGTTCATTAGACACATAAAGACGGCTGGGGCATTAGTAAGCCCGAAGGGCATTACGACAAATTCGTAATGTCCATACCTAGTTCTGAAAGCTGTCTTAAATATGTCTTCTTCTTTTATTCTTACTTGATGATAGCCTGATCTCAGGTCTATCTTAGAGAACACTGTAGCTCCGCGCAGCTGATCAAACAGATCGTCTATGCGGGGCAACGGATACCTGTTTTTAATTGTCATTTTATTGAGCTGACGGTAATCTATGCAAAGTCGCATAGTACCGTCTTTCTTTTTAACAAAAATTACTGGTGCTCCCCAGGGGGAAACACTAGGACGAATATTTTTTTTTATCGATTAGTTCCTTTAACTGCGTTTTTAATTCGTTAAGTTCCAGAATGTTCATACGGTACGGAGCCTTCGAGCTGGGTTGAATAATTGTAAATCTGAAAGTATTTTCTCATCCCAGATAACTAGGATTCTGCCTCTTCTCCTTTATCCGTTTCTCTATTGAAAGTTGGGGGTTTTATTTTCTTGAACTCCCTAGAGATCTCTTCCGAAGGTTTGTACTTTTTCTTTTTCTTATACACCTCTGCTTCGCTACTATCGCTGGTAGAATAATAGCTTTGTTGTTACTTAAGGCCTTTAGATGAGTAACTGCTATCAGATTTAGCTAATTTCATCTTTTTGGACCCCTTTTGATGACTTGCTTCTTCAGATTCAGACCTTCTATTTTTCCCTTCAGTCTGAAATTTCTCTATCAGGATTTGATTTAACTCCTCCTGAGTTTTCAGAATTCGTTCATTATCCTTCTTAACTGATTCTAATTCAGTCTTTAACCCTTTTATGGTCTGCATCAATTCTGAGGAGTGAGTAGTTATCTCCTCAATCACAGGTTCTCTGGATAGTTTTCTGGTCTCAGTGTTTGGAGTTTCCTCTTCAACATAATCCTTAAGTTCTCCATACCTACCTGTAAGATTCAGAAAAAAAAATAATTTCTGCTTTTCACATGAAAACAAGGTATAGATTAGTATATTATTTTACTGTTATGCAGAAAGTAATTGAGCCACATCAAGGCCTAGTGTTCGAACCATGCTCTGATACCACATGTCAAAGCCCAAAATTTCGAAAAATTTTAATTTTTTTATAATACAGCACATAAACACATTAAAAGCAATCATTAATGGTTTGATTAGTTTGTACTAAAGAATTGTAACTGAAAGATCTTCACTTGTACTTAAATTATATGATGAGTTTCTTGTCAGTTATTGATTGTCTTCTGTTTGTAACCGCAAGGGGGAAATGCTATGACAGATTGGGCTTACTTAGCTATATCAGCTAACGCGGCAACTTTTCTTTCTCTTACAATTTACAGGTAAGGTTCGGGTCGCTGCTAACAAAACCCTTTAAAGTAAAAATAAATTGCTGTACCAAATCTCTCAGTAAAACATAAATATATGCTAGTCAGTATTATCAAGACCTTACAGGTATTGCTTTCTCTGTACTTCCTTTGATAAAGAAATTTCAAAGATAGATAGTTTAGAGATACTGGAGAAATAGATAGCCATTGCATTTATACTAGAAACATTAAATATCCTTATGGAATACTGAATCTATTGAGTTTACTGTAGTGCACTCATACTATTTATTCTCTGGTACCTAGCTTAAGTCTAGATTATTATGTTCAATCTTATTTCTTTTTACTTAATTGTTGTTGTCAAGTAATGCCCAATGTTAAAATTTATGAACATGTTTGACTGCAGAAATAATTATAAGCTTGAAATAAGAAAAATCAATATATACTTTTCTTCTAGCAGCTACAGGATTTTCTACTAGCTGTAAGTTTTCACTTAGTAAAATTCCACGAGTTTGGAGTGATGGAAACTATCTTTATTTCCATGATCAAGAATAGATTAAAATTCCATGTGTGCCTTTGAAGTAATCAGGGAGAATCATAATCATAAATACTATGAACTTTCAGATTGAACAAACATCAAGAATAGTGATGGCAGTTTGCATAAATTCCTTGTCTAGCTATCACCTTATCAATTCTTGTGAATCCTTGCATAGGATAATAGTTACAAGTGTGCTATTTATCACAAGAACTTAAGACTAAATAAGAAGTTCTTATAAATTTTAATGCCGTCTTTGTTTTGGACTTTGATAAAGCTTAATACACATAAACAACATAGCTCCACGAGTTATTAAAGGACATAACCATTTTATATAGAAATAGTTTATGAAGTTAGAACAACTCTCATTTTGTTCAAGGTCTCTCTTTAGAGACTATCTCAAATAAACAATATTTACTATAACAATTATTAATTTGTTTATAACTAGGCATAAGTATTTTATAACAAGGTTATAAATGGGTTTCAATAAAGTAGAATAACCTTGCTCTTCGATTTTATAGTTCTTGTAACTATTATTCCTCAATAAGCTTGGGAATAAGGCCGAAAGGAAACTATACCATAAAAAAATGCAATTACATTATAGGCTTGATATAGTTTTAAGGTTTGAAAGGAATTGTTTACATTATATATATTGTAACACACAACATGTATTGTAATGCAGGTTAATTCAAGGGTTACGACTTTATGGAAGTCTCCATACCATGATTTGTTGGGCAATCCAAATGATTTTGAAAACATTATCATTCGACCCACTCATTAGCAATTATTTAAATGATGGCGTTGTCGTTTTACTGCCATGCACTGGGAGTATTAAAGGGTGGAGTCGCCCTAACTTTTATCAGTCTTCTCCTCGCCCTTCGGGCTTGAAACTCTGCGAGACCCTACTGGTTCATTCCTGGTTGATTATTTCTCTACAGCAGCTCGAATGCTGCTCTCCTCCGTTGTGCACCTTCGTAGCTCTGTGAAGGAGTATACAGCTTGGTTGTTAGCAGCCTTGAAGTCTTTTAAGAACTCAGGGTTTAAGCCTTTTCGCTTCACCGTCTATTCTGTCACGGCGTGGTAATGCCATTCGACTTCATTCTGTCTGCGTTTTTATTTGGGAGGAAATCCTTGGGTTCTCGCCAGACTGTTCCTTGCAGATATAAAAAGAAGGGTTATATTTCCCAGTTCTTGGTTATTCGACTGTTTCGTGGCGGCCGTTATCTTCAAAACTCACAGGTTAGTCACAGTTCTATTCTTACTCCTTTTATTTCAAAATTTACAGCTTAATGCAAAATAATGATCAGGGTTTAACAATTACTGCTATTCCTTTGACAGAAAAATCGATCTCCTCCAGCAAAGGGAAGCGCCAAGCTTCGGCTACTAGCGTGACCGGTAAGCCTGGTCTCAACCATGGCAATACCTCCTTGTTGGTTGTTAAAGGGTGGATGAAACTTCGATGGTTACGATGGTTCTTTTCTATTTTATCTTGCTGTAGGTTAGTTAAAATAGTTCCTGTTAGCAGAGTTGACCTCTGCAATAAACATATGTATAAATATTTTGGTTGCGACTGTATATATTTATATTTGCCTTTACCTGGGAGTTCAGATTTCTGTTAGTGAAAGAAAATTATTGTATACAGTCCGAAAGGAAAGGCTATGGCTGTATGCCTGCCTGTTGTGAGAGGTTACAGCTTTACGATGTTTTTCCTTTACAGTATTTTTAAACCTGACCAGGGTTTTTACCCGAGTCTGGTAAAATCGCTTAAAGAAGGCGTTATCTGCATTTTTGGTTTATTTTAAACTTGTTATTAAACAGAGCTACAATTTTGATTATAGCCATGAATGGAAATGTTAATGTTGAATCTTAAAATTGGTGTTTAATGATATAAAACAAATTTATAAGTTCGACCCAAATTATTTTAGTTGTGAAGCATTTAGTTGCTCCACCTGGCATTTAAATGTAATGTTATAGTTCTTTTGGTTTATTGTGAGCAATATAAGAAGGTTTTATCTTTAAAAGTTAAGCTCGTTATTCGAGCAATGTAAGATTTGATATAACTGTAATGTAATAATATTATCATACTCTTTGAACGTGTTACTGTATGAAGAAAACTCCTAGGTTATAATGCACATAGGGTTATACCCTTGCATTAATATAGTATCCATACTACTATTTTCTGTATAGTGTCTGTACCTGTATAATATGTATAGTATCTGTACTACTTTAAGTTATATTATAATACCTTAGTTCATTTAAAGTATTAGACTATTGTATAAAAGTAATTTTCAGCTATTGTTTAATAACTGAGTTATTAAGTTTTACTCCAAGTAAACTTAGTGGAAATTATCAATAAAATAAAAACTGTGAGTTAGATAGGACTGTTGTCTCTTTTGGACATTATTCTTATCGATACTATTCCTTTACTTTACATTTCACCTAGTCTGCTTATCTGTACTTAACTATATTTATTTATGTTCTAATTATCGATAGACTAGGTTTAAAATAGTATTAAAATATAAGATTGGAATGTTATCTTCATACTATATATAATACCTGTACCAGCGATATTATTTATTTATCATTCTAGAAAATAGATTAATAGTTACAACCTATACTTAAATTTAATTATATAAAAAAGTATACAGTACATAAACATTTGCAATTTAAACTAATTTGCAGACTGATACAGAATAGGAAAACTATCTGTAACTCTAAACAGATAAACAAAAAAAATAATACAGATACATAGATATACTCTACTATCAGATTTATATTATTTAACTACTAAAAAGATTAAATCCTCTTTAAAAACTGAAAGATCATAATCATAGCTTATCTATAAAAATACTTAGTTTATCTTTCATTCTTACAGTTAGTGTTTTCAGAAGACAAGATACAATACTGAAACTAGTTTGAAACACTAAAAGATAACATTCATGAATTTGTAAAAGTACTTGAAAAGAAAAACTGTAAGTAAATTAGGAAACTCAGTTCAGAAGAATACTTCTTCTATACACTGAGATACTATGCTAGAGTACTATCTGATGATACCAGATGTGGAAAAACACAGTAATTACTGACAACTTTTACTAATAATACACCGAGATACTAATTTTACTATTACTAACTAATTACTCAAACATGTAAATTAACATAACATTCATCCATGTATACTCAGATAACAAAAATAAATGATTAGCAGAACCTGTTTTAAGCTGTAGACAACAACAGCGATGGGAGGCCGTTCCTCCCTACCAATTCCTGGAGAGCGCTCAGACAACGACTTCTCAAGACCCCCGAGCTTGCTCTGGTCTCCCTGGCTGGAACTAGGTGCAACAAAACAGATACAGTCTTCAACTCAGTATCAACTCAGAACTATCAGTCAGTTCTCTCAGCTCAAATAGCTGTAATCAGAATCAAGTTACTGCAAACATTCACTCAAAACACTTCCTTACTGTCTTTCCCTCTTTCCTCAATGAAATTCCTGAATAACAATCTCCTGAATGAATTCTTTCTGGAGTGAAAACTGAGCAGCCTCAGCTCTCTTCATTGAGTACTTTTAAAGATTGCCTAGGTCTTAGTTGGGTTAATTGTCATTTAATGAGCCACCTACTCACATTCCACTTTCTTGGGGAATCATGACCCCAAATATAGGGAAGTTGCCACCTGCAACTTAGGAAGTGTTTGAGGATGTTGCCACTTGTCTTTTGCCTTTCCACCTAGTTCCATCCACCAGTTTGACCAGTAACCTCTTTTTAACAGCTCTCCCATGCTGTTGTCTCCACAATTTATTTATTATTAATAAAATATTCTGAATTACACTCCATAACTATTGACTCTGCTGAGTCATCAATCCCTACTTAGGATTAAGTTTAACATAATGTCTCAGAAATAAATAAAACAAATTACATAATTTTACAAAATTGGGGTATGTGACAGTTTGAGCCCAGGCAGTAATTGGTTAATCCATCTCATGCTGCAACTCTTTCTGCATCTTTGCAGACTTGTATATATATTAATGGCCATGTTATAATTATGCTGATACATATTTAGATATTATCTCATATTTTAGACTTGCTTGATCAGATCAACAAGTTTAACCCAAGTGTATAACAAGGATTCAGTTCATTTCATGGCCGTAATATATTGTTATGTTATAGGCGTTTATATATTATCTTATATTATGGGCTTTCATATATTGTTATGCTTAAATGCATCTTGATTAAGATTTAAATAAGATTTACTTAAGTGGTGGTTAAAGAAAGGGATAGCAATAATGACTTTTTATTATTATTAAATAGTATTTGTTTTATGTTTATATTGATCAATTTAATGTTTATTTGATCATTAATTTAATGTTTAGTCTTTGTTTAACAAAATTAAGTGGTTAGTTGTGCCTATCCGCATGCATCTTGTTAAGATTTAAATAAGGTTCAATTAAAGGGTGGTTAAAGAAACTAGAAACAATTTGTTTTTGTTTTTTCATAACACTCTTTTTTAATAGTATAAATGTTTTGTGATTAAATTAACTCTAACAATCTTGTATGAATAATGCATATAAAACTATATATTTTATCATTTGTTTAACATCTAGATATCTTTATAAAACTAAGTGGTTCCTTGTGCCTATCAACATTCACCAACCACTTTACGTGTGACTATGCTAATTATGTTTCTACCAAATCTGTCTCGTTTCTAAATGTCTATTCTTTAGAAAAACACTAATCAAAAGGAGTCTCCATTTCCTTATAACTCCTAGGAGAAATAAGAGTGTAATTATAACTCCTTAGAAAAAGAAGAGTGTCAAATTAGGACGTGGTCCGTTAGTTAGGCCCTATATGAATGTTTCTTCTTTATGTTGTGTTTTGGATACCCGTCACTTAGACTTTTCTGATGCTTTAATTGGATATTTTGAAGGCCCTTTACACAATGGCCTATTTTTTGGTACTATCTTTCCTAAGTATTCTGTCAGCCTAGATGACCCCTACATCTATGACTTATTAAAATCCTACATTCGTCCTTTAGGATTTAAGATGGATACTGGCTCTAAAATCATTCAGCCTAAATCTCTAGTTGTCATCCACTTTGGAAATGATTCCCTTCCTCCTCTTACACCCAAGGTCCATGAAATTTCGCTACTATTAAGCCACGGGGACTTCACTTAGTGAACCTCTCACATAGCACGTGTGATTGTGGGATATTAAAGAATACCCTTAATTTCCAGAGATATTGACCCAAACTCTTTTTTTGTAAACCCCCTCCCAATACTTAAAACCTCCTCCCCACCCCTTTTTATACCTCAATCCTTATAAGCCACCCTACCCACCCCCACCTTGAACCCCTCATCCCCCCGAATAACTGCAATATATTGGTTCAATTTTTGATAATTTAAAACCCACAATATGAACTAACGTGATAGGATATTGGTCAACAAGTGAAGCCCCCGTGTATTAAGCATGGTGGAAACTGACAAGTCTAAAAATTCCACACATATCATATTTGAATGGACTGGCATCATTGACCCAAAGGAATGGGAGGTAAGATACAGAGAGTTAAGAGAATTTGACAAAAATAAGAACCCACAACTCTCTATTCGTAAACCCCTTGTCTTTGACAGATTTTCAAACTCTTCCAGATTTCCTAAAGGGTTTCCTTCTCCTCAGTTTGCTCCACCTCTTGTAAAATATTCCTCTGTAAATAATACTTCTAAAAAATCATACTTGTTGGAACCTTGTTCTTCTTCCCATCTTTCCTTATCAGGTGTTCATAACAATGAGCATAAAGATCAACATGGAGACTACCCTTCCTGCAGAAAAGCAGTTGAGAGACTTAAACTCGGAAACAAAGGAGTGATCCTGTACGTGATGTCTCTCCCTAGAAGTGGCCCAAGTTTCACTTCCACAAACCCACAAGGTGATACCTCATTCCACCCAGGAACAAATCTTCCTGATACCCCTTTCAGACAGTTTTCCCATTGTCAAAACCCCGAATTTTCCAAAAATTTTAAAATTTTTAATTTACATAATATTAACATTAAATGCAATTAACTAGATATATAATTAGTTAAAGATTAACATCTTGTTATTAAAATTCATCTGTTATTTGCATAAAGTGATAAAACACATCTTTTCAGTTTGCTGACTTGTTTCTTTTTGCATACAATAAGGTGGGGCTGTCATGAAACTGGGCTTACTTAGCTTTCAAGATAAAGCATAAAGTTCCTTCTGTTCTTACAGATGACAGGTAAGAATATTGGTTGCTGCAAGTAAAATAATTCTAAAGTCTTCAAGTACAAGTTGTTTGCAAACAAAGTTCAGAAGAATAATATTACTAGCTAAGCACATATCAACGTTTGCTGAGGTAAATTAATTAACTGATTTTCATTCTAGCAAAAATAGATTTATAGTTCTTAGGATCACTAAACTGTTTGATATCTATCATAGTTATCAATGTTAAAGGATCTTTATATAAGATAGTTTACGAGATTCAGAAGTTTATGTTTCAGAAAACACAATCACTCCAACTTTGTAAAGCATAAGATTATGGGGTTTACAAATTACTGCTGATAAAATTTCAAACTACTCATCGTTATAGATAAGTTCATGTTGATGCACCAGGTTTTATTTTCCTTACCACTGATTCATCATATACTAAGCTTATCTTAGGTCTGTTGAATAACTTACTGAAACTAGTTATCATTCTGACCATCAAAAGAATGTACAATTACAAAAGTTCCAAAGTCTAATCATTATGTTGATAAGCTTTCTCTTAAAAAAGGTTTCACATTCATAAGTGACAAAATTCTAAGTTAAGGACATATATTCATTCATCAAATTATTTAAATACTATTTCCTTTTTTTTAAGCATTCACACTTAGATAATGAAGGAAAGACCATAACGGTTAACATTAATCACCAAGGATACTATGGTTGAATCTATAACCTCTTTTAAGCCAACCATTAGTATACTCTATAAATATAATATAAGTGTTGGTAAAATACTTAAAAGAGTATTCTTATTACCATAAGTATTAACCTCCCTTCTATAATCCCATTACAAGCTTAACACTATTAAGACTATAAGGAATTTAATGACCTAGTAGTTATTTCTCCGGATGAACAGGTCATAAACCAATCCAAGATAACTTAAAGTTATAGACTCATTCTAAAGGTAATTCATAAAATATTCCTTTTAGACAAATTAAGTTGTAATCAAGATGATGATATTGCACTTACCATTTTAGATATATTGCTTCTTATATCAATTGCTTATAGAAATAAATAACATGTTATAAGGTTCCTTGCTATAAGTGGTTGTACCCACGATGATCCTTGTATTATCAATTGATTGATTTGCAAGGGTAATTATATAGTATTGCAATAATTGTTAAACCTTGCATCGATGATAGCTCATGATAGATTACGTATTAACCCTAACTCTTATTATAACATTCTAATGATAGGTTGAATTCGGCCCATGCTAAGGTTTACCCCTCGTGACAGCCGTGATGATTGTCAATCGATTTCTCATCGAAACTATAGAAAGAAACCCACTGTGAGTGAAATAATTTGTGTGGCGATGTGGCTTCGTTTGGGCCAAGAATGTACAGGTTTTAAATAAGTCTTCTCCAAGACCTAGCTCATTCTCCTCCATTGCCTTCGGGCTCGTGTCCATCCTCTGTGCAGAAAAACTGCCACTCCGTCATTTGTATTGTGCTACGACTGTCCATGGCTCCTTCTCCCTGGATAATTTGTTCCATTACAGCAATGTGAAGGTTGTCCCATGGTATTTCTGCCCATCACGCATTGCTTGTTTCTCCTGTTGCTTCTCGCTACCTCCATTGCTAAAACTTGTACCCTTAACTGTATCAGTTTTCGCCTTCTTTCTTCGGTTCACTACTGTGGAGGTGGTTTCTCCTTTCAGAATGTCTTGGCTTGAATGCACGGTATACTGTGTGAGGTTGCAAAGAAACAACATCATCACTATAGGGTTTTTCTCGGCCGTTGAGATAGCTGGGTGTTCTCCGCTGTCCATGGTTGATGAAGTGTTGTAAGCACTGTCTCCTTTATGTAGCTGGGTGCTGAACTTCCTGCTCATGCTGTCACTGGTCGCTACGAAGCTGGTTGCTACTTTCAAAGCCAAGGTAAAGTATTATTCAGTTTTGTAACTGATAAGCTCATTTTCTTGTTTTATAATTTCCTTGCCTTTAAAAAAATATGAAATTAACAACTGGTTTTATGTTGGTTTGCAGTAACGGCCCTGCTTCTCTTCTCTGTCTACATAAGGGTATGGGTTGCGGCGATAAGGGCTACGGTAAGCCCTGGTTTCTCCATGGCTCATCCAGCTTGTGTAAACCCTTATGGGTTATGAGGAAATGGTCGTTGCGGCCTGTTTAGACCCTCAATACTTTCGGTTATTTTGGTTGTTTGTTCGCTGTTAACATGTTGGGTTAAGACCCTAGCTCTACTGCAGAGCTTCTCCGGCTTCGGACATGATTGTAAATTTTGTTTTTGTTTAAATTTCTGTGTTTAAAGTAATGAACAGGATATAAGCCTTCATATGTAAATTCTTGTTACGGCTGTGGGTTATTAAACAGGACTCGGTTTACAGTTGTTACTTTTGTATTATTTTGAATGGATAGGGTTTTTACCCTCAGTTATCATATAAGTTTTTAAAATTGTTTTCCTTCTGCTGCAATTCCCTTTTTACTTACAGCATTGGAAATTGAATGCTTACTTTGTTTTATTTTATAACAGTACGGCTATGAGAAAGATACTGTTAATTCTATCATTTGTTATTTAGTTGTACAAATTAGGTTTTATAGGGTTTAACCCTAGTTGACAGTGGAGTAATAACTCCATTCCTTTTTCTTTTAAGGTTAAGGTTAAATTAAAAATTGCTTTTGCAATAATAGGGTTACTAGTTATGTTTATAGTATATAGTTAAGCTCGATAAAAGAGCAACCTATACTTCTGTTATTTACTTCCTGTAAAAAGATTACATTTGATTTGTTTATTGATAAGAAATGTTATTATCTGGTTTATAATTTAACCTTCTTATTAGTGAGAAAATTGTAATTGATGTATTGTTTATACCCTGTTAATAATATAGGGTTTTATATCCTTCTTTTCATTCAATCTAAGTACTGTCAGTATACCTATACTTATAGCTCAAACAGTATAAGTAGCTCCAAGATTTGCTGACAGAAATAAAATACTACTTATGTTAATAGTAATAATATTATTGTATTACATAAATAAATTACTATTATAATCACTACATTAACTTTCTATGAATACTATAGTTTCTATATTAATATCCTTAGTTTATTTCCACCAGTTTATCGAAAATAGTACTTATTATTTAACTTTGGTGTAATTTATGCCATACTATCTATTTTCTTTTATAATTTAATTATTTTCTTAGCTATGATAGTTATTATATATGTTCAGTATTTAATTTGTCTCTATCCAGGATTATCTTATAAGCACACATATTAATATTTGTTCAGAGTATTTACTTAGTTTATTTTAACAGTAGAATTTATTCTATTTTAAATTCTACTACCAGTTCTGGTATTAAACTAAATAGTGCAGTTATACTACTCTGAAAGAAAGAACTGTATAGTAAAACAGTAAATAACCTAGTCTAAAATCTACTCTTCTGTCTATTCTTTCCGATAATAGAATTACTGAAAAACAAAATATAGTACCAGAAAATAGTTTTTAAGATTGAAAGAAAATAAACTGTGAATCTGTGAAGCACTTGAAGTTACTGAAAGTAACTAAATGACAAGAACTGTTTAGAAGAAATACTACTCCCAATACCAGGATAATTCCTCTGCAATTAACACATTGATACTACTCTAAAATTTTACTATCATTCTATGCTATTTTATTATCATATCATCCTTCTATAATTCTACCCCTGTGCTGGAGTACGGTCTGGTGAACCCAGATGTGAAAAACACAGTGGTTCTTTATTTTCATCAACAGATTAATTATTAAATAACTGAAACATTCACATTACTACACTAGCTAACTCTTTTGTCATATGATATAAACATAACAATCATCCATTCATACTCATTAAAACATAAATAGATAAGTGACAGAACCTGTTTGAACTGGGACAACAACAGCAATGGGAGGCCGTTTCTCCCTACCAACTCCTAGAGAGCGCTCAGACAGCGACTCCTCAGGACCCCCGAGCTTGCTCTGGTCTCCTTGGTTGGAACTAGGTGCAGCAAATTCAGATACCAGTATTCAAACTTAGTATTAAATCCGAACTTATCAGTAAGTTCTCCCAGCTAAAAAGCTGTAATAAACCAAGTTACTGCAGCAATCCTCTCAAACAACTTCCTTACTGTTTTTCCCTCTTTCCTCAATGAATTTCCTGAATTTCATTCACCTGAATGAATTCTCTCTGGAAAATATCTGAGCAGCCTTAGCTCTCTTCATTGAGTACTTTTAAAAGATTGCCTAGGTCTTTTTGGGTTAGTTGTCATTTAATGAGCCACCTGCTCTGATCCCACTTTCTTGGGGGATCATGACCCCAATTATAGGGAAGTTGCCACCTGCAACTTAGGAAGTGTTTGAGAATGCTGCCACTTGTCTTCTTGCCCTCCACCTAGTTCCATCCACCAGTTTGACCAGTAACCTCTTTTTAACAGCTCTCCCATGCTGTTGTCTCCACAATTTATTTGTTAATAATAAAATATTTTGAATTACATTCCAATTCTGTTGACTCTGCTGAGTCATAAGTTCCTACTTAGCATTAAATTTAACATAATGTCTCAGGAATATAATTAAAACAATTTACATAATTTCACAAAATTGGGGTATGTGACACCCATGGTGGTCTCTCCAAAAGAGAATTTATGCTACACATATCATCAAATCCGCATGAAACTGTCTCAAATGAAATACAGCTAATCAATTACAACAATTATCAGCAGCAACAAACTGGCCAAAATATAGATGACATATCCTCGGACATCATGGTTTTTAAACAAAAAGATTAGAAAGAAAAAGAGCACACAGCCTTGCTAGAAGCTAAAATTGATCATTTGCTTGCAGATCAAGAAGAGGGAAAAAATGCAATTATCTTAGCAAGTGAAAAAATAGAAAAAAAGGCTAGATGTCCTAGGAAAAATGATGGCCAGAACACAGAATTTGAGAAATAAAAAGAGTCCTATAAGCCAAACTACATTAGAGCTTGCAACTAAAGGCCATAAAGCCAAACATGAACGAAGATACTCATTCAGGATGATGAGTATTCAAGAAAAATAAGTAGACCATAGACCAAAATTCATTTTCGGTCAAGAATTGGAGGACCAAGAAGAATTAACGAGTTGAAATATATGGTCTCCCAGTTTAAACGAATTCCAAATTATCTTCCAAACAAATATTTATCAGCATTCAGGATGCCAAAAACAAATGATGTTGGATCTTCAAATCCATCCAATCAAAGGAATACTCATCCTCAGATAACAAGTCCTCCTCCTCCTTTTGATACAGAAATGTCAGAAATTCCGGACTCTTCTCCTTCGTTAGTACCTCATTCTCTTAGTTTTGGAATAAATGGGATGAGTAATTTAATCTTCCAAATGCCTGATCAACCTGTGTTGAACATACAATGTCAATCTCGGGCCCAAATCGGAACAACCATCCATATTCTGTCAAACTGGGTTTTGTACAAAAGAATACACGATAACACAATAAATTGCCAACAACTAGCACTCCAGCTGGTTGCAGGATATTCAGGATTAGCTTCAGAATGGTGGCACTGGATTCCTCAAGATTACAGGGAAGAAATAATAAATGCAACAGATGCAGACTAACAAATTCTTACTGCCCTAGGTAAATAATTTTATGGTCCAGATGAAAAATGAAGATTATGAACATCTTGCATCCTTATTGATGTCTGCCAGAATCCGTGACCTAAATAATAGTGAAGAATATTTTTTCTATATGCAAAAATCGTTAATTTCTTCTAGAAATGTTGATAAGCCTGCATATCAGAAGAATTACTTAAAAAGTTTTCTTGTCCATGTTCATGATGTTGTTGAACAACATCTTAATGATAACAACATTCCTCTGTCAGGTCTTTCTCTTTCTCAATTGCACGATTTCATCATGGAAACTTGGCAATAACATTGTCTAGAGAAAAGAGTAGTTAAATATTTTAAAAGACATTCTTCGATTTTTCCCCCATCTTTTGTAAGGATGTTGCAAAAATGCCAGATTAGGGATGTGGTGCCCACATTCGTGGACACTTTGGGCGTGATTTGTGTAGTTGTAAAAAGAAAAAGTAGCCCAAATACACTAGTGCACCTAGACTTCATCCAGATAAGTCCTACAAGCATAAAAAAGGAAAAAGATTCAAGAAGAAGCCTATTTTAAGAAGATATGAACATGCATATAAAGAAAAATGTTTTATTTGTGGTAAAAGGGGTCACTGGGATAACAAATGCCCAAATAAGAAGAAAAAAATAAGACTTGGTACCATGTTCTTAGAATACCTAGATCCAACCTGGTGGGATGTAGCTTGGTGTGCAGCACGAGATTACCTCGAGAGTGAAATTGTCTTCTTACCAGAAGAAGGTGATTCCTTTGATTTTGACACTGCTTTAGATATATTTGTCCCTACCTCATCTGAATCATATTTGTTATATTTTGATGACAAAGCAAATTTAGGAGGGTGTTATGGTCCTCCTAACTTCAGTTTTTATATGTTCTCTGCTAACCCACCTAAGGTCTCTTCAGAATTTAAGATTGCTGAAATTGATAAAGAATTTTCTGAGACCCCAATTTATCAATATATGAAAAGGAAAGACCTGAAAGATGAAAAAATAAAGCTTTTAACAAGAATAAAAGAAAAAGAGAAAGTCCCAGAAGAGAGAGAGAAATATGTTTCTCTCAAAATCAACAAGAACCTAAGATTCTACTAGCCTGCAGTTTTATACAAAGACTATCCTAATCATCATGAAGATAGACAAAAGTTTAGAAAAGGTAAAGAGAATATGCTTAGATTGCAAATCAAAGATAATAAGAATTCCTTAAAGAAGGAGATAAAAGAAATAGAAGATTTAAAAAGAATGCCTAAAATAACAATCAGAGAAAGACAACAATCCTCTGATGAAGAAATGTGCAGAGCCTATGCTAAAGCACTACAGTCACCAAAAGTTGTTGAAAGTCCAAAACATTCTCAGCACACTAGTGATTCAAAAGCAGAAGACTGCCATAATGAAGAACCATCACTAGGCTCTCTAGGGCTATTCACTGGTCCTAAATATTTCATCAAAATAATTTTTTGTCCATCTGAATTCAAAGCTTATGAGCTTGATTGTATGATAGATTTAGGTTTCCAAATGAATCTGGAAAAAGGAAATGGTATACCATATTTTTATAGGGAAAAACTAAACAAACATGGTGTATCCATTGAAGGAACTCTTGTGCATCTCAAAGGAAGAGTTCTAGACTTTCTAATAAGCATCATCGAAATAAAAGAAGTTCTGCATCTCAATAGACTAGATGACCTTAAGGAAGATTGCATAATATGCTCACCCTTTTTACATAAAGTCGGCCCCATTACAGTTGATGAGCCTAACATGATTTTTACCTATTCAATAAATGGCAGAAGAGTTTCCACTCCTCTATACTACTCTACTTCATTCAAATGTAAACATTATGTACCTTAACCTAACCCATCTCCTAGTCTTGCAGAATTGTTTAAGATGGAAATATGTATTACATATGGAGAAATGCATAAACAGTCTCCCCTCTCTGAAATTTCCTGTAAATTAGAGAAGGATTGCACCTCAAAGTCACCTAACGCCTTTTGGAGTAGAGAATAGTACTTCCTCTCTTTACCTTTTAACCCTCTGGAAAAACCAAAAGCTCAAAAATCCTCTGCAACCCTCATGTCTCCCTCAGAAAGATAATTTTGTGCAAATGAGATTAAAGACCTATTAGACAAAGGCCTCATAGAACACTCTAAGATCCCTTGGGCATGCCAAGCATTTGTTGTCAATAAACACTCCGAGATAAAAAGAGAAAAACCTATAGTGGTTGTGAATTTTAAACCCCTGAACAAAGTCCTTGAACCAGTCCGATACCCTCTCCCTGATAAATCTAGTCTTCTACAAAGAATAGCAGGATGTACAATATTCAGCAAGCTTGATCTAAAGTCTGGATTTTACCAAATTGGGATTGAAGCAAAAGACAGGTTCAAAATTTGTTTTGTTGTTCCCCATGGGAAGTATCAATGGAAAGTACTTCCATTTGGTATCAACAATGCACCATTATATTTCCATAAAAGAATGGAAGACATCTTTAGAGAAAATAAATGGGCATTAGTATATATAGATGATATTATTATTTTTTCAAAAAATTTGCAGGAACATTTAAAACAACTTCAAGAATTTTACTCTTTAATTTTCAAACATGGTTTGGTCTTGTCAAAATACAAAATGGAAATTGACGAAAAAGATATTGAATTTTTGGGGTACAAAAATTCATAAGAAAGGCTCCAGAGAAGCTACTTATCACATGCATAAAGGGAAGAGAGTAGTAGAGTACAACATTATTTCAGCCAGTAGTTAATGTTATAAAAAAAAATAAGAGACTTCACAATCCCCAAATGCCATGGAGTTGTCATCATCAGCTCATGGCCTGTTATACATGGAGCTCAACTATCTAAAGGGGAGACAAGAAATTAGTAATAGTATTATTAAACAAAAACAATAAAAACATTTATTATGAGCAGAGAAAGCAATAAAAATCAAAATAAAAATCCAAATAAACATCTCTAGACAGGTTTCATGATGCAGCATGAAAGGTAGAAAAGAAATCAAAATAGTTAATGGAAATCAGTAAATACAAAAGAAAGAAGACAGGCTCACAAACTTTCTAAAGAAACCATCTCACTTCATGCAAGTTAATCAACCATCTCACTTCATACAAGTTGGACTTCATGCACTATTAACAGAACTTAATTGTATTTGGTCAAACCCCAACTATTAACTTTCACAGGTTGAATGCATGGTTTTAACATTCTGGAAAATCCAGATACCAAAGACGAATCATCTTTGGACAACCATTAAATTTAGTGGAAAGTAATAGAAATATTTACCCACTTAACACTTAGAGAATACTAGCTTCTTGACTAAGAAAAAATATGAGGCACCTGAATCCAAAAGACCGTGAAATATAAGGATTTTCAGCGCATGCTCTAAACCTTTTGTACCTCAATAAATATAAGCATTTGCACCTCGATTTAAACCTTTTCAATTTCCTAAATACATTTAGTCATCTTATAAATAAATTAAACTAGTACTTGAGAAAACTAAGCCACTTTGTTGTGATCTTAGGCATTGCATGTGGAAACCCCCTAGTTGGTACCCTAGAAATTTTAGTTGGGGTAACCTTCCATTGTTAATCTAGATTTCTCTAGGGAATTTAGGAGATCTAAATAAAGAGAGGCTTACTTGTGTGAAACTTAAGGGTAGATATTTGAGTTTTTCCCGTTTAAGTGGTTGATTTTCCTTGGAATCACAAGACTGCTAAATTTTGCAACATGGCCTTGACAAAAAGTCTTATACCTGTAGTGCCAACTGCATATTATGTGTGGTGGGGTTCAATCTATATTTCATGGAGAGATGCCTATAATGGGTCTATATGTCGCTGGTGAATTTATCTGTATAGGGCATCATGGTGTGAATAGGCTTGTAGACTACTCATTACTTGAAGCACTTGTTTGCATAGAGAGAAGTTGAACCATCATTGAATTACATAGTTAAATCGAATATTGACATTGACGAGTCAATTGAATGGACTTTCCTTATTATATCTACTGTGCTTGGGGTTTCGCAACATAGATGATGTCAAGCATATTACAACATTAACAAGGACAAAGTTACAAAAGACCATGTGGGACTAAGTTGGAATTATTCGATCAATTGATTGCCTTGAAATAGTTGAGAAGTGTTTGGAACAATTAGAATTCGAGTGGTAATATCATCTATTTTGATTCAGGTGGATTCCCTGCATGGTATATCTTGAAGTATGTGAATTGAAAAACCTATTTTCATGTGCCAATTTAGTGGGGTGGAACTTTAAATTTCTGGTAACAATGGGGAGGATAGACGGTGAGAGGTTGTGTAGTACTGAGACATCGGTTGAAGGCTACACAATGCTGGTTGTGCTTGTATTTAGGGAAACATTGAAAACTAGGGTTTCTTTGCTTGGAGTTGCTGACTGTCACTATTGAAAGCTGATACACACAAAGTTTGAATTATATTACACTGACAATCTTATTGGGAAGCATGAATCACTACTGTATGAGGCGACTAACCACCGATTTTGTTGATAGACTTTCATGTCCATAGATTTTATTTTGAGAATTAGAAGACAAGGTTGTCCCTCCTGAACAAGGATGTAAGACCTATCCAACATTGAAGGAAAAGGGGTCACCTATTACACTCATTGAGTATGAAGACAAACAATGTGGCTTTCGAAAAATATAGAACACATTAGAGGAAATTTCAATTTAAAATGGGCCTTCCAAAAATAATACAAATTCCATGTCATCATGTATTAGCCAATCAAAATGATTTAAAATTCAAAAAGGGAGCACCTCTTAAACAATTTTTAAATATAAATTTGGGGATAGCTATCATAAAAAAAAATACTTTTTTTGTTCGTATTTTCGACATATCTCCCTATGTTTTTACTCAAATTTCGATCGGTAGAGCGCGTTGGATGCGGAACTAAATTCCACATCCAACAAGTACCCACTCGGCATACTTTTGACGGGCCCTGCTACCCCAAAAACAAGAAATACCTTAAAAAAACGTGATGATGATGTAGCAGGGCTCGTCAAAAGTATGCCGAGTGGGTACTTGTTGGATGTGGAATTTAGTTCTGCATCCAACACGCTCTACCGATCGAAATTTGAGTAAAAACACAGGGAGATATGTCGAAAATACGAACAAAAAAAGTAGTTTTTTCTTTTCTTCCTCCAAAATTAATAAATATTATTTTATTATTTTAAATATTATTTAATTATTTTTCTTTATGAGGCCCGTTTTGAGTTGAAATTTCCTCTAATATGATCAAGTACACTCTTGAACTGCAAATGATATTTTTTGCACGTTTGATTGGATAATTCAAAGTGGTTGATGGTATCATTCCTGTACATTTCAATTAGAAATTTTGACGATGCTACCAATGTGTTATTGTCTCAATCGATATGTACATGTAGAAAAATTGATTAAAATTTTAGACAATATAACAAGTGAATTAATCCAAATCAGAACCTTTTTGCAGCAGTACCTTTTGAGTCTTGACCCACGAATATCTTGGCTAGTTAAAACACCACGTGGACAACAGGATAACCATACGTAGATCATAAAGTCATGCATGAGACTCATATGTACAAACTGGTAGTGGATGAAGGGCACGGTACAAGAAAGAATGAACTTGAGATTTAATTACATGGCACTTATATAGATGATGCCCAAAAGAAATCACATAACAACACATGCAAATGTAGATTCCATATTTTAGTATTTATATTTTCCAAATGCTCTACACAAGTGGTAGTTCAATATTGGGCACACGAGTTCATCACTTAAAACTTGCATGTTATTAAACAACAGTCAAAGTGATGGACTAGCATGCGCTAGACAGCTTTAAAAGTTTAAACTAATTTTAAAAATCAAGGTTACGACAACAGGTATGGGGGGTGCATCATTTTGTGGTCATTCTGAAAAGGAAGATCAACACTGGTAAAATTTACATTTGGCAATCTGTTTTCAGAATGTGCATATTCTTAACTCATTTTTGATCTCATCCAAGACAAGTGCGCTCAGCCTGTGTATGTTCTAGAGTTAAGTCTCCATGCAGAGAGGACTCTAATTTTAGCAAAATTATTTTGTTGTTTTGATTTGCACTTTAAGAGAAAGAGTTGCACCCTAATTCAAGTGGTGGTTTAATCTGTTATCTACAGCAGGGCACACCCCCTAGTGAATAGGCCTAGTTTATTTTTTCCATTACAGGGAGTAAACAACAGTTGGATTTCACAAAAATAGGTTGAATGGATTGGGGATGAATGCATACATTCCATCAACATTTCTAAGATTATTACACATGATATGAGTTGTTTTCAACTTAGGTCGAATTACATACAATTCTATTAAGGAAAAAGCATACCATGCAGAATGTGGAGAATAGTTAGGACCATAGAACTAAGACTGGGACAACACTCAAACTACCATTAGATTGGATTTTAAGGTGGACTATACTTGCATGCCACAGTTACCATTGATATCATGCAAAGAAATGGTTCTTTGAGGCCTAGGGTGGACATTTCTAGGTCAAGTGAGGCCTATGAGAACAAAAGAGTTGATTGTTATAAGAGTTGGAAAATTGCAAAGACCATTTATTGTATTTCCAGATTGACAGATAATAAAGTTTTTTTGTTGCTCCCTCATTTTCCTTATTACTTTGATGCGTGTTTAAGTGCTTGGATAATATATGCTTGATTAATTTCTTATGTAGGTTGTTAGGTTAATTGTCTGACTATATCTCTAATATGTATCAATTATTGCAGGTTTTAGTGAGCTCCCTAGCCCCTTAGGACCTACAGTGAGCTACAACACACCCTATCTCCCTCATAACATCTAGGATAAAGTCTTTATCGATTAAAACTCTTTCATTCGAAGCCACACCCTATTGGGAGAAATATTCTTCTATCTTGGAAGCCTCACCTCTATTCTCTACTCCTCTTTCAGACAATCATTCTAGCCCATATTTGACCCCATCATCCCTAGAAAGACATCGGTCTTCTCTGATCCTTCCCTCCAATTTTTTTTAGGTTCGATATGAGTCTTGCTTACCTGCAGCTCTATCTCATCAAGTGAAATAACTAATAAGTGTAGGTACAGTTAGGGATACCACCCCTGGAGTTGGAATGCACCAAACCTAAAGAAAGAGGCATGTATGTCGAGGTGACAATGGGTGTGGTGTCTTGAATTTGCATGAGATCGTCATCGAGGAAGTAGTGCAAGTTCAAGTGCAAACACATCATTACATAGATGATTACAACATGGGGTAAAAAAAAGGGTGTTACAAGGGAAAATTTAAACACATTAATAAGTACCTGAAACTTATCAAAGGAAAATGTTATAACAATTGAGACTTGCATTTGAAGAATTACAATAGAGTTATTTCGACCTAGTGTGCTCCATCAGTTCACCAAGGAGACCAATGAATATTGTGGTGTTATTTTCTATGTAATTACTGGTTAGTTGAGTCTTGTGATATGATCTTAGAAGATAGCTTCAAATGAATGCATCTTACGGCCCCTGCTCATGTTAGTTTGGAAAAATTGAACTTTTGATAATAATATTTTTAAAATAATTTTTCACATAATACTTTTCTAAATGGATCCTATACAAGCCAATTAAGGTTCATTTACCTATAAATGTATTTTCCAGTGACATTCTTTCTTGACACTTCCTAGTAGTTTGCTTTCAGTAGTTAAGTGTCATGCTTGTGGCAAATGTATGAAATGTTTCCTTCACAATGATATCATGTACAAGTGGGTTACTCATGAATGACTTCTTGCAACCTCAAGAGAGGCCCCTATAGACTCTGGTGAAGTCCTTATTTTCTTTATAAATGCAAAGTGAAGATTAATAACCCCATGGTGGTTTTACTTAATGGTTGAAAGCATGCAACACAAAGTTTTAGACTTTGTCTACTAGATATTTTTGGTCTTGATGAATGCATGGTTTCAATTGTATCTATATATGTAACTACAAAATAGTCATATGTTTTGAATAGTATTTTTCAAATAGGCAGTTACCATGGAGGATGGGTTGCAGCAAGTATATTCCTTATGGGGTTTGCTAGAGTCATTTGGTTTGGAAATATTCTTATTGGTGGTATTTCTAGCATTTTAATGCACAGGGTTATTATTCAGGCACAACCTCTTTTCCTTTTAGGTTATGGTTACATGAGATTAATTTATTTCAACTTATTTTGCGGTTGCACATTCTCTTTCTTTTTCTTCCGGCATTATTCAATCACATCTATTTACATTTCTAACTTTGTTGATTAGTGTTTTGTGCAAAACTACTATTTTGATTATGATTGGTGCACCTGATTTATTCTAATAGGGCCCCATTTTTATTTGCATTCCAATGCAGTTTAATTGCATTAGACAAAGTATTTATTGATAGTGGAATTAGAGTGGTTTTTATTTCTTTAATTATACATTCATACATGATATTTACCAAACAAGTTACCATGACTGATACATTTACAGACAATTTTTTCAGTTAACAGGACCTTATGAAAGGGAAGCTTACAATAACAATGATATGAGGTCTCTATATCATGTACATGAATACTATGTTCAAAAGCTTATGCAAATTAAGTAGCCTCTATATATAATTATCATCATCTCTCAAAGTACCAATTTCTTTAGGATTATCTTTCGTGAAGGAAAAACAATGATGATCCCTCCATCATGGGGCATTGAATGTTTAACTATACACCCATTCTAATTGCACCGAGAGGCACTCTCTACAACCTCATATGAGAAATAAGTGTAAAAACAGTTTTTGTACTTGACCAAGGGATTTCAAACAAGACATTCACTCAAACAACATTGGCAGTGCTTTGGCATGCTTCTGCATTTTTGGTCTTTGTATCAAGTAGACAAACATTGCATTGCCATCAAAAAAATCACATGTCTTAATCCAAGTTAGTACAAATAATTGCAACCAAATTGATTACATAGTCAATCAGGTCCCTCTTTTCCATTTGAGTAAGCATTAGACCTGTGCCTCAACAATACTATGCAGTATCTTTGATTCCAAACATCATTCCAGACAAAATATTTAGGTCAGAACTAAATTTCACTTGAGTGATTTTCTATATGAATCTCATGTACTACTCACTGAGTCACTATTGTTTACTGATTCCATTATCTCAATAACCATTTTACTTGGATATACCATATATGGTTATCTGCCCCTCAAGTTCAAAATTTATAATGGAGTGTTCCAATTTTTTGGTGCCTATTTTTGTTTTTACTGTCTGAATCACCTATACTCATATTTGTCTTAATGTACTTTGGTACCATGCAGTACCATCTAATTATTTTTTACTCTGAATCTGTTCTTGTACCCAAACTTTATTGGGTCTTCCCTTTAAAGTGCAATTTCTACGTGTTTTACTGAAGTGTACAACCTATGTCAAAATATTTGAGCATTCAACTTTCCTTCAATAGAGAATATTTTCAACACAGGATTCAAGACCTTTGAACACCTATGACCACAATAGACATAGGATTCTTGTGTATACAACCACTTCACTCAGGCTAGATAGCTACAATCAACTTATTGAAATAAAATTGTGGCTTATTAGATGCCAGGTCTAGGGAATATATATTTTGTATATTTTGACAAGGACTTGCACCTAGGATCAAGAATGAAGCATGGTGAATGGATCATTAGCAGAAATTCCTAACTAGTACAAATCTGTGTCCATCCATAATTGTCAAAATACTAAAAAAAAAAATCCAATCCCATCCCATAGTAAAAACACAATGAATTTGATCAGATTTTCAATGGTTCAAATCTTAAGGGGGGATAAGTTTATCCATTTTACAACAAAATTTGCATTTATAATTCAATCCTTCAACCAACAATGTAAAATGATTAAATTAATTGGAAATGCAGTACCAACCTTCCATAATATCATTAATCTTTGGGTACATGTACGATTAGAGCAATTTCCCGGCCTGCATATCATAATTGCAAAACAAAATCCTTCATAGCCATTTATGAAATATTCACATCCAAGCCATAAACCCTCAAGATTCTTGCAAGATCGTAATTGTTGTTATTATCCACGAAAGCTACAGGGGAATGCACTAAACCTTGTAAGCTTAAACCCTACATCAAGCTCAACCTTTTGAAAAAAAAATAGTTTCAGCATGATTGAAATAGTCTAAATTTTTTAAACTTGATGATGCCATGGTAAGAGTGAAAACTTGGGTGATTAATGATCCAAAGAAAACTCTGCGGCTTCAATACATAGAGTCTTTCGTTATATGCAGTTGAAATTTATCTTCGATTGCAATTTCCAACTAACACCAATAAAAATTTAGTGGGCAAATAAATTCCCCAAACTCACATTTCAGACCCAAGTAATAGCTTCTAAAACGCAAAGAAACCCCCCTTCCCACCATTGCAAACCCTTCCTCTATGGTTTCCCATGTCCAACCCATCCAACCAAAGCCTCTAATTTTTTTCTTAATTTTGAGGATTTCATTTCGTGGTCTCCCATGTCGAGTCATTCTTGTGAAAGCCTCTTAAGTTTTGGGATTTCATTGTGTTTTTTTTGTTTTTATTTTTATTTATCTATTGATATTACATATAATACAATATTTAAATATATGTTTTATAAAGGGTATAACATATTAATATATATTAACATGTTTATTATAATATATTTATTTATATTAATAAATATAACTATATAAAAAAGGAGGGAGGATTTTTTAACTTTAAAAAAATGAATCATCGTAGTGTAAGAAATTTTTTGACGTTATTAACATAGTCATGGTGAAAATACTAGCAGATGAGTAAAACCAACACATTAACAGATGATGCAAACTTGGTGAATTTCACTAATAAGACGTAAAAGACTCTTGCTTGTTGAAACTTCAATCGATTGCCGAAATGGTCAAATGGTAATGGTATTTTTCAAACAAGATATTGGCATGGACATGTTGATGAGCTGAATGCAATGGTTAAAAAAAGGACCTGACAATGCACAGAAAGGAAAAGACAAATCTCCAAAACTCGACTTGGCTCCATTAGATGTTTTGAGAGAATAAAACGTTTCCAAGTGACAAAGGGGGTCTCTCATGAATACATCTATCTACATGAGTGTTAAAATTTACTAAACTTAAACACTACAGATGGAATCAATGGCCCCCTTAGAGGGTCATTGAATCCATCTGTAGTGTTTAAGTTTAGTAAATTGTACAAATTCATTATCGAAATTGTAGTTTTCCATTACTGGTGTGATACAACTAAAAATGACTAATGTAAACACCTAATTCATATAGATATAATATTCCCAATATTATATCTAGCAAGCAATATGAACATCTAAAGCACATAGTCTACAATAGTCCACAACATCCTAACACTATCCCATCCATCTCAGAAAAAACACTAGATATTCCTAACCCCAGAAATTCCATTTTGGATCCTGAATTGTTAACCTACACATATTGAGAGATATAAGGTAGGAAATTTACACAATTTACTAAATTGTAACACTTCATTGTAACAATTGCAATTTTCCATGACAGAATTAAAAATGCCTAACATAAATGACTAATTCATATTCTTCTAGCTAGTCATTTTTTATGCCGTCACTAAATTAGCCGTTTATGTTAGTCATTTTAAACTCTGTCACTTATTATATAGTCATATTTGTTAAATGCTGACTAAATTAGTCGTTAATTTTAGTTGTTTATAGTTGGGTCAATCAAAATTGCTCATATTTAGTAGTAAATCACTTGAAAAACCTGTGGTGACTAGAATTTTTAGTCACATCGTCACTAATTCCTCATTATGTACTAATGGATACAAGGCATTTTGTTAGTGCAACCGAAAGGGGTCTTAACACTACCATTTTTCTTTATAATTTTGGTAAAAAATGTTAAAGGATAAAATAAGTTAGAGCAAAAACAAAGGGGGTATTTTTTTTAATATTATCATATATGTCAAGCTCGAGATACACTAAAAATAGTAAACAATATTATTATTCTTTTAAAATTATATATTTGTAATCTACATAGTTGACTCTATATGGGTCTATATTTCCATTGACAACATCTTTTTCTAGCCTATAGAAAAATAATGTCAAAAGCAGAGATATAGAGAGATATCCTAAAAATGGGAAGTTCTCATGAATTTCAAGTCCAAAGCACAAGGTTTTTCATCTCGAACCTAAATCTAAATGAACCTAGTTAGCATTCCCTCTTATGAAATTCAAATTTAAAAAAAACTCAGACACTAAAAGCATTCATGCACTAGAGCGCATGCACTCATTAGGAACACACACATGTTTCTATAACATGTACATGTTATATGAATGTGCACACACTCTTAATGTAATGAGATAATTGTAGATGGAGAAAGAGAAATTGATTAGGGGATGAAAAAGAGTGAAGAGAGAGGGAATAAGGAAATGGGGAATATGGAGTGGGAGAGAGGGAGGGGTGTTATAGCTGATTTTACCACTGCAAGTGAATCACACTTTGTATGGCCTTCCCCTGTCCCTCTGCAGACTCCTTAGACCCCTTAGACCATTTTTTGTCCTTTGATGTTTCCTTGACCATCCCTAAAACATGTGAAAAATGATACACGTGACTTTTAAACCCCTTATCGCGTATATACGTAGGTTTGACCCCTAAAACCGTGTACATCGGGATGTGTGCATAATCCAAATACTTTTAGAGTTTTCCTTGACATGGATCCAACTCACTTGACTCCTAGCCTTCCCTATGCCTTGAGATCACTCGGATTTGACCTTTCATTACCTATTTGAAAAGCTATATAAGGTACTCTATGGTACATTGAAGGCATAGGAGAGAATTGAGAGCAAAGAAACTAAAGTCCATTGTTGCCGGAACTTATGCTTGAGTCTGCATCCCTTTGTCCCTTGGAGCACTTTTGTGTTTTTCCCAAGCTTGCCTTTTGCTTGTGAGCTTTCTATCGAGAGATGGAGGATTGAGGTGGTGGAGGCCCAAGTGGGGGATTTAGTTTCTCTGATTCGCAGACGTGCCGATAGAGGTTGTATCTATTGTAATCTTTGATTTTATATTAATAGAAATATCTTTTCCTGTCCAATAATGTGTGTTTGAATGAATATTTTATCCACGGGATGTTTTCAAATGCTTATACATTGTTGATTATATATGCTAGAATAGATCTAACACCAATATCTATAGTATGCTTGTATTGTTTACTTGTTGTTGAGGAAGTAATCTAGCAATTCAAGCTGAAGTTGGAAAGCTCGACGGGGATCTACTTCAACCTTCCGGAATAAGGTACAAGGTCTGATCCTTTAGTGTTAGATATTTAATTTCTATTGCATATTGGAAAGGATTGATTTCTGCAGTCAAGCTGTCTATTGTGGTACCCCAAGTCATAGGAATTTCTCTCCGTAACAAAATTGGTGACTTTGCTGGGGATGTTCCTTGTTTTTATTTGGGGGTTTGTGGGCACAATGGGCTTGATATTCTTGACTTGCCCTTTGTTTCTCCTTGTTTCTGTGTTGCATTTTATGGTATGTTCATCCATTGGCACTCCCCTTTATTGGTTTGACCCTTGGCCTTCTTTTTACCACTTCCTTCTCTGTATACGCAGGTTTTTGGCCAAAAGTCACGTACATATGCGGATTTTTGGCCAAAAGTCGCATATACACACTGGTTTTTGGCCAAAATTCGCGTATACACACAGGTTTTTGGCCAAAAGTCATGTATATACGCAGGTGTACTTTAAACAGTCGTGTACATCCTCCCTTTTGGTGAGTTTGATGTTGCAGGAAGTTGTTGGGTGGGTTGTGAGTGTGGATGGGTCTTCCTTGGGTCCGATGTTGTATGTTGGATGCTTCTTTTGTGACCAGAGACCGCTTTTTCATTGATTTTTCTTTGAAAGTAGTTTTAGTCATTTATCCTTTTTGTTTTTCCATTAGTGCATTACTCTTTTTTGTTTCGGTGTCTTGTTGGGCTTTTGTTTTATACTTGATGCAAAGGATGAGAGTTTTAGATGAATTTTATTTGCATTTTTCAATCTTTTATATTCAAAAATACAAAGTAGTTGCACTCTTAGTTGCATCTTAGATATGGATTTGAGGAGGTACTTGCATTGGATTGCTTGGATGAGAGTTGTGTTTAGGCTTTCATATAGGAAGGATTGCATTGGGATTCAGAAAGGAATATATATTTATGCATCTCATGTAGTGGCATACCCTATTTTTCATTTGACAAAGATTGCACTTAGCATTGTTTGTTATGGTGTGCACTTTTATTTCACTACTGAGTCTTCATATCACTAGTTGCACAGCCATTTCCCTTTGAGTAATTACAGCCAATTAAAATCAATGCTTAATTAAAATGAACTACACTATTTCATTTGATAGCGTTCACCGACAAAATTAGGTTTTAGGGTCTTGGAATAGTTCATTGTGAGTAAATTCTCCAAGATCACTAAACAACAACATGTATGTGTCTGTCCTGGTGAGTGTGTGAAATTCCTTAGTATAACCAATGTTTCTTAGGATCCTCCTCTCAAAAGGGAGTTAAGCACGAGGCAGTGCGAGCGGTTATTGATTGGGATGACCCCTAGTCATAACTGAGTAGCACCGGAGATATTTCTAAGATTGTATTCATATCTGGGGGCTCTTTCGAGAGTTTTGGGCTTTGCTACCCTTCCCATACAGTCAATCTCACTTGCGACTGTCCCCCTGAGCATTGATTATATTGAGGTGACCTTAGTTTCCTTACCTAGGTTATCAAGGGGGTACTTGCAGAGGTTATTCTGTGATTGTCATGGCTAGGTAGAGGTTGGACATCACAATCTCTTTATGCGTTGAAGCTAAGGGCCACTATAATTGGTTACGTACCTCTGCTTGTAGTGTATGGGAGTTTCAACCCTCTCCTAGGCGAGACATACCTGCTGCATTTGGGAGCTCACATATCCTCCCCTTGGTTTGCTTGTATTTTGGCTGTAGATTTTCTTAGGAGTGTGCTCTTTGTGTGCTAGTTGGCCTTTGGGATCACGGTTACTTGAGTATATTTATGCTCTCTTGAGTTTGGGTCCTTTTATTTTCGACATGCCTGGTATCCTATCACCTGTCCTTAGTCATAGTACGGACCCTAGTGTCAGACTTGGGGGCATCACAACCCCTTGCTCATAGATTTGGGAATGGTCATATTCCATCCTCTACTCCATTTGTGGAGGATTTTTATTCCCTTCGCTCGGTCTTTACACCAGTGGTCACCCTTATGGGGGTGGTAGTGGATGTGTGAACATTGGGTCTACACCTTAATTTCCATTTTATGTCCCATTGTTCACTGCATTGTTTCCTTTGGGTGCAGTTGTTGTGATCATTCCTCCCTATATCCTATAGTTTGGATTCTTTATTGACTATTTTGGGTTGTTTTGGACTAATATGGTTATCATGTAGGGTCCATTTTTTGTACACTCTCTCCGACGTTTTGACCCGTTCATTCCTATCACCAGTATCATGTATAAACTGGCATATAGGTTAGGATTTCACATCCGCTTGCATTTTGCATGAACTTATGACTGTTTGATTTTAACCTTAGGTACGAACCCATTCCATGGTATCACAGAACCTTCATGCCGCTGTTAGAAGTGATATTATGTGAATGGTAGAGCTTTCCTATACATGGGTGTCCTAGGTAGCTCCCCTTTGAATTTGGTACCCATGATGTGAGTCATCTCTTAGGTTCGGGAGTCCCTTTTACTCTCGCCATGTCCTTGAGCAAGAGCTTCATACTCCTCTTGAACTTTATGCTGGCCATTTCCCCGAGACTCCCTTGTATATGTCAAGTTGTAATTGCATTATCATGAGCTTTGCCTGCCTTATTGAGCTTTATGTCGGCTTCCCTGACAATGTGTTTCAGCCATATAGCCCGAGCTTGTCTCATGTCTAGCCATGCAGAGCCATTTTATATATCCTTTGCAGCTTGATTCCCTTTTTACTGGGAGGGGATTTTCCCCCGAGTGTCGATATCCTACACATGTGTCCTTGCATTAAGCATAGATATGTTCCACTGCTTGGAAATAGTTTGTTTTCCCCTATGACACTCATCTCCTTCTAGTTTATAACTATAAAGTAGTTTTATTCTTTTTCAAGCTTTTTAAATATTTGATAAAGTCCAAAAAAAAAAAACCAAAAAACCGGACAAGGATAGATGTTATCTTTGGCAGCTATCGAGTCGTGTTGCCTTCGAACAAAGCACTGTATATCACATCCATTGGTTGGGTTTATAGTTTGAATTTAGGAGCTGTACTCATTTATCTGAGTTTATCTCCACCGACTGGTTAAGCTTCCAGTCCCTATGGAGCCTCTGTCGATGCCTCCTATGTTGCAGAGATGTCCCAATTTGTATATCGAGTCTATGCTGCCTTTATTCGGTCACCATTCATCATTATGGTCTTGTTCGAAGGAAGTTGAAACCTGATTCGGCCATTCCTCAGTTATCTTTACTTTGCATGTTGGCCATTCCCAGTACAGTTACTGGTTCGTGCAGCTTATGATCGAGTCCTTCCACATTATACATCTTTGCTAAGTACCTCGTGTTGGATGATGGGGGATGCATTAATGCCCTCCTTCCAACGGATTTCATCCCATCAAATTCAGATCATTTATTCTAGGATTTGAATCTAGAGTCATTTTGAGTGCCTTGAGACTTGCAGTCATTAGTGGCAGGTTCTCTCACCATCGACAGTCTTTGGGAATACATCAATGTCCCTTGATCGATGGATCCTCTAAAGTGTTCGACCTCAACACATTTATTCACACTTGTTAGTTTGCACTCTAGTACCTTGATTCCCATTTTCATTATCGGTGGGTGATCTTTCATTTGTTAACGGTATACATCAATGACCGGTAATCAGACGATGGACTACTATGTTCGACCTCGACACCTCTATTCACATAGTAGGACATGTACTCATAACAGTTTGTTTAGAAGACCTTCCAAATTGGTGGCATCTCTTATATGCTACCTCCTTGATTGTGCCAGTGTTCATGAGATTTCATCTCTCGTGACTTGATTCCAGTATATGTCAAACATTTCCAGCTGTTATGGAGATCTTGATCCATTGTATATCTTCATCCATTATGGAGATCATGATCCTTTGTATATCTTCATCGTGGATATTTTTATCTACGTATATTGTACATGGCGACGACCACTTATGTGATATCTTATATCATTCCTATTCATGGCCATTGTACTCTTATGTATCCGGGACTACTATATGTATTTGCAGTTATGTGTAGAGTTGTATCATTGTACTATGCCGATTGGGTGGCTAGTCTTCCATTTGGGATTCTTCATCACTCCACTTCTGGGATGGACTTATAATGTATTTCGGCCATCGTATGACCCCTTTGACCTCACACATTAGGGGGCATCTGTTATAGCTGATTTTACCACTCCAAGTGAATCACACTTTGTATGGCCTTCCCTTGTCCCTCTGCAGACTCCTTAGACCCCTTGGACCATTTTTTTCATTTGATGTTTCCTTGACCATCCCTAAAAACATGTGAAAAATGATACACGCGACTTTTAAACCCCTTATCGCATATATACGCAGGTTGACCCCTAAAACCGCATACATCGTGATGTGTGCATAATCCAAATACTTTTGGAGTTTTCCTTGACATGGACTTGACTCACTTGACTCCTGGCCTTCCCTATGCCTTGAGATCGCTCAGATTCGACCTTTCATTACCCCTTTGAAAAGATATATAAGGAAATCTATGGTACATTGAAGGCATAGGAGAGAATTGAGAGCAAAGAAACTTGACCTCGACACCTCTATTCACATAGTAGGACAAAGGGGTGGAGGTATGGAGGTATGGAGGATAGAGAAGGAGAAACAGGTGGATAGTAAGAGGTAGAGAGAGCATGAGAAAGTGATGGTGGTAGAAAGAGTCAATGAGGAAGAGAAAGGTAGGGAGAATGAATAGGAGAGGTGTTATCAGACAAAATGACACTTCTCTGTTCGAGTGCTGACATTCACTATGTCGGTACACAAAAGGACAATTAGGATTGAAGTTTCCAAAATACTATAGATGTGCATGAACTTTGATGCATGATCTACAGACCAGCCTGATATATTTTTATTCTGAGTTTTGGGTTGCACACATGACTATGTGCATTGAAACTTGTGTGTCACATGTGACTATGTGCATTGCAACCCGCGTGTACATTGCATACGTGAGTTCCCTTTGAGCAACAAGTGTGTCATACATGCCTTGCCTATATAAATACTTGTGTGTACCTTAATTCGACATTAAAAAATATAAATTGTGATTAGATGAGATTAGTTGGGCCTTAATCCATAACTATCCCAACTGCTTCAACCATCCTAACCTTCAAAATCACTGTATTTCCCAATATATAAATAGAGGCCTTGGGATGGGGCTAATCAATCAATTCTAGAAGAGCAAAGTTATGCTGGTGGTATACCTTCAGAGTCTTGGAGTAGCAGAACTCAAAATCCTCAGTTGCATAGGAGTCCTTGTGTCATAAGCTAGGTTGTATTCTCACCTATTCACTATTTGTTAATAAAGAGAATTCTTCTTCCAATATTTGTATTGTGCTTTTCTCATCTATATTGGTTAATGAATAATGTCATTTATATTATTAATATGTGTTTCATCTAACCTCTGATATATATATATATATATGAGATATTTCTTGAAGAGGCTCTTTGCAGGTGAAGAGAAGCAGCCCTAGAAGCTTTGGAGAAAGTTGAACCAAGAGAAGATCAAGCTTGGATCAACTGTCATAAACCAGGTAAGCCAAACTCTCTTCCTATTTTCATTTCATTTTCTGTAAAAGCTGATTGTCTGCAAGTCTAATAGTAAGCTGGTAACCCCAGACCTTAGGTTACAAGGGTGTATTGTCCTGTACAACAGAATTGGCGACTTTGCTGGGGAGTCCATCCTGCTGTGGGTTCATCCTGTAGGTTCCCTTTACCATTCTTTGTTCTGATTCTGATTCTGAGTGTGATCCTTTTCGTATTTCTTTTGATTTACAGTGTAGTGTGCCCAGAATTCTCTACTAGTCTTTTTTCTTAGAAAAATTTTTGGCATTACACAAGGGTTTTTTTTGTAGACAGTCGCATGTATGACCTTGTATGCGTAGGTTTCTCTATAAGACAGTCGTGTGTCATACATGGGTTTCCTGCATACACAATCGTGTGTTACCTATAGCATCCTAAAAGTTGGGTAGGGTTTGCTTGTCCCTGTCTCTTTGGATTTTTAGTTTTTTGGAAGTATTTTTTTTTGGCATGACTTTGTGGGTCTGAAGTCTTGTGCGTCACACAATTTGCTTGTTTTTCAGGCCTTTGAGACTTTTGTTTGAATTTCTTTCATCTTGTGAAGTGAAGGTGGTCCTCCTGCTTGGTTTATAAGTTTGATTACTTGTGTCTAGGCCAGTGATCAGGGATTTAGATGTTTTATACTCTGTACTGCATTTTTTGGTGTCACTTTATCGCTTGTTCTTTTGTGAATCTAGTGGTCTCTTTGGGTTCAATAGTTTCTCCAAGTTAGGTCTTTTCCAAGTCTCATTCCTGATTGGTTGAATTAGGTCATTTTGGGTCCTTTATGTCTCATTTCACTTTTTTAATGCTTCGATTATTCAAACTTGCTCAAAATTTGCATTTAGTTGCATTATAGTTTTTCAAGATTTTGAAAAAAGTGAAGAAAAACATTTTATACTTTTGCATCTAGTTGCATTTCGTTGTTTTTTTTCAGTATTTTTCAAATAAAATTCAAAAATTATTAAAAAGAAGTCTTAGTTTTCTCACAATTAGTTTTAATTTGATTATCTTATATTTGCAAAAAGAAAAGAAATTTGGTTTAAGTAGCCACAATTTACTTTGAAATTTTCTTTATGCATCATTTTTCTTTTTCTTATCGAGTCTATAACACCACATTGTTTCACGCCATTTACCTCTAACTAAAAACAACCTTCTAAAATGAACAATATAATTTAAAAATATTAGTAAGTTTTATTTTATAGGCTCTTACACCAACTAGCTTAGGCTAGACTTGTGGATTAGGGAATTTTAACTCTCCACAAGTGTTTAAATTCAGACATAGTTGGCCAATCAATAGGTAAACACTCTTCTATGTTGATTGTATCTGGGAAGCTCCTCTCAAACGGGAGCTAAGCACGAGGCTGCATGGAGGCTTGGACTATGGAGATAACCATATGATTCCTTTTCAAAGAGTAGACCAAGGTTTTTTGTGCATTTGGGGACTTATATCAATACCACCCTTTAGGCCTCGTGCAGTGCTGGTGTTGACAGGGTTTCGGGCTTTGCTACCCTATCCATGCGTATGAACTAGGCTTTCGACTATCCGCCCAGACTATCTATATAGTTGCAGTATCCTTTAGCCTCTTTGACATCTAGGGTTCATATACAGGTACATCGAAAGACTATTTCTGGTTGACCTTGGACGGGCTTCGAAGGTAACCCCAGTAGAAGGTGTGTGAGGGTGGTGGGTGACTCCTCCACTTGTGCCTAAGAACATCCATAGGGACGCCAAGTAACTGTCTCTCAGCTTTCTTTTGGAAATCATATCTTATTCCCTTTGTGTCTATTTTGGATTTAGGAAATTTTGTAGTGATTGATGTGTGGTTTGTTTGTGTTTAGTTAGCCTTAGGGTGTGTGAAGTGTCAATTTTCAATCGTGGAGGACCAACCTCTCAGAAGGTCAAGAAGGTTGCAAAAACTTCCTTTGTTTACTACAGTGGAGCCTCCACTGCCCTGTAAAAGGTGAAGATTAGACATAGACGGTTGTTTTGAACCGGTAGGAATTAGTGAAGTTCCAAGTGAACCAGAACCTAGGACAAACTAGGTTGATACAACCACAGTAGAGATAGAAGACATGTAGACTGAAGAGTTTGCAAGAAACTTTAATTCACCTCTTATTGACTTAAACAATACTGTGATCATCCAAGTTATTCCATTTAATTCACTTGTGATTGGTGTTCTTGTGAGGAGAATTATGGCTAGTTTAGGGGAGAGTCCATCTACCCTGATCTCAGTTATTACGGTTGAAGGAGTGCCACCTCCCCCGGTTGGTACTCCTAGAAAAAATATACATACTACTCCTTTAACTCCAACTAGTCGGGTGGTTTAACCGCCAACTTCCACAAATGTAGTAGGAACTTCTAGTGGGGTGGTCACTCGGATCCCCATTGCACCTTCTGCTTCACCCTCTTTTGCATACACTACTCAGAGTGGTCCTATTGGATCCTCTTCATTTTTCCAGGGTTTCCCGTGGAATGGGGGGCACATTTCTCCATTCACTCCTTATGTAGGCCCTACACCTACATATGTGGGAATGCAGTTTGGAAATATTAACTCTTATGGTCAAGGTTTCCAAACACCAGTTTCGGCTCCATTCACGAGCTCTCCCTTCTCGATTTTTAGCGGAGGGATACTTGCTCTTGTTTTTTAGACTCCAGTTTCAACTCAATCAGCTCAAACCACATACACTGCACCACACATGAATAATCCACTAGCTTATGGATGGAATCCATTTCAAAGTAGTCCAACTAATTCATAACCGGTAGCTGGGGGAAACCCCACCTTTACATTTGGAAACTAGGGGGCAATTCCTTCTACTTCCCAAGCTCGTACTTTTCATGCTCTAGTTAGGTCCAAACTTCCTTTTCTGGAAACTTTAAACTTGCCATATTTGTCCAAGTTAATGAATGACTCGGTGAAACATGATACCACCTGGCCACTTGTCCCTAGCAAGCTACCCTCAGACATTCCAAAATTCAAGGGAAAAGTTGGTGAAGACCCAAGGGCTCATATCACCACCTTTCACTTGTGGTGCTCATCCAACTCGTTGAACGATGACACCATTCAGTTGATATTGTTCCAAAGAACTCTGATTAGTGCCGCAATAAAGTGGTATATTGAATTCCCTCTGCTGTGTTTGATACTTTTTGGGACTTAGCTAATGTGTTCCTTAACCACTTCCAACTTCCTATCTGGTATGATTCTGGTACAGACTTATTGTCCACCTTTCGGTGGGACAAATCCACTCACATTTTAGATCATATCCAAGAGTGGGGAAAGCAGAAGAGGTTCATCAAGGCCACTATCCCTCCCGATTTTTTGTTAGAATGGTTCCTTAAGTCCTTATTGCCATATATATCTAAGGATGTATCCACTTCGAGAGTAAATAATGAGGAAGAGGCTATCCTCAGGGACCAACAATTAAATTTTATATACTCTCAGTCTGGGATTCTATACGAAATCATCCCTGATGCACCGTGGCCAACACATAGTGTCGAGAAACTTAAGCCTAGACCCCATGCCGATGGCCTGGTTGGTTCAATTAAATCTCCCACTATAGAGTCTTTGGAAAAACAACTCCATGAGTTGTCTGTTAAACAGTCTATAGCAGAGGCAGCAAAGGTTTCCCCCTCACCCCAAAACACGAACATTTTTGCTCAATACTCCCAAAAGGGAAATCAACAACCCGGTGGGAAAATGAAAAAGGGGAAGAAAGGTGAGCGAAACCAAAATGAGCCTAAACCCACAAATAATGCTGATGGGGGGAAAAAAGAGAAGAATAAGGTGAAATTTCCCTGTAACTTGTGCCAAGAAGATCACCTGACCCATTAATGCCCTCTTATAGATCAAGCTCAGAAGCTGCTAAAAAATTAACAAACGACTGTCCTAAAGGATCCTTTTCCCCAAGGACAGAATGCAGCTTCGGTTTCTAACGTAGCTGGGGGTACTGCTACCCTGACCAAAATTATATCAACATGGTTCGATTTGAGACATTACTCTAGACTATAAATAAGAACTATGAGACAAAGGCTCCAGAGAAGGGTAAGTCTATAGGTGAAACTTATAACCCTCTCACAATCGAGAAACCTGCCGAACCTATGCCTAATATACTGAAAGGTGTCTTCAAGAAAGCATTACACAATCCTAACACTAGGGCTGTAGCCAATTACTCTATAGTTGAAGATTTATCCCAAACCCCATGTGCAATGTCAACTTTGGAGGTGTTACAGAGTTGTCCTGCCCAACGAGATGCACTCTTAGTAGCCTTAGGTAGTATGGATTCATGGAGCCTTATGGTGAAGTTTAATTTGTCTGATGTCAAAATTCGCCTACCATATCATATGTATTTGTCAATAGATGTCATCCATGGTGGAAAAACCATTGGGAGGTCAGTTGTTGATGAAGGTGCTTCCACATGTTTCATGTCTTTGTCTTGCTGGAAGGCACTTGAATCTCCAGAGCTAGTTCCATCGAACACCCTACTTATTGCTTTCGACGGAAGGTCATTTCATCCACATGGTATCCTACCAGCTTTTGAGATTAAGTTGGAAGGGAAGGCAATGCCTTTTGAAGTAGAGGTGATTGATGCCCCATTGGATTATAACTTCTTATGGGGAGAAGTTGGACTTATGCTATTTGTGCAATTGCCTCGGTCGTTCTTCGAGTGGATGTGTTTCTGCACGAAGGGAAGTTGGTTACTATTGACCAACTCAGTTTCACTCGGAAGGGCTGTAAGGAAACTAATGAGTCCACCGTGCCATTGGTTGATTAGGTCAAACCTGCTTCAAAGAGATTAGGGGATGGAATGTATTCATCGTTAATGGGCACATTCGATATTCCAACCCCAATAAATTACTTAGGTTCTACTAGTGTAGGGAATTCTATCGCAACGGTTATCGATAGAATGGATCCTTGGTTTCTTCCTTCTCGTTACGAACCTAAAGTTCCCTTGTCAACAGTTGAAGTAGCTTATCAAGCTATCATTAACACCACTATTGATCCTATTTCAGTTTCTCCTACAGTCTCAGAGGATCCGAAAGAAGCCTATCTGCCTGCTTGGGAAAAAAACTCTTTGTATACTTACGATTGCTTAGACATGGTTTTTCCTTCAGATGAAGCCATTTTGGAATCTATGAGTGGGCGAGATAAGATCTACAAATATCTTCACCATAGATCCTACTTTCTTCTAGAGTTAAGAAGGATTGAAAATCAATATTTCCATGTGAGACTGGCAGGTGATGCTGATATAATGATCAATCCCTTACCAAGGGAGGGAATATTCACCAAGGAGAATATGGAAAAAATTTCCATTACTATCCCTATCAACATATTTGCGAACCCCAACTTTGTGTAAAATGTATACATCAATGCAAACTGCTCTCCAAAGGAGATTGCTATCTATACAACCTTATTTAAGGAGTTCTGCAACATGTTTTCTTGGTCATATGAGCAGATGCCAGGCATAGATCCATCGATAGTTGAACATGAAATACAAACCTATCATGATTCCAAACCAGTTCGACAAAAACTTAGACCTGTCTATCCATGTAAAGCAGCAGTCATCAAGGCTGAAGTGGAAAAGTTGCTGAAAGTTGGTTTTATTTACCCAATCGCTTTGACGGAGTGGGTATCCAATCATGTTCTTGTTGATAAAAAGTAAGGGACGATACGTGTATGTACTGACTTTCATGATTTAAACAAAGCTTGTCCTAAGGATAACTACCCCACACCATTCATAGATCAGATCATTGATGCTTGTGTGCGGAGTGAAGTTTTTTTGTTTATGGATGGTTTCTCCGGGTACAATCAAATTCAAATCAAGCTAGAAGACCAACATAAAACAAATTCATCTTTCCTTGGGGTACATTTGCATATAAGAAAATGCCTTTTGGATTGAAAAATGCAGGGGCTACCTTTCAGCGGGCAATGAATTTTTCCTTCCATGAAATCAAGTCTACTGGTGAACCCTACCTAGATGATCTCCATGCGCATTCTCATAAGAGGATCGATCACCCATATCACTTGCGTTTAATTTTTGAATGATGCAGGGATTAAAAAATACGCTTGAATCCCCACAAGTGTGTTTTCTATGTCGATTCAGGTAGGTTGCTCAGGTTCATAGTTTCTAACAAAGGCATTCATGTGGATCCTTTGAAAGTTGAGGCCATTGTAAATCTGCCTCCACCTTGTTCCATTTGGAAACTTTAGAGCCTGTAAGGAAAGTCTAACTTTATTCGACGTTTTATCATGAATTAGGGCCAAGATCACCAAAGGTTTCATGCGCGTGTTGAAGCAGGATACCCCATTTTTATGGGATGAAACCGCAAAACTTCCATTCAATGCATTAAAGAAATATTTGTTGTTGTCCCCTTTATTGTGTCCGCCAGATTGTTCTTGTGATTTTATATTGTATCTAGCCGCATCCAAGTTGACCATTGGGGTAGTGCTAGTCCAAGAAGATGATAAGCTCCAAGAGCATGTCATCTATTATCTTATTCGTGCTTTAGATGGCCCTGAACTTCGGTACTCCCATGTTGAAAAGTTGTCTTAAGCAGCTGTTTATGTTGTTCATAGGTTACGTCACTACATCTTACTGAGGCATACAACAGTAGTGGAAGATGTCAATCATTTCCAATATGTATTGTCCTAACGCATAGTTGGAGGAAAATTCAACAAATGGATATTCATTCCCCAGGAGTTTGACTTGGATTTTCAATCCGCCAAATCGAAAATTCTTAGTTTTTGCGGAGCTTATTGCAGAATTTCCAGTTGAAGAAGATGTAGCAATTGAAGAAGACTCATTCCCAGATGAGCACATTTTCCTGATTTCCACCTCTAACCCTTGGTATGGAGATATACTTCTCTATCTCAAGATTCTAAAGTGTCTTGCAACCTTTTCGCGGGAAGAACGACGCAAACTACGCGTACATGCAAAAAACTACCTCATCATCGGGGATGCTTTATACTGTAGAGGGGTAGACTCTGTTTTGCATCGGTGCCTCACCCACGAAGAGGCCGAGAGTTTCCTAATTGATGCCCATACCGGAGCATGTGGGGGTCATTTATCTGGCTTAGCAACGACCTAGAATATTTTGTGTGTCGGTTATTTTTGGCCCACGGTCTTTAAAGATTGTGTAGAAGCCTCAAAGCGTGGTCATCCTTGTCATATTTACACAAGGAAGATGTGGTTGCATCCTGCTCCACTATTTCCCATCATCGCAGTGAGCCCCTTCACCAAGTGGGGGATAGATTACGTGACGTGCAACCCAAATTTGGATGGGGGCACAAATACATCATTGTCACTATAGATTACTTTACAAAGTGGGCAAAGACAATCCCCACCTTCAAGGTTGACGAGGAAACTGCATCTTTTTTCGTTTTCAACCAGATTATCACACGTTTCGGTATTCCTAAAGATATTGTCACTGACCATGGCAGTCATTTCCAAAACAACATGATGACATAATTGACTACTATGCTAGGGTTTAAACAAGAACATTCGTCTTCTTTCTACAAGCAAGTGAATGGTCAAGTTGAGGAAATCAATAAGACCTTGAAGACTATTCTCAAGCGTACTATCAACGCAACCCGGTCAAATTGGCACGTCATGTTGTATCCTACACTTTGGGCTTATCAAACCAATGTGAAAACTGCCACGGGGTTCTCACCTTTCCAACTCATTCACGGGGTGGAAGCAGTAACCCCAGTTGAATGTGAAATCCCATCTTTAAAAATTTCCATTCATGTGTTACCTGACACGACTGAAATGGAAGAATTTTTGCTAGATTTAGAACATCTAGATGAACAACGTAGAGATTCTTTGACAGCAAATGAGACTCATAAAAATAGGGAAAAATCAATATGATAAATTGGTCAAACCTAGGATTTTTTATGAACGGGAACTTGTCTTACTCTGGGACCAGGACAAAGAACCCCTGGGGGCAGGGAAATTTAGGTCTATGTGGTTAGGACCCTATATCATGTCAAAATTTATGAATAAAGAGGCATATGAATTAACTAATTTCGAAGGGAATAAGTTGCCTAAGCCTAGAAATGGGCTCTACCTAAAGAAGTACTATGCTTAGGCTTAGCACATTTTCTTGTATTTTTATTTGCATGTAACCTTATGTACAATAATCAGTTGGTTTGTGTTTTTATATCATCTGTTGGTTGTTACAGATGTCTTCCGAGTGGTTCATAGGTTTTTCATATGGTGCTAGTCATCACACTTGCAACCTAGCTTCAGCCGCATGGGTTATTTACTCACCCTCATGACAACTAGTTTCCTCTGGAGGCGCTTACCTAGGTCCTGCTACCTATAATGTGGCCAAATACAGGGCCGTCATTGAGCTTTTATGGGATTCCTTGTCACGTGGCATCATCGAGTTGGAAGTTTGACTTGACTCTCAACTGGTGTTTTCCCAGCTCAATCGATCCTATCAGGTGTGAAACCCTATTTTATTACGTCAGTTTTTGCAAGTTAGGTTATTGAAAACAAATTTTGATTTTATTACATTTAATCATATTCCAAGAAATCAAAATTCATTAACTGATGCATATGCAAACTATATCTTAGATTGGCACTTAACACACATTTTATAAAAAAAATACACAATAGATACATTGTAAACACATGTAAATAAACCAACAATATATATGTGTGTGTGTGTGTGTGTGTGTGTGAATATCTGTCCATAAGATAGGTCGAGTTTTGATCCTCAGATCCAGTCATAAATGTATATACACATATACAAAAATATACAAAATTTGGATCACAATCCATAAAATGCCCCTAGATCTAATCTTGACCACCCTAGTCATCCTGATCACCGGCTTCCTCAACTTCTTTAGCTGTAGCAGCCTCCACGACCTCTATGTAGACAAGTAAATCTCTGACTACCCTTCTCATAAGGCATATCCAGATGGGTGGAATCCCAACAACAAGTTCTTGCATGATGGCAGGCATATTCTCAATGCGTATGCCATGGGACTCTTTGGGTAAGCCTGGCCAGCTTCGCCTCAAGTACCCTAATCAAACCCTGATCTTCCCCTATCACCGGTCGTACATACATCCTAGGATGCCCATCAGGGCATATAGGTCCAATATCTGCATCTTAAACACTAAATGGATTAAAAAATATTATACATATGTATATATCTTTATGATAAAAATTCATAAAAACTTAAAAAATTGAAAAACCAAAATACCTAGTGCCCCCCATACTCCTCTAGGAGAGAGGACAAGGTCATTGTCACCTCGAAATTCCAAACCAACATATGGAAACTACTCTAGTGCTGCCAGCTGCTTCCCCCACAATAAGTAGAAATCACCATCGTACACGCTTTGAACTGACCCATTGTCGCCCTAGAGAAGGAAAATATCTCCCCACCTAGTCAGTCTAGGCTGACGAGGAGAGAAGGTTGAAAGTGGAACTGTAGGGCTGATTGCAGGCAATCTCTCAAAAAAGAAATCCACCAATATACTAGAATATCCAAAATTCTTTCGCCGGCCTCTCTTGCAATCAGAGAGTTGTTTTTTCATTATCGGGATTATTCCCGAGCACCAGTCAAACATAGTTCCCTGTAGGCACTCTACAACAATTCTCATCTAGTTCCGAGTAACAAGACGGAGTGATGATGATCCTGAAACCCTCACTATAGTACTTATTAGCACCTGCAGTGGCAAGTTACTAATTTGTACAATAGGGATGCATGATCCTTTTTTCTGACTCGTGGACGCGCAGTAAGTGTTTCTATAATCCTGAACATTCATGGGGTCACCATCCCTTCCAGTACCCTCGAGGTTGATAGGTGTCCCCTTCCAGTACCCTCGAGGTTGAAAGGTGTCCCATGTCTAGACAAATCCATAATGAAGTATATGTCTTCTAGTTCCAGCTCCAAAATTTCACCTTGAAGGTCAAAGGCCCCAAGGTCATGGTCCCAGTAGCCAATCAAAAATTCTAGCAAACGGACATTGGCCCACATAGGTGAAGTACAAAAGAACTTTAATAACCCACTTTGCCGCAATGCTTGAATAGTGGGGGAAATTTGGAGTGCCTCTCGGTCCATATCTTCATGTTCCCGCTCCCTCCACTCTAACACCATGTTTTAACCTACCCATGAAACCATTATCAAACATTAAAATTTATCAAAACAATTTGAGTTTGGCCTTAACATTCTTTTTCCTATGTCGTGCAGTACACACGATTGTCTTTTAGACATGTCACGTATGACACACGGGTTGCCTTCGGGCAATTCGCGTGTAAAATGCGTGTACGCAACTGCATAAGTTTCCTACCCGTGTCTAGCGCGCGACCCCTTAAGACAGGCTTAAAACATCCAAATTTGCATACAATTGAAAATGTAAACGGTTGAAATGGAAGAGAATGAAGAGCTAGCTTACCTGGCACTTGTGGAATCGAAAATTTTCCACTGGTTTGTCCACACTAAGCAATTGAAGTCAGAGGTAAAAATTGCCTACATTCAGTAAAACATGAAATGGTATTTTTTTATTTCTATTTTTAGACTATATATAGAAATAATTTCAAATTGTGGTTTTTTTACCTATAGTTTTCAAATTGTATTATAATCAAACTAATGCCATGTCATGTTTTCCTAATGCAATAGTTCCAAGCTCACTTAAAGTTGTTATTCAGTCATATAGGATAGAATTTTCGTCATTCATATGCATTTTTGCATCTATGCCTAATCTATTTTAACCCTAGGATCATTACTTTGACCACAGACTATGGTGTCTAACCATTATTACCTTGTATATACCATTGTTCTTCTGTGGATAGGGCTTTCCTTCCATGAGTACCCTATTTTAGAACACATTGTTGTCTTTTGGTACTCATGCTGCATTTTCCATAGGTTCAGGGGATCCTTCTTAGCTATTTTTCATGCCAAATTGAGCCTCATTTTGGTCTCTTTTTACAAGATATCCCTTTATAAGGATCCTTGCCCTTATGGAGTTTCTTTAGGCCTAGGTCTAACTCCTCAAAATAGACTTGACTGCCAAGTAAACTTGTTCATTCAGGCTCGTTAAGAATATGTGAATGGGCATCCACATTGGTTGTAGGTTATCACTTTCTCGGACCATGTGGAATAATACAAGAAAGGAACACTCTCTTTTCTACGGAATTGAGAAGAGTATTCTTAGGTGTAGTTTTATCGCTTTTTCGGACCCGAGGGACTAAATTTACGCAAAAGGAGCACCTGGTATGAGCTTAGTTTTCTCTTTTTCATGCTTTGGACCTAAACATGAAAAATATTCCAAGTGTACTTTATTCCTTTGTCATGCTCATTAAACGCTAAAGAACAAAGCATCGAGTTTACTGTTGTAAGCCCCATTTCTCATAACCAAATGGATCTTTCCAAGTGATCTTGCTTTCCTTCACACTTGTAAAACTCAAGCTATAAGCTGTTTTTGAAGGAGCGTTGGGTAGGTGGTAATTTAACCTTTTTCGGACCTCCCTAACTAAGTACGAAAAAGGTGCGCCTTACTTCTTCAGAAGCTAAGAGAGTTCTTCTGTGGTATGTTTTATAGTTTTTTGGCCTCAGGACACTAAATTGGACGAAAAAGCACCCCCTTGGAGTCTTCTTCAGAGGTTTTAGACTCTCTAAACATGAAAACACCAATGAGCATGTACTAGTTCGAGCTCGTAAAATCCACGAATCAATGACATTATCAAGCACTATTCTCTCCCCTCTTCAAGCTTCTCAAAAATGAAGAGACTCGAGTTGACTTTCCTGGACTCGTTAAAATTTAACAGGAAAGATAAGGAAGAAGTATTCTTTTTGGGTTACGGATGGTGGCAACATGTCCTCCTTGAACATAACACTCTCTGAAGTTTCCAATACTCATGTCTCAGTGTACACTTTCAGCTCAACTATTACTTCGAGTTTCTTACTCCTCCACTTGTCCTTTATACATGGGGAATCTGATCATGTCTCCTACATGACAGATAAGTTTATTTGTCCTATCTGCAAAGTTAAAAGCTACCTTGGGTCATCTATGTGTCGTGCTCACTGTTCAAGGATTTATCCCTGCATTTGATTGTTATCCTGATTCCATCATTATCCTATCTGAGTATCATTTGTGTCTACCTTCCTGTATCTAGTTCCTAATCACTCTTGTGATCCGTTGGAGGATCTATTTCCTTCCTCATCACAGTATCATTTTTCATCAGCACTTCGTGAAGACGAAGACCTAGATTTTTTACAATGGTACCTTAGGTTTCACTATCATTATTGGTGAACTCCTTTGCTTCAGTTTGTCAGTTTCACCTATTGATTGACAATCTGTTGAGTTCTTTCCGTGTTCAACTTCAACACATCTATTCACATGGTAAGGATTGTACCGGTTCCCTTAGATTTCAATGAAGACCTTAGGTTCACATTTATAACCTAAGTTGTGCAAGACTATGTTATGTTCAGTTACACAACTTCCATATTTTGAAGACTCGTCATTGTATATTGTGGCTTCGATCCACCTTTGTAATATACATGGTCTTGTACCCATATCATATGATGTAATCAAATATTATAAAGGAGCTAGTGTTCCAGTATATTGAACATGGCATCCTCAGATATGATTTTGTATATGACATTGATATGTATTTGTCTCAGGTACTTCCTCTGTTGCCTTGGATTTCTTAGTTCTCAAAGATAAATATTGTAATGTATTTTGGCCATTGCTTCCCTTCGACCTCGCACATTAGGGGGCATCTGTTATCATCCAAAATGGCACTTCTCTATCCGAGTGCTAATATTCACTATGTCGGTACACAAAATGACAATTAGAATTGAAGTGGCCGAAACACTATAGATGTACATGAACTTTGATGCTTGATCTCCAGACCAGCCTGATATATTTTTATTTTGAGTTTTGGGTTGAACACGCGACTATGTGCATTGCAACTCGTGTGTCACACGTGACTATGTGCATTGCAACTCGTGTGTAAATTGCATACGTGAGTTTCCTTTGAGCAACAAGTGTGTCATACACACCTTTCCTATAAACACTCGCATGTACCTTAATTTGAAACTAAAAAATATAAATCGTGATTAGATGAGATTAGTTGGGCCTTAATCCATAACTATCCCAACTATCTCAACCATCCTAACCTTTGAAACCACTATATTTCCCAATGTATAAATAGAGGCCTTGGGATGGTGATAATCAATCAATTCTAGAAGAGCAAAGTTATGTTGGTGGTATACCTTCAGAGTCTTGGAGCAGTAGAACTCAGAGTCCTCGGTTGTAGAGGAGTCCTTGTGTCAGAAGCTGGGTTGTATTCTCACCTATTCACTGTTTGTTAATAAAGAGAATTTTTCTTCCGATCTTTGTATTGTGATTTTCTCATGTATATTGGTTAATGAATAATGTCATTTATATTATTAATATGTATTTCATATAACCTCTGATATATATATATATGTATGAGATATTGCTTGAAGAATTTGCTCTTTGCAGGTGAAGAGAAGCAGCCCTAGAATCTTTGGATACAGTTGAAGTGAGAGAAGATCAAGCTTGGATCAACCGCCATAAACCAAATAAGCCAAAATATCTTCCTATTCTCATTTGTTTTTCTGTAAAGCTGATTGTTTGCAATTCTAATAGTAAGTTGGTAACCCCAGACCCTAGGTTACAAGGGTGTATTGTCCTATACAACAAGATGGGGGATATAAAGGGATAGAGAGAAATGGTTGGGGCCATTTAGGGAAACTTTGAGAACTTGGGATTGGTGCACGAAACCCAAACCAAGAAACATAACTCGGTTATTTCTACTCCCACATGTGCATCTGGTGATGGATGTCTCCATGCTGTCCATGGTTGCACAAGAGCATTCGACTCAAATTTGACCCCCTTGTGCAAAATTGGCATGACCTTCACTAAGAAAAACCCTAGTTCCAGATATGACATCATAGGACCATTTTTGGGAAATTGAATCATGGTATGGGGGGTCCCCAAGATAAAATGTGACATTTGACAAATTCATGACCAGAGACATAGTTTTGGTTCTATGGGAATTTTTGTGATGCACCCTGGGGCCATTTAGGGACACTTTAAAAACTTGTTATGGGTGCACAAAACCCAAAATGGGAAACGTAACTAAGTCTCATCATCTCCCACATGTGAATATGGCTATTGTGGATGTCTCCACACTATCCATGGTTGCTCAAGAGTGTTCAACTCAAATTTGACCCCGTTTTGTAAAATTGGCACAACCTTCATTGAGCAGAACCCTAGTTTCTAAGATGACACAATAGGACCATTTTTGGGAAATTGAGTCATGGTACTGGGGGTCCCCCAGCTAAAACATGGAATCCCAAATGCATCGAAATCAATGGCTTAGTTACCAGAGACAAGGTTTTGGTTCCATGGCCATTTTTTCCAAGCACCACAAGGTCATTCAGGGACACTTTCAGAACATGGTACAGATGCTCAAAACAAAAAATGAGCAATATAACCAGGTTAGATCAGCTCCAATACATCGATCTATAAATTTTGGATGTCTCCATGATGTCCATGGCTTCACAAGAGAGTTCGACTCAAATTTGACCCCCTTGTGCAAAATTGGCACGAGATTCACTAAGCAAAACCATAGTTTTGAAGACAACACAATGTGAATGTTTTTGGGAAATATTCATGGTACGAGGGTTTCCCCAATTGAAATATGACATGTAAAATCATCAAAATCAAAAGCTTCACCACCAGAGACATGGTTTTTGTTTTGTGGCCATTTTTTCCAAGCACCTCGAGGTCATTCACGGACACTTTTAGAACTTGGTATGGGTGCACGAAACCCAAACCAAGAAATATAAATAGGTTCCATCATCTCCCACATGTGCATCTGGCCATTCTGTATATATCCACACTTTCCACAGTCACGTGGGAGGGTTTGGCTCAAATTTGACCCCATTGTGCAAAATTGGCACGACCTTTGTTGCGTAGAACCCTACTTCTGGAGATGGAACAATAGGACCTTTTTTGTCCAATTGAGTCACAAAGCCGATCAGGAGGGAGGGGAAACTAAAACCCGACATCCCAAATCCATTGGAATCGAAATATTCATGACCACGGACACAATTTTGGTTTTATAGTCATTTTTTCCAGGCACCCCAAGGCCATTAAGGGACACTTTGAGAATTTTCTATCGGTGCATGAATCTAAAACCAGGAAATGTAACTAGGATCCATCATCTCCCATAATTTCATATTTCCATTGTGTATGCATCCATGTTTTCCAGTGTCATGTGGGAGCATTTGACTCAAATTTGATCCCCTTGTGCAAAATCGCCAATTCCTTCAGTGAGCAAATCCCTAGTTCCGAAGACGACACAATCAAACTATTTTCGGTAAAGTGATTCATGGTATGGGTGGTCCCCCATCTGAAATCCGACATCTAGAATCCATCAGAATCTACATATTCACGGCTGGAGACACGATTTTGGTTATGCGACCGTTTTTACTAGGCACCCCGAGGCCATTCAAAGACACTTTGAGAACTTTTTACGGGTGCATGAAATAAATGGTTTTAAAGATATATGTCATGCATATAATATTTCATGTGAGATTGAAATACCAAAGGGATATTTAGTGTGATTTGAGATTGTGTATAGTTACGCAAAATTATTGCATGCTCTGAAATAAGAGCATGTAAATTGACGTGTGGTTAAATTATTCTCTGTTTTGCTACACTGCAATACTTTTGGTGTTATTCATTTTATTAAAAAATAGTAAAAATTTATTTTTGTAGCAATCTAATAAGTATAATCAGGTATAACTGACATCCCTTGATCCAATATTTCAGTATATTCAAGTAGTATTCAGGGATAATTTTAGGGGCAAATTTTAGCCCAGTGGGCTATTTTTCCATGTTTTTCTCTGAAAAAATATTCACCATTTTGCATGTTTTTAAGCCCTGTTTCACCCAATTTTGATGGGGTAAACTTTTTTCACCCTAAAAATCGCCAAATTATTATATAAACGATAAAAAATCCTTGGAAATTAAAATATTTTTTGAAAAATATCGCCAATCATTTTATAGTTGGCATTTTAAGAATTGGTAATATTCGCCAACATTTATACACTTTTAAATAAGTATGGTTCCTTAAAAACATCCCTGGTAGTATTCTCCACAATGTTCAAGGAGTATGTGTTACTTTTAAATTTAGAGGATATTTCTTTAGATGGGTGGTATCTAGACAGTGGTGCCACATGCCATATAAAAAGGGAGTGTGATTTATTTCAAACCACCTAGATCAGTCACTGCTAAATGCTTGGTGAGGCGTGGGATCCACATAGAAGGAGCAGTTGCTAGAAGAGAGGGTTCTGTTGTATTTGAACTAGAGTAACGATGGAATCTACACTTTCATCAATATATATATGTTCCTCACTTGAGAGCTAATGTTCTCTCACTTTGAGCCTTAGAGGATCAAGGTTATACAGTTGAGTTCAGAGGATACGATGTACATTTATGGCCAAAGGGAGCTATGGATGTATAGGACTCCATCATACTGGGGATCTAAGAAGGATGATTGTACAAAGTATGGGGTCAACCTCTTTGCAGATTGATGGGAGGACATAGGGACTGTTATGCATCATTTTTTAGGATGTAGGAGGACCGCCTTAGTATACCCACTTAGTGGGAATGTACCTGGCTAGAAGAGATAGGATACTCAGATGAATTCAATAGAGATTTAGTAAGTAGCCACAACACATATGAACTCGAGTTTCCAGAATTTATAGTTGATAGTTAAATTGTATAACGGTTTTGTTTTTAATAATGTTTACTAGTATTTATTAGAATTGTTGCATGTTTTGCATCATTCCAATGACATCTTAGATGCAACTTATTTGAAGTTTTATTATGGTACGTGCACTTTGATATAGATGTAGTATGAATATGGTTTTTTTTCATGCATTGTAATATTAGAAATATAACATAGAATTTCATTATTGCATGAAATAAATAATAACTTTTCATTCATTTTTTTTAACAGAACACGGGTCTTGCAGAAGATCCAGTTGATCGAGACAATGATATAGATCTAGATTATTTTGGGTCTGGTACCCATGTGGAAGATGATGATGAGGCTAATATAGGAGACACTGAGGTAGATGATGATGATTATGTTGATGATGATCATGATGGTGATGATGAATATAATGACGAGGAAGTTGTTGGTAGTAGCTAATGACATATTTGATCATATATATTGAATCATGGATCACTGTTGATATTATTGAGTAGTATCATTTTCACATGTATGATTTTGACTTATATCATTTGGACATGTATTATCTCGACTTGTATCATTTTGACATGTATTAGTTTGACTTACATCATTTATCATTTTGACTTATGTCAATTGTTGGGAATGCATCACTTCGACATGTTAATGATCTATTGGCATATTTGACTTTCACTTGTTTTACTTATATATTATGATGATCTTATTAGTATTGACTTGTCAATTTATATATATTGGAAGTGGTTGACAATTTTTGGATGGATATTTATTACGTATGATTATTTTAATTTATTGTTGAGGATGGATGTTGACAAATTCTTTTAAATTATAGCTATTTGACTCACTTGTTTTAATTATAAATAATGATCATGTTATAATAATTATCTTGTTATTTTATATATAATGGCTGTTATAGATTTTATTTTAATGGAGATTTAATAAGTATAATGATGTTGTTAGTTTATATGGATGTTCGTTTCCCTAAAAATTGTTTGTAAATGTTATCGCATAAACTATTTCAAATGCAGTATGACTTACTCTATAATCATATAAGTTATTTAAGAGGCATAATAAATTTAACTAAAAATTTGAAATAAAAAATATTAAATTAATAAATTGAAGAAAAACAAGAATCATTATTGGAAGAAAAAACAAAACCAACAATGGAAGACAAAAAATAGATAGAAACTAGAAGCAATCTCAGAACAAAAACTTGGCACTACACAAGAAGAAAAAATAGAGGAATTCAAGAAGAAAACAAAGAAGTAATAATGGAAGCAATTTTAGAAGCAACAAAGACGTCATAATAGCATCCATATCAGAAGAAACAAAATATGCAATACTGGAAAAAAAATCAAAAGCAAAACTTGAAGAAAAACTAGAAGAAAAAGTGGGAGCAAAAATGGAAGCAAAATCATAAAAAGAACATGAAGAAAACCAAGAAGTAAAAGCGAAAGAAAAACTACAAGCTAAATCAGAGCCAAACTTGAAGCAAAATTGGATGTAAAACTGGATGTAAAACTGGAAGAAAAACAAGAAGTAAATCCATAAGAAAAAATGGAAGGAACAAGGGCTGTCATAATGGAATAAAAAATTGACGCCATTTAGGAAGCCAATAAAGAAGCTATTTTCAATGCATTACCAGAAGAAGAATATGAAGCACCACTAGAAGCAATACTAGAAGAAAAATAGGAAGCGAGACTAGGATAAATACTAGAAGCAAAACTGGAAGCATGACTAGGAGAAAAACTAGAATCATAAATGAAAGAAAACTTGGAAGACATCTTAGGTGTTATTGTCGGTGCCATTTTAGGCACTAAAGTAGGAGTTAATCCAAACACAAAATATGGTGTTGTTTTAGACTCCACATTTCATTGTTATATCTGGCATTGCACTAGGCATTATATTCGATGTTATTTACAATGCTGAAGTGAACATGCACTATTTCCGCAAAAAATGTTCGCAATTGGTGAACTAAAATACACTAAATTCTGGTGTTATGAGGGCGCTAATTGCTTGTTTTGTTGTAGTGCTTTATGGTTAGAAATATCTAGTTTAACCTATCTTATGCTACTTTACATATCTGTGTACGTGACATTCATAGTTTGTATACGAATTATTAACTAACCTACACTTTTTCTTTGCCTTGTATAGCTCTAATGATATAGGGAACTTCCTTCTTAGTTATGAGTTATCGTTAGAAAAATGGTTTGAAAATTTATGTTTGAAAGGGTACAATTTGATCTCTCTAGAGTTTGGAATTTGCATTTTGATGGACATCTTACAAGGATGGGAATGGGTTGGGGTACTTCTAGCCTATTATAATGGGAATAAGTTCCCTAATGGTTTTTAAGATTGAATTTGAATTCAGTAATGATGTAGCTAAGTATCAAGCCTTGAAAATTAAATTCTCCTAAAGTGCCTATATCTATTTTCAAAAAGGGAAAATATATTCAGAAAGTCTCAATATTGGATTTCAAAAGTTTAAAATATGGTCTTGAAAGTGCCAATATTGAATTCAAAAAGTGAAAAATATAATTCCAAAAGTGGAAAAAATAAATCCAAATAGAGCAGTTTTGGAACTTGATATTCGTTTTTTGGAACTAAATTTGCACTCTTGAAATCCCAATTTTGGACATTAGAAAGGTTATTGTTTTCCTATGTTTGAAGGGGACTCGACTGGAATTGATCCAAATTCAATGAAATAGGTGTTAGTTGGTTAAAATTTACTGATGCCACCTTCAAATGGATGCCTTGAAGCCCCTCTAATTATATGCACTAAAGGTTGGGAAATGGGTTGACCTAACGTTTTCTTCTAGCTGTTCTCTCACTTTTGCTTATCTTTGTCTCATTCTCTCTCTAGCCTTCTCTTGCACTTCATGTTCATCAACCCATTGGTGATCTTATCATTTTGTAGTTTCTCATATTCTCCATCTTGATTAATAATTAAAATTTGGATTAATATCATATCAACACATTATTTTTTCTTCTACACTCACAAATAACGTAGTGATTTGATAATCGACTTGTACAAATGGTTGTTTTTTATTATTATGAAAATTATTAACTTTTCATTGTTTTAAAGTTACACTAATGCCTTTATTGAGTTTTTTTGTTGTCATAAAACCTTGATTAAGTAATTAATTTTAACCCAAAAAACTTCAATCGAGGGTTTCATAAATCCTCAATTAAGTTATTTTTAGAATCCAACTTAAGCACTTGATTAATCTTTAAAATAACCCTCAATTAAGTTATATAACTCAATCGAGGGTTTTCAAACCTAAAATCCTAGCCCCTTTCTATAACTAGTTTTGCAAAATCAACTTTCAATGGATGCAACCCTTTGATCTGTATTATGTTAGGTGGTGGAGTTCTTTTCAGCAGATTCAGATCATTGAACCCTCTATCTATTGTTGTATAATTTTCAAACTTTTGATTACTGATTTATTTTCTTATAAAACTTTTACTAAATTTTTTCCATAATCGTGAATGCGCTCAAAGAAAAATCAATAGTATTAAATTTACAAAACCCAAAAATTATAAAAAAATATATATGCACTTCATGGATCATTCCTCTTCAAAATGGTTTTTGGTTTCTCATTTCATGTAAAGAGGAGAAATAAATTTGTGGGGAACAAAAAAGTGTCTAAAATGCAATTAAAATAGTATTTCTTTATCTTTCAAAACCAACTAAATTATTTTTATCTAAAATAATAGTAGAGTACTACATTTTGGAGATTTCTAAAAATTCAAGAATTTGGATCGAACAATCATTTTTTTTCCTAGAATCCAATGTTTGTTTTACAAAATCAAAATGTAACTATGTTTTAATCCCAATTGTAATGGTAGAAATAGATACAACACCCTCAAAAACCCTCGGGACACCCAAAATTCCAAAACTTGACAACTGCAACCTATTGACTATATTTTATCAAAATCATCTTGGAAAAAATAGCTTATTTCGACTCAAATCGTAGAATATTTACACTATGCGCTGCATTTCATGTAGATCATGGTTTGATATATTTATTTCGAAAATTATACCATGAACATTAAATTAAATGTTGGGAACAAAGTCACTTTTTAACATTTCCAAAAAAATGAGAGGACTAACATTTAATATGCATTAATATTTTATGAAAAAAATATGACTATTAAAACAACACACTACAATTTTTTATTTTTTATTTCACATCAAAATTAATAACGCATATAAACTCCCCCTCAATTAGAGGATGCTACACATGGTAAAAGGAACTTTCCTTTATTTTGAGGATGGTACACTTGCATTAAGTTTGTTACAACAATTTATTTAGTAAGAGCTCAAAATTTTCATCTATGGGAATTGGATCCAGGTCATCCAAACCAGATCCAGTTGACATAGGCATACACTGATTATACTCAACTCTTTATAATATTAGGTGATTTTTATTAAATACAACTCGAGTGGGCCTAACGATTAAAGCATGATTTTCGTTTGAGGAGGTCATATATTGAAATTCAAAGGGGGGTAGGGTATATACACCTCCGTAAACATTAGCAGTTAAATTATTACGTGGAGTGGGGGCCTTTTCCCAGAAACAAGGGGTATCATACACCAACTTCGTGTTTGGTTAGGTTGTTACCTTAAAAATAAATCATCATCATCGGTATCCATCTTGGAAATTGAAAAATAAAAGGAACTCAAATATTACCTTGTAGGCTTGAGAATGAAATTAAAATAAACTCAAGAATGACTTAATTTCATTAAAATATATTATGCAAATATGACAGACCGTTGGATATGTGGATTACATGTTCGAGTATCATTGTTTTCTTAATTAATTCCTTAACTATAGTGACAACTATTGCTCATATTATCCAATGCATAGAAATTAGTAGAGTGCTCAACACCCTTGGGAAACATCATTAATGTAGGTTTGTAGTAAACAATATGCACTTTGAAAAACACTATTAGTACAACTTTGTAGAGAAAGAATTTTTCATCTTTGTGATATGATTGCACATCTGAGTATCATTATTTTCTTATTTAATTCCTTAACTATAGTCATAACTATTCTTCCTACTAGCCAATGCATAGAAATTAATACAGAGTGTAGGTTTGTAGTAAACACTATGCACTTCGAGAAACACTATTATTACAACTTCGTAGAGAAAGAATTTGTCATCTTTGTGATATTAAGACGGTTGAAGATAGAAATTAATTTCTCATAGAATGTCTTACACATACTCACATTAAAATGATTTCAAAATAGTTGATACAATAACAACCTTCCTAACTTTTAAACTCTTCACCACTATAATAATCTAAGAATACTTCTTTTCAAAGCAAAAAAAAATCATAAAAATACACAAATAATCCTTTATATTTTATATAATTCAACACTTCAATAATATTTTAGTAGATATTAATAAATACCACTACCACTACCATATTTTATTAAAAATCTATATTAATAACTTTCAAAAAATACTTAATACTCTTTTAAAAAATTAAAAATTAAAAGGTCCACTCCTTTGAATGAAAAGGATATTGGATATTTTACCTTCCATCTCTTGAAATTCCATCAAATAAATATTTAATTTTCCCATTCAATGCCTCTCCTTTAAAAATGTATTTTTAAGTAAAATCGTGTTCCCCACATTGGGATCCTGATTATTAAAAAATTGGGTTGAACTATCTAGAGTCTCTTATTATTCTTGAGTGGAGGCACCAGCCGAATTGAAATATGCAATTAAGGTCTTAACCAAGGAATGCATGTTATTATACCTGCCGACCGAGAGTGTATATTGTTTTTGATATTCAGTCAAACCCTATTAGTTATTGCTTTTGACAAAAAAATCATCTAGCTTTTCCTAACTTTTATCTTAGGGATTCAATTTATTTATTTTTCTCTATTATTATAAATTCATTTATCTAACGTGTTATTGGATATTAGATTGCCGAAGACATGCTAGCTTATGCTAGGTATCGAGGGTCGTATTTCTATACTTGTTGGAAAAGATGGCCAAATACTTTTGATATTTCTACGCCTCCTTACTGTACCGCTTGGTTATTGTTGCACCCCTGCGCCGCCATACTACATACCGCTTGGATATCGATGCACTGCTTCACCGCTTTCTTGGACTGCATCGCTTCACCGCCTTCTTGGATTGCACATTCTTATTACAGTTTTCTTCACCGCTTTCCATGCCAGTTCGCATGGCTTGAAAACCAGAAAAGGAATTCTTTGGCTGAAATTATTCGGCTTGGCTTAGGTGTTTCAAAAATAATTTTGTTGGTGTTTCTAATTAAAAAATATTATTCAATTTAAGGCCTCACCATGCATTTAATGTTTTATATTTCAGCAATTAAAATCTATGTCGATAGTTATCGTGCTAACTATGAAATTAATAAAAATACCTCTGTCAAACCTATAAATTTCACAAGGAATAGGGGGTACTCAAACCCTTGATCCAATAGAATAAATCCAAATGTCAATGGGAGAACCGATAAAGCGGTTGACTACCTATTTTGTCTTTTGTGCCCAATCATTTATTTCTACCAAAAATTGGTTGAGGTAGTTAATGGCTTGCAATGGGAGGAGTATGGCGGTCAAATTTGTATTGGGGAAGCCACCCGTTTTTGGGAAAATTAATTTTGACTTATGGGGCAAGCAAACACTTGGGAATAGATGCAAAAGCGATTACTCACTCATATGTTTTGTTCTCTCACTCAGCTGGAGTTCTTGTGCGTTTCCCCTTCATGTTTTCGACAGTTTTCTTCATTTCCCCCATGGCTGGGAAGTCGTTTTTGTAATGCTCAGTGGTTGGGCTTTCTCCTTCACGTTTTTCCGAGGTTTCCTCATTTACATGGCTGGGAAAACCCGTTTTAGTATTGCTCAATGAATGTGCAGCAGAGATTCACGATTTGGGGGTTTTAAGAGGTCATTTTTCCTTTCCTCTTGCAGTTGGAGATTGTTGTGTGTTTCCCTCACGATTTTCTTCTTTTTCCTCATTGTTCTTTAAGCTTGGAACCCATTTTTGGTTATGCTCAGTGGCTGGGAAGATAGATCCATGTTTTGCGTGTTTGGGGAGGTTGTTTTACCACTGTGAAGCCCAAGGATGTTTCCTGAAATCGTATTGCTCACCCAGGGTATTTTCCCCATCTGCCATTTTCGTTTGTGGTTGCCAAACTTTTTTCTACAAACCCAAAACTTGTATTTGGCTGTGAAGTCCATCCTGGTGTTGGCTTGGCTAAGTAAGTCCAAGGAAACCATATGCTAGATCGTTTCACTGTGTTTTGATGTGATTATTGGCTTGGATGAGTAAGTCCAAGGAACCCATATGTTATTAGCTTGTTTCCTTAATAGTGTGTGAAACCAAATTGTTTATTGGCTTGGATGGACTGTCTGTGAAACCCAACTGTGTGTTGGCTCGACTGTGGGTGCATGGTCTTGCTATGTGTAAGTCTGTTGTTCCCTAATTCCTTGTGGAAATCATTCCCAGCTCAGTGGTGGCAGTGGTGCTGAGAGATTGATGAGCACACTGGCGTATGGTTGGGTAGAACGTTGCAACGACATAGCTAGACATAGCTAGTTGCAGGGAAGTTTCTTCTCAAGATAAGTATTTTCTTTTATATTTAAGTTCTACAAGTGTATTTGTTTTAAATTATTATGAACATGTTGAATGCTTGAATTGGATGAATGTATTTTCTTCTGCTGTATATTGCATTATGAATCTGTGTATTTTTTTATGTTCAGTGCATATTATGTTATGCTCATGGGCCTAGATTTCCCGTTTAACAGTAACAGCAGTGTAGCCGCATCCTCTCCATCATCGAGATAAAGAGAGGGGATGTGAAAAACCATCATAAAATCAAAAAATTTCGACCAACAACTTTTCTGTAATTATATCACTGTTTATGAAAAAATGTGCTCACTACTCATCAATCAATTAATTTAATTTTTATCATATTCATGCCATGATAATATGTGGGACAACATATTATAGCTATATTTCAAATCTGGATTCAAATATGGTGAGAAATCCAACGACCAACATGAAATTTAACCTACCCACGTCGGCATGTATTCGTGGCATGCAACACTTGTTAATTAAGGTCCATAATAAGGAATGAACCTTTAAAGTAAATATAGATGGTTTGAAATTATCAATTGAAATTGTCAATTAAATATCACAACCACAACTTTATTACGATGGATATGCAAGTCTCTTACGCTCCAACTTTTCTTTTTCGAAGCATAGATTGAAATGGCGAGTGACCATTCCCCACGAGGCTATGATATGTTTCTCCATTTAAAGGGACGTTTTGTTATGACACCTATTGTAAATTCTTGTTTCATCTTTTATGAGTGTGTATATTCATCTTTACTTAATTTTAGAGGGTTGCTTAAAATGTTTAGTGTACATATACTTTGTTATTGTTAATTTTTAATATATTGTAGGATTTATACAATATTAGTAGGTTTAATCGCTAAAATATTTGTTTCTTTTCAAAAGATTGTGTTTAAATTTGGAGGATGGTCTTACACACCAGTTTAGTGTTTGGATTGTCTGGCCATCAAATTATATTATGATTATTATTATTATTCCAAGTATCATTTTTCAAGTTGTATAGTTGTTTTAGGAGGAAAATTTTGATGAATAAAGGCATAGAAACTTTAGGTAATACACTAGATTTGTTACAACCCTCTTTGAGTTCCTTGATGTATGTATAGTATCCAATGAGTTTGTTTACAAATTGTAGATTCCCATCAAGTTGTATATGTAATTTTGTTTACTATTAATAAAAAAATGTAAGATATTAAGTTTTACTACTATGTTTATGATATTGACATAATTATCCTATATTAATTTGATAAAAAGTTAAACAATTAATATTTCTTATGAGGTGGTTCACCTAACTACTTGGTTGGAGGATTCTCAAGTAGCTATAGAAGCACACATGGCGGCAATTATATACACCAAACAACCCACTTTTGTTTCCCACTTTAGCTCTCTTTGATCTATAACCATTTCATGTATTTCCTAGCTCTCGAGGTTCCACAAGTTGACCTCCATAGAAATAAGTCTTCACCTATGTTATTATTATGATTAATTAAAGTGGGTCAAAGGGGATATATGTAATGAATAGAAATGGTTTTTCATATATATGGGATAATATGTCACATGTAATTAAAATGAGTGGAATCCATGCTAAATCTAGATCTAGTAGAGACTACATTTCCTCCTCCTAAATAAACCACAATGGAGCCTCGTTACAAGGAACCTCAAATTGAGGAGCTTTCCTTTCTCAATCTCTACTCTTAATTGATACACTTTCTATAGTGATGGCACAACTCTAGTCTCATACTATCTTGCCTCCTTTTTCATGGTTTTGGGAGCTATCCCACCTAAATATTGGTTTGGATATTATTGAATTTGGATGGTTGACTATTGTCTTTGGTCAATATTTATGCTTGCAACGGTGTTCAAGAGTTGGACCCTTTTTGGAAGTAGATGGTAGATGAAATTCCTAAAATTCACTACTTGATGTGTGAGGATTTTATATGGTGTATTCTTGGAAATAAAGACAAGGCATGTTTTTTATTAGAATACCTCATGGTAAGAAGGTTTCCTAGAGTTTCTTCAAGGGTAGGCTTGGGTGGTAAGGGCCTAATAAATTCATAAGGAAAGAGTCCTCTAAATTATGGTTTAAATGCTAGTCCTTCATATACTTCCAAATCCATATTCTCCTTGCATGAACTTGTTCAATATCTACTCTCAATTGATTCACTTGGTTTAATGATGAAAGAGAGCGAGAGTAGGAGAGTTTGGAATATTTCTATGGAATTATAAGGAACTTTTCCCCAAGCTATGACATTAATAGTTGGTTGTTTACGATGACCACTTTTGAGACCTTAGTGATTAATCCCAATTCTAAGATGTGTGCCAAATATTAGACAACATCATCTCATTATCGTGTTCCCACATGAAGTTCATACGCAATCCTGTTGCAATATGGATGCATGAACATTAAAATTTTAAAAGCACATGCATGTCCCTTTTTGTGGAGGATGAACCTCTATGCAAGATGAAAATTGAGAACAAGAACACATGTGTTTCAACATTCTCTTCCACTTTTCATTATTGTATAACATGTCATTATTTCTCATATAACCATTTTCTTTATTCTTCTACTAAATCATTTATATTTTATCTATTATCTACAATTATTTGTATTATCGCTATTTAAATGACATATTTATTTCATTCAGAAAAAAGAGCAAACTAAATCCTTAGTCCAAACTATCATTCCCCAATATGAAAACCTAAATACAATGAGACAACATAATATTTGAAACGAATTAATCTCATCAACGTTTCATGAGCATAACTTTATTCCCCATAAGGATACAAGAGCAGAATTGTAAACAAAAGGAACATGAGTACATGAAAAGTATTTGAAAAGTATTGGAGATCATTCAAGACATTTGGGTACATTAAAATATGACGTTTGTTGCTATAACTTATGTTTTTTTATAATATTTAATGCATGGTTCTTATATGTCTTATGATATTATGTTTGATTCCATTATTAACGTGTTCTTGTTTTTATGGTTGATATAATTTTAATGAGTGTTTACCTTACCAAATATTCACGATAAAACTGAATCATTAGGTGAAGGTCTCTTGCATTGGAGAAAGAATATTTCTATGGGTGGTGAATGGTGCATGTGGCCATGGGTGGTGAATAGTGTCTTCAAATTAAAACTTTTTAAAAATATAAATATTATTGAAATATTTAATGATTATTTTTAAGTTAAATTTAAGTATTTAAATAAAATTTAGATTTAAATATAATAATTTTAATTTTAATTTAAAAATAAATGCATATTATTTTCTTATATTTTTTTGGTATTTTATATTTATCATAAAAAGAATGCGACAATCCCAAACCAATCACACTCTTTGTACTTGCATTGGGTTCAAAATTCAAAATCTGCATCTCTTCAAAATTTCCCAATTTTTCCTACATGTCAAAATTGATGAGCAAAGCCTAGCAACTCTGAAGGAATTATTTTTCTTCTTTCATGCTACCAAGCCATGGGTCAAAGTTTTGATCTATTGAGGGTGTTTTAGGGGCTTCTAGAAATGGAACATCTTGGATTCCATTGCTTGGTATTAGGAATCATCCATTTACAGCAGGTGAGGGCATCAAACTTGTAGGAAGCTAGAGTCACCAGGGTCAGGATGGAGTCACCAAGGCCACTGTTTTCATTATCTTTGATTAAATCCAACAGAAGTCGCATCCCCATAAGCTATGAATACTGCAGCAAGATCATCATTACTCAATAGGTGTTTTTGCTTGAAAACCTAAAATATATGTGATTCCATAATCCATGTTATCATATCTTTCTGTGTTGGTTCTCCTCTTGGCTTTGTGCATTGAAATTGCTCATTCCAACTTCTCTTTTCAATTTTTACCCATAATGAGTCGACTTTCTCCTCAAAATACTTTCTCCTCAAAGTGTTGGGAACTTCTTCAAGATCACAAATTCAACCACTATAATACCATATGATATATAAACACTACACCCATGGCTTGTTTTCATCCAATGTATAAAAAATAATAACAAAAGTCTCCACAATTTTAAACTTCATGAGATGGAATCAACCATCTCTATTGACAATCATCAAGGGTTTAAAAGAGTGGCTAAGTTTTCATATTTGGTTCTCTACATCATTTACTCGCTTGGAATGCTAAGGCCAATCAACGAAAAAACAAATCCAATCTATTCCTAGATGAAAGAGGAAATTTTGTTATGCCAAAATAGCAATGCACTCTATAATTATGCACAAACCCCCATGGGTATGTATGTATCCAACACCAATGCCTATCATGGGCTTGAAGACGATGGTTGTAACTAAATAAGAAACCCACGCTTGTATTGAGGGTGGGAGACAACAATACAATGCATTCAAGTGTTTGTAGAGTATGGTAAAACACACACGGTTTGTTGATACAATTCCCAAACCATGTCTGTTGATATATTTCATTATCACAGAATATAGTGAATTGTCACATATGAGTATTACTCAACTATTTAATAGTCCATGTATATCCCATGCTAGTGATCATTAAAAAGTCGATTGCGACGTGGGTTCCAACCATGACTTGATTAAAAAGGAAATCAATGTCAACAACGAGTTATTTAGGGAGCAATTGATGCCAACCTAGTGTAGCATGTTGTTACACATGAGAGCACAACATACCAATGAATTCACCAATGTGAAACTGTTTTGCAAACAACTTATTTCAACCAATGATCAAGCAATCAATTACTCGGTTATGGGTGTCAATTCACTAGTCAAATAGGAGAATGTTGTTACGAGCTAGCAACTAGGAGACATGTTGCTTAAGGAGAGTACAAGATGAAATTCCTAAAATTCACTACTTGATGTGTGAGGATTTTATATGGTGAATTCTTGGAAAGAAAGACAAGGCATGTTTTTTATTAGAATACCTCATGGCAAGAAGGTTTCCTAGAGTTTACTCAGGGGTAGGCTTAGGTGGTAAGGCCCTTATAAATTCATAAGAGTCCTCCAAATTATGGTTTACATGCTAGTCCTTCATATACTTCCAAATCCATATTCTCCTTGCATGAACTTGTTCAATATATTCTCTCAATTGATTCGCTTGGTTTAATGATGAAAGAGAGGGAGAGTAGGAGTGTTTGGAATATTTCTATGGATTTATAAGAGCCTTCAAATTCTATTGCAAGGAAATTTTCCCAAGCTATGACATTGATAGTTGGTTGTTTACGATGACCACTTTTGAGACCTTAGTGATTAATCCCACTTCTAAGATGCGTGCCAAATATTAGAGAACATCATCTCATTATTGGGTTCCCACATGAAGTTCATACCCAATCCTGTTGCAATATGAATGCATGAAAATTTAAATTTAAAAAACACATGCACATCCCTTTTTGTCGAGGATGAACCTCTATGAAAGATGAAAATTGAGAACAATAACACGTGTTTCAACATTCCCTTCCACTTTTCATTATTGTATAACATGTCATTATTTCTCATATAGCCATTCTCTTTATTCTTATACTAGCCCTTTATATGTTATCTATTATCTACAATTGTTTGTATTGTCGCTATTTAAATGACATCTTTATTTCATTCAGAAAAAGAGCAAACTAAAATGCTTGATAATAAATACTTAGTCCAAACTATCATTCACCAATATGAGAACCTAAATACAATGAAACGACATAATATTTGAAACGAAGTAATCTCATCCAATTTTCATGAGCATAACTTTATTCCACATAAGGATACAAGAGGAGAATTGTAAATGGAAGGAACATGAGTACATCAAAAGGATTGGAGATCATTCAAGACATTTGTGTACATTAAAATCCGACATTTGTTGCTATAACTTATGTTTTTTTATAATCTTTAATGCATGGTTCTTATATGTCTTATGATATTATGTTTGGTGCCATTATTAATGTGTTATTGTTTTTATGGTTGATATAATTTTAATGAGTGTTTACCTTACCAAAAATTCACGATAAAGTTGAATCATTGGGTGTAGGTCTCTTACATTGGAGCAAGAATATTTCTATGGGTGGTGAATAGTGCATGTGGCCATGTGGCCATGGGTGGTGAATAGTGTCTTCATTAGAGGAAATTTCAACTCAAAATGGGCCTTTTAACTTTTATTCAAATTCCATGTCATCATGTGTTAGCCAATGAAGTTGCTTTAAATTTGAAATACCGTATAGGTCTTAAACACATTTTTAATATAAATTTGGGGATAGGTATCATAAGAAAAACTACTTTTTTTGTTTGTATTTTTGACATATCTCCCCCTGTTTTTACTCAAATTTCGATCGAGAGAGCTCGTTGGATGCGGAATTTAATTCCGCATCCAATCAATTACTCGATTATGGGTGTCAATTCACTAGTGAAATAGGAGAATGTTGTTATGAACTAGCAACTACGAGACATGTTGCTTAAGGAAGTACAATATGAACAATACCATCGATCAAACAACTGTTGATTCGCTATGCATACCCATCATATACAAGGAGAAATAAGCTATCACATGAGGTTTATTCAACAAGAAATCACACCAAATTGAAACAACTGCATGGAAATCTTATTCACACACATTAACACGACATAGAAATTTAGAAATCCAAATGGGAAAATCATCAATGAAGGATTTTGTGTATTCTTATTCACTAGTGGCATTTTTCATATTTCTTTGGCTCACAGACCATGTTCGCTCTTCATTTATTAGTTAAGAATCCCCTTCCTCTTCTAATTTTCACATAGATTGCTTCAGTCCAACTCCTCATGTTTTTTCATGAATAAATGATATTTTTGTATTAATATAATGGTTGATTTATTGAATGTAAATGTGTCTTCTTTGTCAACTTTTTTCAAAATGGACAAAGAATCTATATGGTTTGATTAAATATGAAATGCATGCTTTGCATGGCAAATTTCACAGAAATAATGTCAATTGTTAAGATCTTTCTTCAAAGGAAAACTTGGATTTATGTAATCCCCGACTTTCACTGTCTCACTTTGAGGATAAAAAGGTTTTCTATGTCCCTATGGCATATTTCTAAAACTCGCTAATAATTAAAAAGTTTCTGAAAACCTGTCTCAAGAGCTGAAAACTGTCTCTAGAGCTAAAAAACAGGATCACTGTCTCTAGAGCTAAAAAATAGGATAAATTTTCAGTGATTATACAAAATAAAAAGTGTTCTACGTCTATTTGACTGAATGATGTCCAAATTTACTCATTACCTAGTCAATTTTTTTTATCTTTTTTAGAGCTGCTATTCTTCGATCTATATAGATGATCACAACTCTATATGATAAGTTCTATGCAACATATTATTTCTTCAGGATCTTTTTCCTTTCATAGACATGTTTTCCTTTGTCCTCTGTGTTTTCCTTTGTATGCATAGGTGTCTTCTACTATGCATTCTTGTAGGATGGAAAACTCTTATATGTGTCAGATCTAACAAAACAATCCTTCTCATATTTGATATTTTGGGAAGTTTGATGTTATTTACATATATTTCTTCTTCTCAAACGAAAAAATATGTTATATGACAACATGTCAATGATTATAGAAAGTCAATGATTATAGAGAACCGGTTTGTCTAATTTGAACAAGGATGGTTATTGCATTTGCATATTTACACATTTGAATTTTTCCATTTGAAGAAGCAAGTTAACTTTGCTATATGTTTTGGGCATCACTAATTGAGGGGTTTTTTCTTAGTTTTTATCTATTAGTCTCTTGTATTTCTGATTCAACATGGGTAATTTATCGTGCACTATTATTGTTCTCTATAATTATGAGGTTAAAGACATTACATTATCATCATAAACCAATAGCAATATGAATTATATCAATAAAAGTTACACATATATCATAAAGACCAATCATGCCAAGTCATTGACATCAGGACATCAATACTACCTAGTCATAATTAAGAATACCTTGATGCTATATCATTATAGAAATCATTAATTATAATTAAATCATCAAATAAATATTGTCATTGCTATAAGAATAAAGATGTCACATCATGAAAAGAATGACAATGTGTCAGAGTTGTGATCCATAATAGCAATGTTGCACCATCAAATCTACTAACACTACATAGTCATTATGAAGAAACAAATTGTTAATTAAATAATCAATTAAGGAAACACCCAATTAGCCTATTCAATCACAAAGATATGTAAGTCTAACATATTTCAATCATGAGTAATAGAATTGTCTTATAAGATAAAGGCCAGAGTCACCAATTAAGTAGAAACTTGTTTTTTTCATGAGCTCAAGACAAGTCAACCCTCCCTAGCAGCCAAAAAAAATCAATGATATGAGATCATAGGTCGGCCCACTCAAGAAGCCAAACAAAAAGTAATAAAAAATTAATTGTAACAAGTCAAGCCAGGTGTACCATATTTCAATCATGAGTGAAAGAAATGTCTTATAAGATCAAGAAGGGACATTGTATTAGCTATGCATAAACACATATGAAGTAATGGATACTCAGCATAATCCATAAAAATTATACTCATGAAGGCACATGTATTTCTTATGGAGAAAATATATTGAATAAGAAATCATTTAATAAAGAGGAATTCACTTCTCATTTTGAAGTATCAATTATGAAACTCACAATATATATAACAAAAGGATAGATAATGCATGATATAACCATCTAAGGGAATTCAACACATGTTACCAGTGTGTTTCTCATCAACAACTAATCACCAATAATAATAAAAAATCAACAATTATCCATGAAGTGGTGATCATTGTATACAAAATAGCAATAACATATAAAAAGGCTATCATTCACAATCAACCATAACATTTTCCATCATAAACAACCAAAACTAAAATTCTTACAGAGTAAGAACCATGCAACAATGGATATTAGGCCTAAAGCCCATTTGTCATTTTAAAATGATGATATATAGTTTCAATTCTCCCACTCACAACCCTAAGGGTTCTGGGCCTAAAGTCAATTTGTCATTTTACTGAAAAAAATCTAACACAAAATACAGATTTTGACACTACTAAGCTACACCAAATGCTGAAACAAATAGGCCACAAAATATAGATTTTGACACTACTAAGCTACAAGGAAATGCTGAAACAAATAGGCCAATTTGTCATTTACTGAAAAAAAATCTAACACAAAATACAGATTTTGACACTACTAAGCTACAACAAAATATATGAGATGCTGAAATAAATAATAGATTGGAAGCCTAAACATTAAGAGCTTGGGAATCAATTTATTACTTCACATGCATCATAACAAATCAGGGTGAAACCCCCCAGGATTGGGAGTACTTGCCTCAGCCCGACGAAGTTGCAATGTGAGAGCATAATTATTTACCTTTGAAACCCTTATCTGCTCTTCACTTTCTGATACAAGTTCCTTCAGACGCTTCAATTCGTGCCCTCTTTCCTCATGCTGCGTCTGATGCTGGTGCTGTATGACAACAGCTCGCTTTAGAATGCTATTCTCATGAGAAACACTTTCGACTTGTTCCCTCAACACTGCATTTTCCTGTTGCAAGCTTTCAACATTAGTAAAATCTCCTGCGGTGCGACTAAGTATAGTCTTTTCAAGTGCCTCCAATAATGTTGAAACACGTAATCTTGCATCATCCACATCTGAGGAATTCTGCATTTCTCGCAAAAGAAACCCCACCCACTCACAACCATTCGCTGGAACTGGAATGTTTGCAGGTGCATGTGGCTCCGGATTTGGATCAGCGATCAGAATCCTCGTGGGAGAATTATAATGGATTGGCGACTTAGGATGATAAGTGCGGAGCCTCTTGGAGGTGGGTGGCGGTGTATTTTCTGCGTCTTCTTCATAAGCAACTACTGACCTCTTTCGAGATACTAGCAATGTGCCAGACATGGTTTCGCCTCGCCTTCTTCCAAGTCTCCCTCTGTAAGTACTGCGGCTCAATCTACAATTTCAATTGGTGACTTGAAAAAATCGTTGTGTTCACCCCGGTGTATGTTCAAGGTTTAAAGTATAATCAGAAAATATTTAGTGTTTCAATAAAGTAATAGTATATATACATATAAAGAGGACTAAGTATATTTCCTAAATTATAGGAGTTTATTTTTAGGGTATAGGGACTTTTTACCTACAAACAAAGAGTGTGAGACATTAAATTCATCTCTAACTTGGGTGTGACTTTATATATATATATATATACACACGCCATTAAATCTTGTTTTGGGATACTTGTTTTTTGGAGTCGACTTTGATTATGTAGTGTTTGAATGGCTGTATTTCTCTTCAACAAAATACAAGTATTGGCTTCTATTGACTTGTTCAGTGTTTGAATAAAGTACACGTATATATACATATAAAGAGGGGTAAGTATATTTCCTAAATTATAGGAGTCTATTTTTAGGGTATAGGGACTTTTTACCTATAAACAAAGAGTGTCAAACACTAAATTGATGTCTAACTTGGGTGTGACCTTATATATATACACCCATTAAATTTTGCTTTGTGACACTTGTTTTTTGGAGCCTACTTTGATTATGTATTACTTGAATGGTTGTATTTCTCTTGAATAAAGTACAAGTATTGCCTTGTATTGACTAGCTCAGTTTTTTAATAAAGTACAAGGATATATACATATAAAGAGGGGTAAGTATATTTCCTAAATTATAGGAGTTTACTTTTAGGATATAGGGACATTTCACCTACAAACAATGAGTGACAGACACTAAATTGATGTCTAACGTGGGTGTGATCTTTCATATATATATATATATATATATAAGCCATTAAATCGTGCTTTGTGACACTTGTTCTTTGGAGCTGACTTTGATTATGTATTGCTTGAATGGATGTATTTCTCTTGATACCTTGATTCTCCCTACTATTAAGCGTTGGCATCCTTCGGATTAAATGTTATTTAGTTTGAGATTACTAACAATTACCTAAAATTGTGGACTATTGACATAAACTTGTCTATATGGAAAAGTCTACTTAAATTAAACTTGTTGACTATTAAGGTTTGGAAACTAGTACAAGATGGGGGTGGGGGTCTTTAAGACTTTTTTTAAAGACAAAATTAACATTTTGTCTTAAAATTTTATTTAAGATTGATTTTATATTTTGTAGGAACATTTAAGAGCTTTTTTAGAACTAAATTAGTATTTCTTTTCAAATATCTATTTTATATTTATATTTATTTTTTAGTTATTTTTTTTAATGGAATAGTGATTTTTTGATTTTATGAAAAAAGGAAACAAAAATAAAGTTTTGCATGAATATTTTTCTAGTCCTAGCTTAGATAGTTCTCGAGCTTTTTTTAATCTTGTTCTTACAAATAAGAAAAGTTATGATTCTTGATGCATTTATGGTGAGAGATCACTAGTGATGACAGGTGCCACTTCGGTCATGGAGCGCCTTATATACTGGACAGACTTTTCCTCGGGAGAGGATCCTATCAAATGGGCACCGTCGGATGAGAGATCCAACGGTACCCATTTGACAGGCTCCCCTCCCGAGAAAAAGTCTGTCCAGTAAATAAAGATTGCCCTTAGGGCATGGGGTCATGCACTCATTATGCTCGACCATACCACCCTCCCCTATACCAACCCACTATACCAACCCACACAATTGTGTAGGTCAATTTGTTCAATGTTGTGTTTTTTTAATCATTCGTCTAAATTTTTAGGCTTTATTTCCAAAATCTTTCTTTGTAACTATGAATTCAAATGAGCTCAATTTATTTTCTTTTTCCAAATGAGTTGGTTTTCTACTATTTATCATAAAAATAGACTGGATGAGGCACCACCCAGTCTAAAATGCTACCAGTTAGGTATAAAATTGATATGATATCATTTTATGCTTTTTATTGATTTCTTAAAACCGTTTTCATAGTTTTTCCAGTATAAGATATAAAATGTTTTCAGAATATCACACCTACTAAGTACTATTTATCATAAAAATACACTGGATGAGGCACCAACCAGTCTAAAATGCTACCAGTTAGGTATAAAATTGATATGATATCATTTTATGCTTTTTATTGATTTCTTAAAACCGTTTTCATAGTTTTTCCAATATAAGATATAAAATATTTTCAGAATATCACACCTACTAAGTACTATTTATCTGAAAAATACACTAGATGAGGTGTCGCCCAATGAGATCATCCGCTATGATTAAAGAATTGTTCCGTAGTTGCTTTCCCCAGTTTGAATTATTATACTTAGTTAAAGTGTTTAGTAATTTTCTCACTCTCAAGACCATTGGGAAATGTGAAAAGACATAGGGCAGAATCTGCTTTCAACAACATGGCATTTCTCAAGCAATTTTACGCAATTCCACCTCAACCCTATTACCGAATACTTTTTTGCAATCTTAAATGCAATTGCTGCTTTTTTCTTGATAAAGGTTAATTATGAAGGTTAAAATATTTTGAATGAAGTTTTGCATATTTAAATCAGTTTGTTAGACAAAATTTCATAAAAAAAATTCAAAAATGATTGTAATAACTCAGGATTATCTGAGAAAATAAAACACATATTGAAGTTGTCACTTTCAAAAACAATATTTGGAGGCGTCAAATTCCTGGTTTTGTATAAACATACTATACATTTATGCCAAAACTAATTTTAAATACCACCTCTGTTAAAGTCATACTTGAACCTCCAATTGTTCGCTACATTGCACAATGAGAACCATGACTTATAACCCCATAGTGACAACTCCCAACTGTAGATTTCCTTGATTTAGTAGTAGATATAATCAGAATTGGTGTTAAGCCTCCATGAGTAGTCACCATTAAAAGTATGAATTAAAAAAGAGTGAACAGTTAGTGAATAAATGAGAACTTATAATGGGTAAACTCTAGTCTATCTAGAACACGGAGTTTAAATATTTTACACAAACTACAGGAAGATCAAGACCCTACATCAAAATTCAAGTTGTGTGTGCATTAGAACAATGCTTCCAAAGGGTTTCGGTTTAATTTTGGCTAACTCAACATAAATTTATCCATCAAAACTATGACTTTCTGTAAGGAAAGAGTTGATTCCCGAAACGTCTCCCAAACATACCTCTTTATCAAAAAATGCATATATAAAAAAAAAATTGCAAATATAATTCCTTTCACATAATAGCTGGCTATAATCTTCGTAAACATTCATCCTTAAGCTTTAAGAAGATAACCACATGGAATAATCCACAAGAAGAATCAACCTTTCGCAATTAAATCTACCTCTGTACCCAGAAGAGTTGTTTCTGCACTGAAACTGAATTTCCGCACTTCATTTTCCCCACTTTCACTTTCCCCCTTCTGCACCTGAAACTCGGAAATCGAAACTCAAATGTGTGAAGGAGCTTTCAACGGCCTTTCTGAATTCTGCATTCTGCACTTCTGCTTTCCACCTTCCGTACCTCGGAACTCAGAAATTGGAAACTCAAATGTGCTAATGAACTTTTAACGGCCTTTCCACCTTTCGCACTTCCTCTTTCTACCTTCCGCACTTCGGAACTCGGAAATTAGAAACTCAAATGTGCGAAGGAACTTTTAACGGCCTTTCCGCCTTTCGCCTTCTGCATTTTCGCTTTCCACCTTTCGCACTTTGGAACTCAGAAATTGGAAACTCAAACGTGCAAAGGAAATTTTAATGGCCTTTCCTCCTTCTTCCTTCCCCACTTCTGCTTTCCTCCTTCTACACTTTAGAACTCAGAAATCAAAAACTCAATGTGTGAAGTAACTTTTAACGACCTTTCCTACTTTCGCCTTCTGCTCTTCCACTTTCTGCCTTCTGCACTTCATATCATGCATCACAAAAGTCTTAATAAATTTAATACTTAAACTCTCTTTTCTACTTTCTGCCTTCTGCGAGGCAGATCACGGAACACTAAAATATTAGCATAATTACGTTGTAACTTTTCTATTCAGCCTTCCACTCTACAGACTGCGGAACACATAAATCTTAATAACATTAATCTTACACTCTTTCCTTACTCTTTCCTCCTTCTGCTATGTGCATCGCCGAACGCAGAAGTCTTAACTCCTTTACGGATTCAACTTAACCTTTTTTCTTTCTGCTTTCCGCTATGCCGATCGTGGATCACAGAACCTAAAATTTTGACGACCTTTACCTTCCTTTTTTGCTTTCCTCTTTCTGCTAGGCAAATCACAGAAAACACATTTTCACCTTGTCGCTTTGCAAACTTTCTCCTCTTTTCACCTCCCTCCTTTCGCCCTTCACAAGCGGATTCTGGGGTGTGGAACCACTTGAGGCAGATGCATTCGGACTTTGCAACCAGGATTTTATCCTCTTAGCTATAAGCAAAAGTATAAATAGATATGAGAAGCATGATAACGTAATCATTATAATCTACTTGAAATACTTACACTATCTTTCTGTATTTTTCTCAAGTGATCTCAAGCTTAAACCATTCAACACTTGGGCCTTCTACAAGGTTTTCTTAATTGGACCTTAGTAAGAGAACAATAAAGTCTCTAAAAATCATCATAGAACCATGGTTACCAAGGTTTAGAAGGGTCATGTATCCAAGAACAACCTCAGACCCCTAGAAAAGAGTTTGGCTTCTAAAACCACAGAGGCCATAAATAATCTCATCCGTACGCCTTCAGTTAAGCTAGAGAGATGCATTTTTTGGAAGACTATAACAACAGGCAACTTTCAATGAAGTAAAATGGAATAGGTGCATTACTACCTCCATGATCTACACATCCAATGCAATCATAACCGATTCTTAACCAAACATGAATTTACTTTTCCTTGGCGAAATATAAGACCCATAGACAAGGCATCAATCAAAGTAGGTGTATCATAACATTTATAAGTCATCTAACCCAAGCAATCATATTCATGCCAAATAGGGAATGATCACACACTAGTTCATGAGTTGTTCTCCCAGTCACAGACCTAGATTTTCTCTATATATCATTTTATCACCCAAATTCATACATACTCAAATATGTCGTGAACTCGTCGGTCAAGGGAAATCATACAGCATACAAAAACTCTATGTAGGGAAATAATCCCCCTTTTGAGTGACCAAACTTTCCAAAAGCAAAGCATAATCAGTCAAAAAGAACATGATGTCACTAGTTCATAAGCATCATTCCACAAGCAATAGCTAGCAAGGAAACTTCCAACCCATATGGAAACAATAACTAGTTTGATACATTCCCCATACTTCAGACCTTGGACACATGCAACAAGAAGCGATAAATTGCATTTTCATACTTAGGCAATCAACATGTTCCAAAAATAGAAAGCAAATGCATGTTCCTGGTATTCAAACGTAGGAAACCGTACACGTTCCAGATATAAACGAAGGAAACATAGAAGTAACAATAATTATAGCACATCTATGCATGTGAACCGACGTATCTAGAATTCACAAGCATGCAAGCCTTAAAACTTTTAATCCAATCAAGCAACCATGGTGCCGAAGGCATTTCACAGACAGTCAAAACAGAGTATGAGAACACACTCTCTCGTAATAAACCTTTTTATCAATACAGTAAATATGGCATTTATCATCAAAACAGAAGCATAAAACACATTCACACATCTGTGGATATACTCTGGTCTTGGTAAAATGTAGAAACGTCACAGCAGAAACGGAACCTGTTTGTAGCATGATCTGCAATGAAGAGGTAAAAACCATGTTCACCCAACCATAGATTAGGCATACAGGTTCCCTATGTCCTTAATCACCCTCGAGCTAATTATGCATGCCAAGAGTTGTGACAGTCAAAATCAAACCAATTCTCTAGTGAGGAATCTATTGTCTTACACAAACAATGTTTTCTTCAGCTTTCCTAACACAGGGTGCTTAGCCATCCGGCCCCATTTCTTCCAAAATCCTTCCCCCTTTATAGTTTTCTTTGTCAAGGTATTTTTCATCCCACAGAATCTCTGTTCCACTACATTTTTGTTTCCCCCAGGGTGGGTCTAGTACCATACTGTCCTTTCCACACCAGGTGCAACTTCTTGAGTATGACCCTTGACGTCCCCACTCTTGCATGCATAATTTCTCATTCAACGTGGTTGTCCCTATCATTCAAATATTTATTCCAAGCATAACATTTCAGTTTCATTTGTCCTCCAAGGACCTAGCGATGGTTTCGTGAACCATCCAACTAAATAAAGTAATAATATAATTATTACTTAAAATGTTTGTGTATTGGGGGATATTACATCCTTCCTCTTTTATTGCAACATTGTCCACAGTGTTCTTAGTCCTGAGGACATAACTCCTGATTCCTTTCTATCGAGTGTTACGTACAGACTTCTTATTTTAGCATATCCTTGTTGACTTCACTGGTTCATTCTCTTTGTCTATCTATTTCATCTTGGCCTCTATTCATGCAGACACAAATTTCAGAAGGTTTGATGCAAATTTACATCTTGGTCAGAGAATCACCCTCTTTGGTACCCCACTAAGTTGGAATACCTCTTTCAGGAAGTCTCTCTACAATATCAACAGTTCCATTAGTTGACTCTACAGAAGTTCAAGAGCGATTTTCTTAACTTCTTCCACTACTACAACCATAATCAGATCATGTTTCTTTTGCATTAATGGAAAACCTGTGATGAAATCCAAGGATTTTTACCTCACATTTTCCCTAGTAATTGGTATAGTTCATAACAAACCTGCTAGATATAGACGTTCAGTCTTCACCTGTTGACACCCCAATCCATTAGATAAATATTTAATTAATTCTACCTCCATTTTGGGCCAACGGATTTGGCATCTTGAGGCTGTTATCATCCTTTCATAGTCAGGGTGTCCTGTAAAAGGAGGCTGGTGCATCTAATTTCCATTTAACAATTGCAACCTTGCAACATCATGCATGTATAATCACATAAAATCAACAAGACAATGCTAAACAACCGATTTCCTATTGGCATTTTCAGCTCAATAATCAACATTTTCCCTAAGGAAGGTTTTTACCCCCATCTCACATGCATGACATACAAGTCTGCAGTTCACATGAGAGGTCATCATAAGGAAAATTTCTGTCATAAAAAAATATTTAGATATATTTCACACATAAATTAAATTTCCTAAACATAAGGTCCTTGAACTTCGTTTGTCTCCTGCAGACCATAATACATGGTTTCCTGCAATATCTCACCTGACATTTCTCCTAAACATCAAACAACCAATGATATTGATAATCAAATCAAATTATGAATTTACAATTATGTCTCCTACAAAAATTGGATTTTGCCACCATGAGGCCCTTCCTCATATTGTTTGGCTTTGGTAAGTGGAATCTCTTACCCCTATCACTTACACTTTGCTTCCCAAAACCTGGACATCCACACATAACATGTCATCTTAACACATTTCTAGAATGGAAAAATTTCAGAACTGAAATTTACATATATGTTCTGTTCACAATTAGATTCCACCATAATGAGACCCTTCTCATAATGTTTGGTCTTTGCACGTGGTTGATTGTGTCTTTACTTTATGGGACATGCCCATACTGCCTGCAATTAGAAACTTCCAATTATCCAAGCAATTGTGAGCATCCCTGCATACCATCCTTTCATCGTAAGAATTACAATGATCCTCAAAATTACAACATGTAGTACTATACAGTTATTTTATATGCATCATTAAAGTTTCGAGGTATTTCTACCTAATTTTATAACACTCATGATTTCACAATCATGCTCCATACCATTTTTTCCTTCCAACAGAGCATTCCATCAACCATGACTACCTTTTTACTTGCAATTCTCTCCCTTGTATTCATAGGGGTTCATGAACTGATCTCATAACTGCCAATAACTCTATCAATTTATATTTTAAAGGACTTGCAATGCAGTAGGTATATCACAACCATACATTCACCAAATGCATCTTGTATGTATCCACACATACCTTGGCCTAAAAACTCCAAGCTCTCCTTGGATGCATTCTTCTTTCAGAAGTTCTGACATAAGTATATAATCTTGAGGGTCATCTCTTCATGGAACTAAAAGTTCACATGCAAGCCTCCTCAACCTATATATATATATATATATATATATATATATATATATATATTACTCAACCGATACTATAGAAATTAACACCTCTTTGGGTGCTACATGGCAGTTCTGTTCTAGAGCCTAACACCTCTTCTGGGTGCTCACTGGTAGCTCTATCGTACCAAGCTCAGGCGTTTCCTTTCCAGAAACCATAATACCTAGGGGTTATTCTCTTCATGGAGTCCCCACTCCTATGATATTCCCCTTATGCAGCATGAATATGTGCGGAAAGAAGTTTAGCCATATGGCTTATGCCTGGACATCCCCAATGATGCATACTGGTGCCTAGCTGGACAGGGGAAAGCTATGTATCCCAAGTAAATCCTTACGAAAATCTATGTACCCAAAGTACATCCTTCCTTCTTATACAACTTTTTCAACCTTTTCGTATCATTACCATTACAAGGTTTGTGTACGTGCAGCTATTCCACCAGTACTAAATCACAAATATCCTTGCATTAGGAATTTGTATAGCATTAATATTTCCATCTATCATGAATATATTGTTTTCAGAACCGACACTTCTCATACTTAAATAGAATGCTCTTGACGTTATCAATTATCTACTATGATCCACCATAAATGTAATGGATTTAATTGATAACAACATCTTGTCAGTATTTCATGTTGATTTTAGATGTTACCTGATTAATTGGTCTCTTACCAAGGTTACACAACCTTAACACCAACCTATTGATCATAGATTTGTTGTCCTAGAATTTCTTCACAAGTCTATTGGTCACCTGCACGGTATCACCAACATCTCCAACCATGCTTCCATGCCATTGGTCCTGCAATTATTTTCATTGATCATATTATCACAGACAACAATAATTATCAGTGGTGGTTTAGTGCATATGTAAAACTCCACAAATTTTTTCCACTATGCAAAATCATATGCATGCAAAACATCTTCATCTGCACTATACCACATATTTTAATATGCCTACTAGTGCATTAGCATTTGGACCTATCAAATATCTTGCACTCCCATCATTCCTATGCCAAACTTTTTGTACGTGGAATTTCCTAAAATATAAATATATTGGCAAGAGAAGAGTTGACTTATCATAGCGGGAAACTCCCTTTTCCTCATAATGGTCGATCTAATTTCATGGCTTTTCTAGGAAGACATCTATAGCATAACAGATCTGGTCCTCGACAATTTATATGGGAACACTCCCCTTGGGGCATCGTGAAAGTCTAACGCTTCAAGATTTATCTTGCGAAATCATTCCTCAGCCGTAGAGCTGGTTCTACCACGATATTATCCTTCAACATAGGCATGTAATTTAGGCTTTGTTTATCATCGATCCTTGCATTGATCGATCGTTTATTCCATAACCTGCAACAAGGAATTATATGCATTCCATAGTTTCCTTAGCAATATACTTTTAATAGGGTCCCAAGAATACTCTCCCTTTTAAGCAATCCATGCCCATCATCATTTACACATTCATATGCATGTCTACTAAGGGTAATCTTTGCATATTATACATGAATCATCATTAGCTTTCATGATCCGCAAGGTTCCAGTATTCCTATTTGTCCTATTCACTTGATAGGTAAACTTATTACTTCACGGGAACCAATTTACTTATAGTGTATATACCTTTTTATAATTATTTTTCTTGCAAGCACCTTTCTGGTTTTTTCTCTCTCTTGGATGTCCAATCAAAACACACCGAGTGTTAACGGTACCCTCAAATTAGAGGTAATACTTTCAAATTATGCCTTATGGTTTTTTATTTTCTCTTCATATTCATCAAACAAGATCAGTTACATTTCATTTAGCCCTAGTGGTTGGTTGAACTAACTAGTGTTTTGTATGCTTTACCTTGGTGCATTGGCAGAGCTTCATCATCTTTGGGGTGTTGCAACTCATGTGGCTCCTGGATCACTTAATATAGCAGCGGTGGGGTTATAAATATTACCTTCCCATTCCCCATTTTCCCACAATTTGCATCCCAACAAGGTATTAGATAAATATGCATGGGTTTCATTTTCAAGAAAGCCACCCGAGTCAAGTTTGATCAGCTACACGATTAGTACTTATTCTTCAACAGTGATATAAAGACTGCCACTAAGTCATTGCTAGTGCCCCTTCATTACAGCCACCAGATATCTTTCTAGTGGATATCACAAGGGAACCTATATTCAAAATACTTGCAACATGCAATGCTATGTTATATCCAACAGTTCCCATTAACTGAGACTCAAAAGGGCATAACAACATATCACTTTTTACCTTAGCATAATTCTTCACATAAATTATTCAAGAAGCCATTATTTATTAACTATAATTAGTCATACAATGACTATCACACATATCTGATCATCAATTCATAATATATTAACCTATTTCAGTCCTATATCAATCATGTAATGTCTACCAAAGACAAGCATTCATGCATCAATCACCATACAAGAATCCCTTGTAGCACATCATTCAACTGATCATCCATCATACATCCATTGATCAGAATCCATCAATTTAATACACAACTAGAGTACATAACCAGGACTCATCAAGCAAAATATGGTTATCATTTAGCAAAAGGTAGGCATTACCTTAGTGTGCTTTAGCGAAACTCAATGTTCCCAAAAGGAATCAGGGTTGAAACCTATGGCTCTATTTTAAAAATTTCAAACAAAACTATTATGGTTAGAACAAAGTTTCTCCATATTGCAGCGAAACTAGATGTTTCTAAAAGGTGATAGGGTTGAAACCTGTAGCTCTGATACCATATGTAACGTCTTCCAAACATACATCTTTATCAGAAAATGCATATATAAAAAAAATTGTAAATATAATTCCCTTCACATAATAGTTGGCTTTAATCTTCATAAACATTTATCCTTAAGATTTAAGAAGAAAACCAAATGGAAAAATCCATAAGAAGAATCATCCTTCCACAATTAAATATACCTCTATACCCAAAAGAGTTGTTTTCGCACTGAAACTGGATTTCCTCACTCCACCTTCTGCACTTTCTCTTTCAGCCTTCCACACCTCAGAACTCAAAAATCGGAACTTAAATGTGCGAAAGATATTTCAATGGCCTTTCCACCTTTCACCTTCCGCACTTCCGCTTTCCTCCTTCTTCCCTTTAGAACTTGGAAATCGGAAACTCAAATGTGCAAAGGAACTTTTAATGGTCTTTCCACCTGCCGCCTTTCAAACTTCCGCTTTTCTCCTTTCACACTTCGTAACTCAGAAATCGGAAAATAAAATGTGCAAAAGAAATTTTAACAACCTTTCCTCCTTCCACCTTCCACACTTCCTCTTTTCGCCTTCCGCACTTTGGAACTCGGAAATCAGAAACTCAAATGTGCGAAGGAACTTTTAATGGCCTTTCCGCCTTCCGACTTTCGTACTTCCGCTTTCCACCTTTCGCACTTCGAAACTCGAAAATCGAAAACTCAATGTGCAAAGAAACTTTGAACGGCTTTTCCGCCTTTCGCCTTCTGCTATATGGATCGTGGAATGCAAAAATATTAGCATAATTATGTTTTAAATTTTCTATTCTTCCTTCTGCTCTACGAATTGCGGAACGTGGATATCTTAATAACTTTAAGCTTACACTCTTGCCTTCCGCTATGCAGATCACGGAACGCAGAAGTCTTAATTCTTTTAAGGATTTAACTTAACCTTTCTTCTTTCCATTTCCACTATGTGGATCGTGGAACCTAACATTTTGACGACATTTACCTTCCTTTTCCTCTTTCCGCTTTCCACTAGGCGGATCGCGAATCGCAAAAAACACATTTTCACCTTGGCTTTTTGCAAACTTTCTCATCTTTCTGCCTCATGTGTTCTGCCCTTCATAGGCGGATTCCAGGGTGCGGAACCACTTGAGGTAGATGCATTTGGGCTCTACAACCAGGACTTTAGCCTCCAAGCTCTAAGAAAAAACATAAATAGATATGAGAAGAATGATAGCGTAATCGTTGTAATCTACTTGAAATCTTAAAACTATGTTTGTGTGTTTTCCTCAAGTGATCTCAAGCTGAAACCATTCAGCACTTGGGACTTATACATGGTTTTCTTAACTGGACCTTAGTAAGAGAACAATAAAGTCTCTGAAACTCATCTTAGAACAACAGATACCAACGTTTAGAAGGGTCGTGTACCCAGGAACAACCTCAGAAACCTATAACAGAGTTTGGCTTCTAAAACCACAGAGGCCATAAATCAGCACAGTACTATGCCTTCAGTTAAGTAGGAGAGATGCATTTTTAGAAAGACTATAGGAACATGAAGCTTTCAATGAAGTAAAACCAAGTAGCTACATTACTTCCTCTATGATATATGCATCCAATGAAATCATAACCAAATCTTAACCAAACATGAATACTTTTCCTTAGCGAAATATAAGACCCATATATAAGGCATCATTCAGAGTAGGTGTATCGTAACATTTATAATCAATCTAAAACCAAAAATCCTAGTCATGCCCAATAGGGTATGATCACAGACTAGTTCATGAGCAGTGCTCCCAGTCACAGACCTGAAGTTTCTCTATATATAATTTTATCACCCACATTCATACATACTCAAATATGCCCTGAATTCATTCACCAAGGGAAATCATACAGCATACAGGTAACTCTGTGCAAAGCAACAATCCCCCTTTTGAGTTACCAAACTTTCCAAAAGCAAAGCACAATCAGTCAAACAGAACATGATGGAACCAATTCATAAGAATCATTCCACAAGTAATAGCTAGCAAGGAAACTTCCAAGCCCTATAGCAGCAATAACTAGTCTAATACATTCCCCATACTTTAGACCTTGGACACAAGCAACAAGAAGATATAACTGGCATTTTCACACTTGAGGAAATCAACATGTTCCAAAAATAAAAAGCAAATGCATGTTCCTCATATTGAAATATAGGCAACCATACACGTTCCAGATATAAACTCAGGCAACATAGCAATAACAGTTAGTAGACCACATCTATGCTTGTAAACTGGCATATCTATAATTCACTAGCATACAATCCTTAAAATTTTTAATCCAATAGAGAAACCATAGTGCCAAAGGAATTTCACAAACAATCAGAATAGAGTATGAGCACACACTGGCTCATAATCAACCTTTTTATCAATACACTAAATCTTGCATTTATCATCAAAACAGAAGCATGGAAAAACACATTCACACATCTACGGATATACTCTGATCTTGGTAAAATGTAGAAACGTCAAACCAGAAATGGAACCTGTTTGTAGCATGATCCGCAATGAAGAGGGAACAACCACGTTCCACGCAACCATAGATTAGGAATAGAGGTTCCCTCTATCCTTAATCACCCCCGAGCTAATTATGCATTCCAAGAGTGGTAACAGTCCAACTCAATCCAATTCTCCAGTGAGGAATCTCTTATCTTACACAAACAACGTTTTCTTCAGCTTTCCTAGCACAGAGTACTCAGCCAGCCAGCCCCCTTTCTTCCAACATCCTTCCCCTTTTATATTTTTCTTTGTCTAGGTATTTTGCACCCCACAGAATCTCTCTTCCACTGTGTTTTTGTTTCTCCTAGGGTGGGTCTAGCACCATAATGGCCTTCCCATGCCTGGTGCAACTTCCTGAGTATGACCCTTCACGTCACCACTCTCGCATGCATAATTTATCATTCAAGGTGGTTGTCCCTATCATTCAAATATTTATTCCAAGAATAACGTTTCAGTTACATTTATCCTCCAAGGACGTGTCGATGGTCTCGTGAACTGGCCAAACAAATAAAATAATAAAATAATTATTACATAAAATGTTTGTGTATTGGGGCATATTACATCCTTCCCCCCTTATTGCAACACTGTCCACAGTGTTCTTAGTGTTCATGACATAACTCTTGATTCCTTTATGTCCAGTCTTGCGTACAGACTTCTTATTTTAGCATATCCTTGTTGACTTGACATGTTCATTCTCTTTGTATATCTATTTCATCATGGCCTCTAGTCCTGTAGACACAAATTTCAAAACCTTTGATGCAAATTTACATCTTGGTCAGAGAATCACCCTCTTTGGTACCCCACTAAGTTGGAATACCTCTTTCAGGAAGTCTCTCTGCAATATCAACAGTTCCATTAGTTGACTCTACAAAAGTACAAGAGAAATTTGCTTAACTTCTTCCAATACTACAACCATAAACAAATCATGTTGCTTTTCCATTAATGGCAAACCTGTGATGAAATCCAGGTATTTTTACCTCCCATTTTCCCCAGGAATGGGCATAGTTCATAACAAACCTGCTAGATATAGGCATTTAGTCTTCACCTGTTGACACCCCAAGCCATTAGATAAATAATTAATTAATTCTACCTCCATTCAGGGCCAACAGATTTGGCTTCCTGAGGATGTTACCATCCTTTGTTAGCCAGGGTGTCCTGCATAAGGAGGCTTGTGCATCTCATTTCCATTTAACAATTGCAACCTTGCAAAATCATGTATGTATAATCACATAAAATCAACAAGACGATGCTAAAAAACTGATTTCTTATTGGCATTTTAATCTCAATAATAAAAATTTTCTGCTAGGCGTGTTTTTCCCCCATCTTACCTGCATGACATACAAGGTTGCAGTTCACATGAGAGGTCATCATAAGGAAATTTTCCATCAAAATATTTTTTCAGATCTATTTTATACATAAATTAAATTTCCCAAAATTAAGGTCCTTGACCTTTGGTTGACTCCTACAGACCATAATACCTGGTTTCCTGTAATATCTCACCTAACATGTCTCCCAAAAATCAAACAACCAATGATATTGATAATAAAATCAAATTATGATTTTACAATTCTGTCTCCTACAAAAATTGGATTTTTCCACCATGAGGCCCTTCCTCATATTGTTTGACTCTGGTAAGTGGAATCTGTTACCCCTATCACTTACACTTTGCTTCCCAAAACCTGTACATCCACACATAACATGTCATCTTAACACATTTCTATAATGGAAAATTTTCAGAACTGAAATTTACATATATGTTATGTTCACAATTAGATTCCACCGTCATGAGACCCTTCTCATAACATTTAGTCTTTGCACATGGTATATTCTGTCTGTACTTTATGGGACATGCCCATATTGACTGCAATCAGAAACTTCTAATCATCCAAGCAATTGTGAGCATCCCTGCATACCATCCTTTCATCACAAGAATTACAATGATCCTCAAAATTGGAACACATAGTACTATACAATTACTTTATATGCATTATTAAAATTTCAAGGTATTTCTACCTTATTTATGCAAATAAAATATAACACTCATGATTTCACAATCATGCTCCATTCCATTTTTTCCTTTCAACGAAACATTCCATCAACCATGAATACCTTTTTACATGCAATTATTTCCCTTGTATTCATAGCAGTTCATGAAGTGATATCATAACTACCAATAACTATATCATTTTAGCTTTCAAAGGACATGCGATGCAGTAGGTATATCACAACCATGCATTCACCAAATGCATCTTGTATGTATCCACACATACCTTAGCCTCAAAGCTCCAAGTGCTCCTTGGATGCATTCTTCTTTCAGAAATTCTGACATGAGTATATATACCTGAGGGTCATCTCCTCATGGAACTACAAGTTCACAGCTAGGTCTCCTCAACATGTATATATATTACTCAACCGATACTATAGAACCTACCACCTCTTTGGGTGGTCCGTGGAATTTATGGGTGCTCACTGGAAGCTCTGTCTTACCAAGATCAGGCGATTCCTTTTCGGACACCATAATACCTAGGGTTTATTCTCTTCTCGGATTCCCCACTCCCATGACAGTCCCCTTATGTGGCATGAATGTGTGAGGAAATAATTCTAACCATATGTCTGATGCATGGGCATCCCTAGTGATGCATATTGGTGCCTAGCTGACCGGGGGAAATCTATGTACCCCAAGTACATACTTTCGGCAAGCTATGTACCCCATGTACATCCTTCCTTCTTATACAACTTTCTCAACCTTTTCATATCATTTCCATTACCAGGTCTAGGTACCTACAGCTATTCCACTAGTAATAAATCGCAATCCTTGCATCAGGGATTTGTATAGCATCAATATTTCCATCTATCACAGATATATTGTTTTCAGAACTAGAACTTCTCATACTTACATAGCATGCTCTTGATGTTATCAATTATCTACTATGATCCACCATAAATGCAATGGATTTAATTGATAACAACATCTTGCCAGTATTTCATGTTGATTTTATATGTTACCTAATTGATTGGTCTCTTACCAGGGTTACACAACCCTAACACCAACCTATTGATCATAGATTTGTTGTCCTATCCTTTCTTCACAAGGTTGTTGGCCACCTGCATGGTGTCGCCAACATCTCCAACCATGCTTCAATGCCCTTGGTCCTACAATTATTTCCATTGATCATATTATAAGAGACAACAATAATTATCAGTGGTGGTTTAGTGCATATGTAAAAGTCCACAAAATTTTTCCACGATGCAAAATTATATGCATGCAAAACATCTTCATTTGCACTATACCACATCTTTCAATATTCCTACTAGTTCAAAAGCATCTGACCTATCAAATATATGACACTCCTAGCATTCCTATCCCAAAGTTTTTGTACATGGAATCTCCTAAAATATAAATATATTGGCAAGAGAAGAGTTAACTTATCATAGAGGGAAACTCCCTTTTCCTCAGAATGGTCGGTCAAATTTCATGGATTTTCTGGGAAGACATCTACAACATAATAGATCTATTCCTCAGCATTTTATATGGCGACACTCCCCTTGAGGCATCCTGCAAGTCTAGCGCTTCAGGATTTAGATTGCGGAATATTTCCTCAGCCATAGAGCTAGTTCTACCACGATCTTATCCTTCTACATAGGCACATACTTTAGGTTTTATTTATCATTGATCCTTGCATTGATCGATCACCGATTCCAGAACCCTGCAACAAGGCATTAGATGCATTCCATATTTTCCTTAGCAAGATACTTTTAACAGGGTCCCAAAGATACTCTCACTTTTAACCAATCCATGCCCATCATCATTTAGACATTCATCTACATGTCTACCAAGGGTAATATCATCATAATATAAATGAATCATCATTAGCTTTCATGATCCTCAAGGTTCCAGTATTCCTATTTGTTCTATTCACTAGATAGGTTACTTCACAGGAACAGATTTACTTACAATGCATATTCCGTTTTTTAAGTATATTTCTTGCAAGCACCTTTCTAGTTTTTTTTTCTCTTGGATGTCAAAGCAAAACACACCGAGGGTTAACCGTACCCTCAAATTAGAGGTAATACATTCAAATTATGCCTTATGGTTTTTCATTTTCTCTTCACATTCATTAAACAAGATCAATTACTTTTCGTTTAGCACTAGTGGCTGGTTGAACTAACTAGTGTTTTGTATGCTTTACCTTGGTGCATTAGCAGAGCTTCATCATCTTTGGGGTGTTGCAACTCATGTGGCTCTTGGATCACTTAATATAGCAACGGTGGGGTTAAAAATATTACCTTCCCATTCCCCATTTTCCCACAAGTTGCATCCCAACAAGGTATTAGATAAATATACATGGGGTTCAGTTTCAAGAAAGGCACCTGAGTCAAGTTTAATCAGCTACACGATTAGTACTTATTCTTCAATAGTGATATAAATACTACCACTAAGTCATTGCTAGTGCCCCTTTATTAAAACCACTAGATAACTTTCTAGTGGAGATCACAAGGGAAATTATATTCAAAATACTTTCAAGATGAAAAGCTATGTTATATGCAATAGTTCCCATTAACGGAGACTCAAAAGGGAATAACCACATATAACTTTTTTCCTTAGCATAATTCTTCACAGAAATTATTAAGAAGCCATTATTTATTAACTATAATCAGTCATACAGTGACTCTCACGCATACCTGATCATCAATTCATAATATCTTAACCTATTTCAGTCCTATATAATTCATGTAATGTCTAGCAAATACAACCATTCATGCATCAATCACCATAAAAGCATCCCTTCTAGAATACCATTCAACTCATCATCCATCATACATCCATTGATCAAAATCCATCAATTTAATACACAACTAGAGTACATAACCAGGACTCGTCAAGAAAAATATGGTTATCATTTAGCAAAAGGTAGTTATTACCTTGGTGTGCTTTAGTGGAACTCGATGTTCCCAAAAGGAGACATGGTTGAAATCTGTGGCTCTGTTTTAAAAATTCAAAACAAAACTTTTATGGTTATAACAAAGTTTCTTCATAATGCACCGAAACTAGATGTTCACAAAAGGTGAAAGGGTTGAAACCTGTAGCTATGATACCATATGTAACATCTCCCAAACATACCTCTTTATCGAAAAATGCATATATAAGAAAAAATTGCAAATATAATTCCCTTCACATAATAGCTGGCTATAATCTTCGTAAGCATTCATCCTTAAGCTTTAAGAAGATAACCACATGGAAAAATCTGCAAGAAGAATCAGCCTTCCGCAATTAAATCTACCTATGTACCTAGAAGAGTCATTTCCACGTTGAAAATGAAATTCTGCACTTCGCCTTCTGCATTTCCTCTTTCCGCCTTTCGCACCTTGGAACTCGGAAATCAGAACTCAAATGTGTCACGTCCTTTCTGCCTTCCACCTTCTGCACTTCCGCTTTCTGCCTTCCGCACCTTGGAACTCATAAATCGAAAACTCAAATATGCGATGGAACTTTTAACAACATTTCCTCCTTCCGCCTTCCACACTTTGGAACTTGAAAATTGGAAACTCAAATGTGTGAAGGAACTTTTAACATCATTTCCGCATTTTGCCTTCCACACTTCCTCTTTCCACCTTCCGCACTTCGAAACTCAAAAATCAGAAACTCAAATGTGCGAAGGAACTTTTAAAAACCACAGATTTTGGCTTCTAAAACCACATAGGACATAAATCAACACAGTCCTACGCCTTCAATTAAGTATGAGAGATGCATTTTTAGGAAGACTATAACAACATGAATCTTTCAATGAAGTAAAACCGATTAGGTGCATTACTTCCTCCATGATCTATGCATCCAATGAAATCATACCCAATTCTTAACCAAACATGATTACTTTTCCTTGGCGAAAGATAAGACCCATAGACAAGGCATCAATCAGAGTAGGTGTATCATAACATTTATAGGCTATCTATCCCAAGCAATCCTATTCATGCCAAATAGGGAATGATCACACAGTATTTCATGAGAAGTGTTCCGAGTCATAGACCTGGAGTGTCTCTATATATCATTTTATCAACCACATTCATGCATACTCAAATATTCCCTGAACTCATCCATCAAGGGAAATCATACATCATACAGGTAACTTTGTGCATAGAAAAAGTCCCCCTTTTGAGTTACCAAAATTTCCAAAATAAAAGCAAAATCAATCAAAAAAAACATGATGGCACTAGTTTATAAGCATCATTCCACAAGAAATAGCTATCAAGGGAACTTCCAAGTCCTATAGAAGCAATAACTAGTCTGATGCATTCCCCATACTTCGAACCTTGGACACAGGAAACAAGAAGCTATAACTTGCATTTTCATACTTCAGGAAATCAACATGTTCCAAAAATAGAAAGCAAATGCATGTTCCTGATATTCAAATGTAGGAAACTGTACATGTTTCAGATATAAACGCAAGAAAACCAGAGTAGGTGCATTATCAAATGTGCGAAGGAACTTTTAACAACCTTTTCGCCTCCCTCCTTCCGCACTTCAAAAATCAGAAATCGAAAACTGAAATGTGTGAAGGAACTTTTAACGGCCTTTCCTCCTTCCACGCTTCCTCTTTCAACCTTCCGCACTTCAGAACTCGGAAATCGGAAACTCAAATGTGCAAAGGAAATTTTAACAGCCTTTCCACATTTTGCCTTCCGCAACTTCCTCTTTTCGCCTTCCGCACTTGGGAACTTGGAAATAAGAAACTAAAATATGTGAAGGAAATTTTAACGGCCTTTCCTCCTTCCACATTTCGCACTTTCGCTTTCCTCCTTCCCCACTTTGGAACTTGGAATCAAAAACTCAAATGTGTGAAGGAACTTTTAACGCCCTTTCCGTCTTCCGCCTTCTGCACTTCTGCTTTCCACCTTTCGCACTTTGGAACTCAGAAATTAGAAACTCCATGTGCGAAGAAAATTTTAACGGCCTTTCCGCCTTCCACCTTCCTCTCTTCTGCTTTCCACCTTCCACACTTCATATCACAGATCCCGGAAGTCTTAATAACTTTAAGACTTAACCTTTCTTTTCCGCTTTTCGCCTTCCTCTATGCAGATCGCGGAATGTGGAATTCTTAGCATAATTACGTTTTAACTTTTCTATTCCTCTTTCTGCCTTCTGCTCTGCGGATTACAAAATGCGGAAATCTTAATAACCTTAAGCTTACACTCTTTCCTTTCTCTTTCTTCCTTCCACTATGCATATCATAGAATGGGGAAGTATTAACTCTTTTAAGGCTTTAACTTAACCTTTTTGCTTTATGTTTTCCGCTATGCGGATCATGGAACCTAACACTTGGACGACCTTTACCTTCCTTTTCCACTTTCCACTAGGCAGATCGCGGATCGTGGAAAACAAATTTTCACCTTGTTGCTTTGCAAACTTTCTCCTCTTTCTACCTCATGCCTTCTACCATTCATAGGTAGATTACGGGGTGCGGAACCGCTTGATGCATATGCATTCGGACTCTGTAACCAGGCTTTTAGCCTCCAATCTATAAGCAAAAGCATAAACACATATGAGAAGCATGATAGGGTAATCGTTGTAATCTACTTGAAATATTTACACTATCTTTCTGTGTTTTCCTCAAGTGATCTCAAGCTTAAACCATTCAGCACTTAGGCCTTCTACATATTTTTCTTAACTAGACCTTAGTAAGAGAACAATAAAGTCTCTAAAACTCATCATAGAACAACAAATTCCAAGGTTTAGAAGGGTCATGTATCAAGGAACAACCTCAAAACCCTATAATAGAGCTTGGCTTCTAAAACCATAGAGGCCATAAATCAACACAGTCCTCTGCCTTCAGTTAAGCAGGAGAGATGCATTTTTACAAAGACTATAGCAACATGAAATTTTCAATGAAGTAAAACCCAGTAGGTGCATTACTTCCCCCGTGATCTATGCATCCAAAGCAATCATAATCGATTCTTAACCAAACATGAATACTTTTCCTTAGTGAAATATAAGACCCATAGACAAGGCATCAGTCAGAGTAGGTGTATCATAACATTTATAAGCTATCTAAACTAAGCAATCCTATTCATTCCATATAAGGAATGATCATAGACTAGTTCATGAGCAGTGCTCCCAGTCACAAACCTGGAGTTGCTCTATATATCATTTTATCACCCACATTCATACATATTCAAGTATTCCCTTAACCCGTTCGCCAAGGGAAATCATACAACATACATGTAACTTTGTGCAGAGCAATAATCCCCCTTTTGAGTTACCCAAATTTCCAAAAGTAAAAGCACAATCAGTCAAAAAGAACATGATGGCACTAGTTCATAAGCATCATTCCACAAGTAATAGCTTGCAAGGAAACTTCCAATCCCTATAGCAGCAATAACTAGTCTGATACATCCCCCATACTTCAGACCTTGGACAGAGGAAACAAGAATCTATAACTTGCATTTTCCTACTTCAGGTAATCAACATGTTCCAAAAATATAAAGCAAATGCATGTTCCTGATATTCAAATATAGGAAACCGTACACGTTCCAGATATAAATCCATGACACATAGAACTAACAGTTAGTAGACCACATCTATGCATGTAAACCGACGTATCTAGAATTCACTAGGATGCAAGCCTTACAAATTTTAATCCAATAGACAAACCATAGTGCCGAAGGAATTTCAAAGACAGCCAGAATAGAGTATGAGCACACCTTGACTCGTAATCAACCTTTTTATCAATACTCTAAATATGGCATTTATCATCAAAACAGAAGCATGGAAAAACACATTCAGACATCTGTGGATATACTCTAATCTTGGTAAAATGTAGAAATGTCAAACCAGAAATGGAACTTGTTTATAGTATGATCCGCAATGAATAGGGAACAACCACATTCCACCCAACCATATATTACGCACAGAGGTTCGCTCTGTCCTTAATTACCCCTAAGCTAATTATTCATGCCAAGAGTGGTGACAGTCAAACTCAACCCAATTCTCTAGTGACAAATATATTGTCTTACACAGACAACGTTTTCTTCAGCTTTCCTGACACAGAGTACTTACCTAGCTCGCCCCCTTTCTTCCAGCATCCTTCCCCTTTTATAGTTTTCTTTGTCTAGGTATTTTGCAGCCCACTAAATCTCTCTTCCACTTCATTTTTCGTATCCCCCAGGGTGGGTCTAGCACCATACTGGCCTTCCCACTCCTGGCGCAACTGCCTCAGTATGACCCTTCATGTCCCCACTCTCGCATGCTTAATTTCTCATTCAACGTTGTTGTCCCTATCATTCATATCTTTATTCCAAGCATAACGTTTTAGTTACATTTTCCCTCCAAGGACCCGTCAATAGTCTCACGAACCATCCAAACAAATAAAATAATAAAATAATTATTACATAAAATGTTTGTGTACTGGGTGATATTACATCATTCCCCCCTTATTGCAACACTGTCCACATTGTTCTTAGTCTTTAGGACATAACTCTAGATTCCTTTATGTCTAGTCTTGCATATAGACTTCTTATTTTAACATATCCTTTCTGAATTGACTGGTTCATTCTCTTCGTCTATCTATTTCATCTTGCCCTCTAGTCTTGCAGACACAAATTTCAAAACGTTTGATGCAACTTTACATCCTGGTCAGAGAATCACCCTCTTTGCTACCCCACTAAGTTGGAATACCTCTTTTAGGAAGTCTCTCTACAATATCAACAGTTCCATTAGTTGACTCTACAGAAGTACAAGAGAAATTTCCTTAACTTCTTCCACTGCTACAACCATAATCAGATCATGTTTCTTTTGCATTAATGGCAAACCTGTGATGAAATCCAATGATTTTTACCTCCCATTTTCCCCAGGAATGGGCATAGTTCATAACATACCTACTAGATATAGACGTTCAGTCTTCACTTGTTGACACCCCAAGCTATTAGATAAATAATTAGTTAATTCTACCTCCATTGAGGGCCAACAAATTTGGCTTCCTGAGGTTGTTATCATCCTTTGGTAGTCAGGGTGTCTTGCATAAGGAGGCTTGTGCATCTCATTTACATTTAACAATTGCAACCCTGCAACATCATGCATGTATAATCACATAAAATCAGCAAGACGATGCTAAACAACCTATTTCTTATTTGCATTTTCAGCTCAATAAACATTTTCCCTAAGGCATGTTTTTCCCCCATCTCACCTACATGACATACAAGCCTGTAGTTCACATGAGAGGTCACCATAATCCATTAAAATTATACTCATGAAGGCACATGTATTTCTTATGGAGAAAATATATTGAATAAGAAATCATTTAGTAAAGAGGAATTCACTTCTCATTTTGAAGTATCAATTATGAAACTCACAATACATATAACAAAAGGATAGATAATGCATGATATAACCATCTAAGGGAATTCAACACATGTTACGAGTGTGTTTCTCATCAACAACTAATCACCAATAATAATAAAAAATCAACAATTATCCATGAAGTGGTGATCATTGTATACAAAATAGCAATAACATATAAAAAGGCTATCATTCACAATCAACCATAACATTTTCCATCATAAACAACCAAAACTAAAATTCTTACAGAGTAACAACCATGCAACAATAAATATTACAATATAATTTCAATTCTCCCACTCACAACCGGGTTGTGGGCCTAAAGCCCATTTGTCATTTTAAAATGATGATATATAGTTTCAATTCTCCCACTCACAACCCTGACGGTTCTGGGCCTAAAGTCAATTTGTCATTTTACTGAAAAAAATCTAACACAAAATACAGATTTTGACACTACTAAGCTACAACAAAATATATGAGATGGTGAAACAAATAATAGATTAGAAGCCTAAACATTAAGAGATTGGGAATCAATTTCTTACTTCACATGCATCATAACAAATCAGGATGAAACCCCCCAGGATTGGGAGTACTTGCCTCAGCCCGACGAAGTTGCAATGTGAGAGCATAATTATTTACCTTTGAAACCCTTATCTGCTCTTCACTTTCTGATACAAGTTCCTTCAGACGCTTCAATTCAAGCCCTCTTTCCTCATGCTGCGTCTGATGCTGGTGCTGTATGACAACAGCTCGCTTTAGAATGCTATTCTCATGAGAAACACTTTCGACTTGTTCCCTCAACACTGCATTTTCCTGTTGCAAGCTTTCAACATTAGTAAAATCTCCTGCGGTGCGACTAAGTATAGTCTTTTCAAGTGCCTCCAATAATGTTGAAACACGTAATCTTGCATCATCCACATCTGAGGAATTCTGCATCTCTCGCAAAAGAAACCCCACCCACTCACAACCATTCGCTGGAACTGGAATGTTTGCAGGTGCATGTGGCTCCGGATTTGGATCAGCGATCAGAATCCTCGGGGGAGAATTATAATGGATTGGCGACTTAGGATGATAAGTGCGGAGCCTCTTGGAGGTGGGTGGCGGTGTATTTTCTGCGTCTTCTTCATAAGCAACTACTGACCTCTTTCGAGATACTAGCAATGTGCCAGACATGGTTTCGCCTCGCCTTCTTCCAAGTCTCCCTTTGTAAGTACTGCGGCTCAATCTACAATTTCAATTGCGGCTCAATCTACAATTTCAATTGGTGACTTGAAAAAATCGTTGAGTTCACCGTGGTGTATGTTCAAGGTTTAAAGTATAATCAGAAAATATTTAGTGTTTCAATAAAGTACAAGTATATATACATATAAAGAGAAGTAAGTATATTCCCTAAATTATTTAGGGGTTTATTTTTAGGGTATAGGAACTTTTTACCTACAAACAAAGAGTGTGAGACATTAAATTGATCTCTAATTTGGATGTGACCTTTTATATATATATATACACGTCATTAAATCTTGTTTTGGGACACTTGCTTTTTGGAGCCGATTTTGATTATGTAGTGCTTAAATGGCTATATTTCTCTTGAATAAAGTACAAGTATTGGCTTCTATTGACTTGTGCAGTGTTTGAATGAATAAAGTACAAGTATATATACATATAAAGAGGGGTAAGTATATTTCCTAAATTATAGGAGTTTATTTTTAGGGTATAGGGACATTTTACCTACAAACAAAGAGTGTCAAACATTAAATTGATGTCTAATTTGGGTGTGACCTTATATATATACACCCATTAAATCTTGCTTTGTGACACTGGTTCTTTGGAGCCTACTATGATTATGTATTACTTGAATGGTTGTATTTCTCTTGAATAAAGTACAAGTATTGCCTTGTATTGACTTGTTCAGTTTTTGAATAAAGTACAAGGATATATACATATAAAGAGGGGTAAGTATATTTCCTAAATTATAGGAGTTTACTTTTAGGATATAGGGACATTTTATCTACAAACAAAGAGTGACATACACTAAATTGATGTCTAACGTGGGTGTGATCTTATATATATATATATATATATGCAACCATTAAATCTTGCTTTGTGACACTTGTTCTTTGGAGCCGACTTTGATTATGTATTGCTTGAATGAATGTATTTTTCTTGATACCTTGATTCTCCCTAATATTAAGTGTTGGCATAGTTCGCATTAAATCTTATTTAGTTTGAGATTACTAACAATTACCTAAAATTGTGGACTATTGAGATAAACTTGTCTATATGGAAAAGTCTACTTAAATTTAACTTGTTGACTATTAAGGTTTGGAAACTAGTACAAGATGGGGGTGGGGTCTTTAAGACTTATTTTAAAGACAAAATTAACATTTTGTCTTAAAATTTTATTTAAGATTGATTTTATATTTTGTAGGAACATTTAACAGGTTTTTTTAGAACTAAATTAGTATTTCTTTTCAAATATCTATTTTATATTTTTAGTTATTTTTTAGTTATTTTTTTTAATGGAATACTGATTTTTTGATTTTATGAAAAAAGGAAACAAAAATTAAGTTTTGCATGAATATTTTTCTAGTCCTAGCTTAGATAGTTCTTGGGCTTTTTTTAATCTTGTTCTTACAAATAAGAAAAGTTGTGATTGTGACCATTAGAAAATCCAAGAAGCCTCCCTTAGAAGAGTCTGGGGATCCGGGGACCTATACTCCCCTTTTGACTAGACTTAAGCAGGTGGCTAGACATACTCATGTACCTCCCCTATTCCTTCTCAGGTTCTTAGAGCAAGCACACCTACGAAGACCTCATCCCCATGAAAATTATGTACATGAACATTCGGGGTTAAAGCAAACATTAAAGGTCTGTCTAAGACTTTTAAGATTATTAATTGCTATCAGCCATATACTCAAAGGACTACTTTCTGGAATAATTTGGTGGTGGGAGGTCTACTTCGATATCCTAATATTCTTTTGGTGGGGGACCTTAATTTTACCATATCTTCTTCTGAAGTATGGGTTTGTAAAGCCAGGATGGATCCCTTGGCCCCCTTTTTCTCTCAGCTCATTTCATGCAACAAGCTGGTGGATCTTGCTATGAATATTCCCAGTCCCACTTGGAGAAATGGGCTCTCGGGGGAGGCTGGTATCAGTAAAAGGTTGGATAGATTCATTTTATCTGAATCCCTTCTCACTTGTCTCTCTTGCTACAGGACTTGGGCTACCCCTTCTGATGTATCTAATCATTACCTTATTTGTCTGGAATGGGGTTCTAAAAATTGCTCACAAGGTTGGCCCTTTAAATTTAATAGGGCTTGGCTTATGGAGGAGGATTTTGCTTAGTTGGTCTTGTCCTCACGGAAGTCCCCTCTGGTTTTGGACAAATTTAGTCATATGGATGTTCTCACTCTTAAGCTTCACATACTTAAGTGTATTGTCAAGGCCTGGGAGAAGGTAAAGAATCTGGAAAGAAAGCAGCAGATTTTGGAAATAAATGAAGGTATTTCTAATGTCTTAGAGGAAGACTCTAGTATCATTTTGGCTTCCAATGTTGACAAATTGAAAACACTTCAAGATAGGAAGGATAAATTCTGGGCTCATGAGATAACTACTCAAAGGTTGAAGAGTAGGGTTCAGTGGATAAAGGAAGGGGATGCAAATACTAAATTTTTTCACTCTTTTGCAACTGCTATAAGGAATACTAATACTATTTGGTCTCTAAATGATTTGGAAGGCAACTCTATCTCTGAGGACCCTGCACTTAAAAGGCTTGGTAAACAACACTTTAGTGATCTCTTTGGTGATGACAATTCTACAAATATTGCTGATCAACTTAGAGTTATTAGACTCTTTCTGAACATGACTACGGATGACAATATTGCTTGTTTCCTTAAGCCCATTTCTGGTCTGGAGGTTGAAGCTCTACTTAAAGGTTTTAAGAAGGACAAGAGCCTGGGACCCAATGGGTGGCCTGTCAAGTTCTTTCTGGATTTTTTTGACCTGGTGGGGGAGGACTTGGTATTGGCAGTGGAGTAGGCTAGATTGCATGGAAAAATTTCTGGGGCCTTGAACTCTACTTTCCTGACCCTGATACCTAAGTGTGAAAAACATGTGTCCTTTGCTGAATTCTGGCCCATATCCTTATGTAATCTGGTTTACAAGGTCATCTCCAAGATTGTTGCTCTTAGACTAAAGCCTATCCTTAACAGATCCTTATCTGCCCAACAATTTGGCTTTCTCAAGGATAGACAGATAACTGAACCTGTGGGCATTACCCAAGAATTATTACATTCCATCAAGACCAAGAATTCCAATGTCTTGGTTCTTAAACTGGACCTGGTTAAAGCTTTTGATAGAGTAAATTGGACTTTCATAAAACTTTTGCTTATTCAGATAGGTATTCCCATTCTGGGTGTTAATTGGATAATGGGTTGTGTTTCTAGTTCATGCTTTGTTGTTTTAGTTAATGGCTCTCCCTTGGACTTTTTTCCTGCTTCCAGGGGCTTACAGCAAGGTTGTCCGTTGTCACCCTTGTTATTCCTACTGATTATTGAGAGCCTCAGCCGTATTATTTTGGATGCTCAGCAAAAAGGTCTTATCAAGGGCTTCCAGTACTCTCCCGACCTGTCGATGACACACTTGTTATTTGTTGATGACGTTATCTTAATTGGTGTTGGTACTGTTGATGAATGGAGTGCTTATAAAGATGCACTGGATTTATTCTACTCTACCTCGGGGATGACTGTTAGCATGGAAAAATCATCCTTTCTCTATCAAAATGTGAATGCTAATATCAGGAATAAAATTGCTGAGCTGCTTCCTTTCAGGATGACCCCCCTCTCTGATGGTTTTAAGTATTTGGGTTATCGTCTAAAACCACTAGGGTATCATACCTCGAATTGGAGATGGATGATTGAATTATTTGAAAAAAAGATACAAAACTAGACTTACAGGTTTCTCTCTCTTGGTGGAAGGGTCACTACTACATTTCAATCCAAAATCAGACGGTTAATTCCGACGGCGCGTGGATTTCTCTTTTTAAACCTACCAAAAATCACAAAGTTAAATTTTTTTTTTGTAAATGTAACCACCAGCGTCGCTTAAGCAATGGATATTCTCATAACCGTCGGTTAAGCGACGGATATTCCCATAACCGTCGCATATCCAATTCTTAGGATAAATGCTTTACATCCAAGCACAATACTTTTTATCAAAGCATAGCGGTTTTTTCTTTAAGGGAAAGCTCTGATTTTAACTAACCGTCGCATATCCGACGCTTAGTTTTAAATTGAAAATCGTATCCGTATTATTGCCGCGCTTTCCACTTCACTTGCAAATGCTAAAGATCTTGGAGATTTTGCTTTGCTTCAGGGATTGTATGGAAACAGTTATTGCAGGAGGTCATTGATTGCCATCAGTGCCAAAAGGTAAGATACACCCAGTGGTCAACATAATAGCCAGGAGGTAGGTTTAACATAAACTTTCACCAGGGGCGCCTTATGCCCTCTATAACCTTTAGCCAGTCATATAATACATGCGATTACTTAGTAGTGTTAGGTGCGTGGATGGATCCTGATCGGATGAGATAAAGAGAAAGAAAAGCAGTCAGCCAATAGTAGTTGACAGAGGGTCATTTACAGAGGGAGAATAGCCTGGTGGTGGCTTAGATCCAGCCTTATTTCTGGCAGCATTATGAGCAGTTACCAGAGCAATACCAGGAACAGTTCCAAGAGAAGCACTACAATTAGGATCATTTCAATCAGCAGTTCAAAGAGCAGTCGTATCAGCATTCCCAACCAGTGAGTTGATGCAATGCAACCCAGACCCCAGATCTTGGGCGGAAGCGCGCTCCAATTGTATTTTAGGAGGAATGTTTTGGTTTTGTCGAGCTAAGTTACACAAGTTTTCTTCCTGTAATCTAAGTAATAAGAACGAAGTTATATGTTTGCAGACAGAGCGTGAGTTATAGGCAGTTTATGCAATGGAGACAGAGTTCCTGCCCCACGTCAGTGTGCAAGTATAAAAATGGCCATTATATGAAATGCAGGCCTGTTAGCAGACGGAACAGAATAAATAGCAAGCCTTACTGTGCAGTGGAAGCACATATGGTCCTTTCACCTTTAAACTCCGACAGTAGTATAGGTTGTATAAGCACCAGCAGAACCAGTGAAGCCCACAGCAGAAGATTCACCAGCCGACCTTAGAACAATAGTTCAGTGTTGCGTTTTAATTAAAGCACTGGAACGCCCAGTTGGCAGTGCATGTAATGTGATTACTTAAAGAGAAAGAGATAGGTAAGCACTCAATTTATAGGTTGGTTAGCTCTATATCAATCCCTTGAAGTATAGGGCTTGCTACTGCACATGGGCTTTTCAATTTTCCACCTGGTGTGCGTCCTGTACCAATTGAGATCCACATTCAAGGGATTGATATAGCCAACTTCGAGGCTCGAATGCAGGCAATGACCAAGCCCTATACTTCGACATGATTTAGATTGAAGAGGGGCTTTGCAGCACACCACGGGTCAGAGCTCTGCCTATTCTTCTTCTTTCTTGCTGAGGAGGGTGCAGACAGACACCTCTCGTGGGTTTTTTCTCACCATTAGGTCTCAGGAAGAGGAAGGAGAGCAATATCAGATCGGTCGGGTTTTCAAGTCCTTCAGAGAGATGGCAGGGGAGAAGCCCAAGACAGGCAATGTCTGGAATACAGTGAAGCCATTTGTCAATGGAGGAGCCTATGGTATGCTCGCGACGTGTGTCATTCATCCCGTGGACATGATCAAGGTGTTTGCTTTATGTCTTCCTGTTATGCTCAGATTTTTGGTATTTTTTTTTCTCGCTTATTTTCAAATCCGTTGGGGGAGGAGATCGAACCTTCACCCCAAGCTTCACTTTTGTATTTTTGGAAGTTCTCAGATCCAGCTCAATATAATATGGATACATAATTTTATGCGCGTCCATTGAAAAAAATGATCTTCTTGTTTTGTATTATTACATCCTCAGGCTTGTTTAAGGCCCAAATAACTGAAATGGAACATAATCTGATGAATCACTAAGTTGCAATGTCATTTTATTTTGGGATATAAAGGCTGACCCGAGTTGGGCCAATTGTTGCAGGTGCGCATTTAGTTGGGTCAAGGTTCGGGCTATGACGTGGAAAAGAACATGCTCAGGGATGAGGGTTTTGGTGCTTTGTACATCTGTTAGCCTGCCCTTCTGCTGCTTGCTTTTCAAATATATTAGTGCCAAAGCACCTGCAATCTGTGTTCTGTTTTAAATGAATAAATATTCGAAAGCATTCTGCTTAGATAAGAATGCAACATTACCAGAAATGGATATGGTGCTTACACTCGATGCTCAGTCCGAAGTCGACTAATATTTTTTAGCTTGGGTACAGGTATTGTGTCTTGTGGTGCCTTGTAATTAGGGTCCTCATGGGCTGATGTGGTGAAGGAAAGAGAGGGTTTGTTTTGTCCATCCGATTTATATCTTGAAGGAAGTGATCAGCATAGAGGCTGGTTCCAGAGCTCGTTGTTAACTAGCATTGCAA